>OZ024682.1:1293161-1473565 GCA_964016965.1 Diacarnus erythraeanus
ATACGATCATATATAATATATTATTATTATCATTATCTCAGTTTATATAATTAGCCACAAACTGTTTGTCTTAAAAATTTAAGACTTGATTAGCTAGCTATATTGAACAGTTGAATTGTTAGCCTCACTGCTACACATGAAGATGAAGTAACTACATCAGCCATACTCTCTGGATCTAGCTATTTCTATTGATAATAGTGAAAATGCTAGTTCTTAAATGTTTCTTCCTGATCCAGTCACTGACTGTAGTTCTGATGTCCGGGTATGTAGTATCAGCAGAGGATCAACACAAAGTCTGTTACAATGTTGCAGACATAAAGGATAATGAATGTGGAAGTATCAAAATACTTATTGGATTTTGTGCAAGTTACAATGAGACAACTGGTAATGTATCCACAGGTGGTTGTCCATATCATTTCAGATTTAATTCATGGATTCACTATGTATCACATGGGCATATTATTATCAGTGTGAATTCCTGCTCCTTGCTGAACAATGTAACTTGTGGCCAACTAAACAGAGAAGGCTTTCTGTGCAGTAAGTGCATGGCAGGCCATGGTCTAGCACTCCTTTCCACTAATTGGATGTGTGCTGAATGCAATGACAAGAACTCTTACCTGATGTGGATCTTGTACCTTCTGTTAGTGCTAGTTCCCTCGACAATATTCTTCTTCATTGTTGTCATTTTCAATGTGAGTGTTACCTCACCACCTTTCACGGCTTATGTTTTCTACTGCCAATATTTCACCGAATTGTTTAAAACAAGTCCATACTTTTCCACTTCTGTTGTGAATTACATCAACCCCTATGTGCATAAGCTAGTCTTTACTGTTATTGACATATGGAGTCTCGATTTCTTTCGACATCTCATCCCTCCCTTTTGTGTTCACAGCAGTCTCACCATCTCCCACTATATATTCTTGGATTTGATTCCAATTGCATATCTCCTTTTCCTTGTTGTGTTGACTTATGTATTGATCGAACTGCACGCTAGAAATACATGTGTGATTGTTCTACTTTGGAAGCCCTTCAATAAATGTGTTTCTAAAATTCGGAGGTCTTTTGATCCTAAAGCATCCATTTTCAATGCTTTCTCTACATTCATTCTTCTCTCTCTTTCCAAAGTTCTCTTCTTGACTAGCCGTTTTTTTTTATTCTTCCAGTTCAAGTTATTATTATGATCCAACTAAGCCATCTCTGAGTCATACACATTATTACCTACCAGTAATTACTCTATTGATTACTTTCACACTTTTGCCTTCTTTACTTCTTTTATTATACCCTATAAAGTGCTTTCGAAAATTTCTTTATTTTGTGTGTTGCAGACGTCTTCATTGTATTAAGGCCTTTGCTGACACCTTCCAAGGTTATTATAAGGATGGAACTGATGGAACTCAAGACTATAGATCCATGGCAAGCTTACAATTCATCTTCAGAGTGGTATTAAATCTCAATAATAGATGGTTTGTTTCTGGTTTACTAATAGTCAATGAAATGAAATATACTATAGTTATGTTGATAGCCTTGTCTGTATGCTACCTCACCATCCAGCCTTATAAAGAGAGTTATATGAATACAACTGAAGGTATATTGTACAGCATTGTTGCAGCACTGTCTGCCTTGATCAGTGCTGAAATAGTATATCCAAAGGGTTATATCCATCGTTACATTGCTAACTATATAATTATGTTCTTGATTTTGCTTCCATCTATAATACTATTACTTTTGTTTTTTCGAAAATTGATAATGAAGACATTCCTGTATGATTACATGAAGAGAGGTTCTTCAAAACTGAAGGAGTGTTTATTTTGTAACAAGTCATCAGCCACACAGTCAATTGAAGAGAGCCTTCCACACAGAATGGTATCTCCCAGTGAGTATTCTCCACTTCTGTGAGCATCACATACAATGTAGTGTGTTAACACTTGTTTAGAATGTTATGTTATTTCACTTTAATTGTGATTTTACCTCTTAGCAATAACTTTTGATTCTGCAAATATTCACATTGTATATTTCTTGACAATACTATTACATCTCTTGACAATACATAGCTACAAGTAGTATCAACATTATGCAGAGTGAAGGTAAAAAGAAGTGGTGTTTATAGAGTATTTTTGCCACTCATGAATTGGCTATAGCTGTTATGATCTACTGTACTATGTATCTTAACCTGTGTAAACAAAGTTTACCTGAATAGAGATAATAATCATTACTGGAGTTGTGTTGACATTCACATGATGGTATGTAGCACTTCATAATTCCTAGGATCACTGCTTTTTGTATTCAGGTCAAACAAATAAACTCCCTGAAATGAGAAATGCAGTGGAACTTCTCTCTATACAAAACTCACCTTGGTATACAGTGGCTGTACAGACACACTGATCAGGTCTACTTTCTTGTATGAAGACTGTCCTTACCTCAGAGGTAAATTTACATTAGATGGTACATCTTTAAACAGAGGTTGTTCAATTCAGAGGGTCCTTTATCAGAGGTTTTACTGTAATTAGCTAGATGCTACAACAGATCTGTCTGAATGCTTTGCATCAACCATTTTTGATGTATAAAAATATGGTGTTGTGATATCTTTGCACTTTTCCTGTGAAGTATAGGTGGAAGAAAAGAGTCTTTGTTCAAACACATTATTATTGGCAAGAGTTGTGGCACATAGCCTTAAGTTTGAATCTACATTTCGAGTTCCCATTCCAGTATTTCCCCCAGATTCCATCCCAATATTGCTTGACCAACCCAATTTCTCCATTTGATTTGCTTGTACCTGCATTCTATGAGAGCTCTGTGAACTGGCCATGTTCATATTCTCTCCATTTCTTGTTCCAGACTGAGTTTGTATATCACTGGACCACCCAGTATTAGTGGTATTGAGATAAGTTGGTTGACCGCCAGACTGTGTTTGTACCAAAGGTTGACTCAAACCTCCTGGTGTGCTGGACATGTCAGCATTTTGCTGACTAATCTTTCCTGTATGAGGCATCAAATTAGAAAGAGGCCGATCAAGTGCATCATAATAGGGAATTAGAAAAGAAGTTTCTAAGTTTATTTGACCTGAACACAAAGAGCAGTGATCTTAGGAATTATGAAGTGCTACATACCATCATGTGAATGTCAACATAACTCCAATAATAATTAACACTGATTAATAGCTAGCTATCTCTCTATTCAGGAATACATTGTTTACACAAGTTAAAAGAACATTCAGTAGATCACAACAGCTTTAATTCATGAATCTGATATTTGCATGTGAAATACTCTATTTTAAAAATGTAACTTAACTCCAATCAAACAAAGTACAGAGATCTTACCATCACTGTTGATATATAATTATTTAAAATAAAGATAATTGTAGCCTATTAAGAATATACAATTATTATATATCTAGTTATTATACTGAATAGAAAGTTATTGCTAAGAGGTAAAATAACACAGTATTCTAAGCAAGTCTGTCTTCACTGTTAGAATACTATCACTACAGTATATGTGGTGTTCTCAGAAGTGTCATTCTGTGTGGAAGGCTCTCTTCAATCGACTGTGAGGTTGAAGGCTTTGTTATGAAATAAACACTCCTTCAGTTATGAGAACCTCTCCTTGTGTAATCATACAGGAATGTCTTCATTATCAATTTTCAAATAGCATTATGATTAGAAGCAACATCAAAAACATAATTAGTTATTATTATCAATGTAGTGCTTGATATAACCCTCTGGATAAATTATAACTCCAGGACAGACAGTGCTGTAACAATGCTTTACAATATACATATACCTTCAGTTATATTCATATAGCTATATAGCTAACTCTCTTTCTAAGGCTGGTCATGGTGAAGTAACATACAGACAAGGCTATCAACATATATTTCATTTCATGGACTATTGGTGAACCTGAGAGAAACAATCTGTTATCATGATTTAATACAAGTCTAATAATAATGCTTGCCATGGATCTATGTATAGCTAGTCTCGAGTTCCATCCTTACAATGGATTTTAGCAAAGGCCTTAATACAATGAAGATGTCAATATAAGGTAATATTCGAAGGCAATTTATAGGGTATTCCTGCTTCTTTACAACAGGTTGAAACTGGCCAGCTGACCTTTTCCTTTATGGTTCTATATACTCCATGGTCCAAGCTATTACATATTACAATCCAACTAAGCCATCTCTGAGACATACACATTATTACCTACCAGTAACTACTCTATTGATTGCTTTCACAAACTTTTTTACTATATGATGGAAGGTTGTGTGGAACTATGGGAGGAATGGAAGAAGAGGATTTATTGGAAAATACCTCATCATCAAGTTTAATCTTGAAACTAAATCAGAATTCTACGATCCAACTGCATGTAAAAAAAGAATGTTCATAATTAATTTTGCTTATAAAAATAACAAATTTAATACTATATTATCAACTTAAGCACACATCACACATCAGTATACACTGATCAATCAGAAAAGTGATATAGCTAGAATACTTTATAAAGAACATCACATGACACAACTACCAATAAGAAGTGTATAAATACATAGGCAGAGAAGTTGTTTTGTTGTAGAAACTTTACTGTCCAGGTGTTTGTGATACAACAAAATATAGCCATGCTGTGTGTGAGTAGCAAGAGAGTCCCCTAACATTCAATAGAAATTGTTAGATTCAGAGAGCACAATAATATGTTACTCCTGTGCAACATTGAGCTAACAGAACAATTATATAACTGTAACGTATTATTCAGTTCTTTTATATAGACAAACAGCTATCTTAGAAGCAGGTAGTTTAAAATTTAGTATACTTCATTCCATTGAGTATTGGTAAAAATATCCTAGAAGCAGGTATTATATTATTCTTTCACTGAAGTTGATGGTACCCTAAAATGGCTTTCCAATGATATGCTTCACTAAGTATACAAGTGTTCCTAACAATCTAACATTGGTCCCAATGAAATCCCCACTAAAAAAGCAAACTATTTAATTAACTGTTTCTCTTCATGGAAAATAACTTTAACTTTAGCAGAATAAAATAATAATATATAATATATTATATTATATATATTCACAATATAATTAAATAGAATACTTGATTTCTAATGTTTGTCTGAAACAACAGATACTGTCTATTTAAGACTTGATTATAGAAGATAAATTGAACATTTGAATTGTTTGCTTCACTACTACACAGAAGAGAAGTAACTACATCAGCCTTACTCTCTGGTTCTAGCTATTTCTATTGCAATAGTGAAAATGCTACTTCTTGAATATTTCTTCCTGATCCAGTCACTGACTGTAGTTCTAATATCAGAAAATGTAGCATCAGAAATGGATCAACCCCATGTCTGTTACAGTCCTGCAGACATGAAGGATACTGAATGCAGAAGTATCGAAATACCTATCGGACAATGTGCAAGTTACAATGAGACAACTGGTATTTTAACCACAGGTGATTGTCCATATCATTTCAGATTGAATTCGTGGATTCACCATAATTTTCCTGACCTTATTAATATCAGTGTGAATTCCTGTTCCTTGCTGAATAATGTGACTTGTGGCCAACTAAATAGAGAAGGCCTTCTGTGCAGTAAGTGCATGGCAGGCCATGGTCTAGCACTCCTTTCCACTGATTGGATGTGTGCTGAATGCGATGACAAGAACTCTTACCTGATGTGGATCTTGTACCTTCTGTTAGTGCTAGTTCCCCCGACAATATTCTTCTTCATTGTTGTCATTTTCAACGTGCGTGTCACCTCACCACCTTTCACGGCTTATGTTTTTTACTGCCAATATTTCACCCAACTGTTTAAAACAAGTTCGTACTTTTCTACCTCTGTTGTGAATTACATCAACCCCTATGTGTATAAGCTAGTCTTTACCGTTATTGACATATGGAGTCTCGATTTCTTTCGACATCTCATCCCTCCCTTTTGTGTTAACAGCACTCTCACCATCTCCCACTATATATTCTTGGATTTGATTCCAATTGCATATCTCCTTTTCCTTGTTGTGCTGACTTATGTATTGATAGAACTACATGCTAGAAATACATATGTGATTGTCTTACTTTGGAAGCCTTTCAATAAATGTGTTTCTAAAGTTCGGAGATCTTTTGATCCTAAAGCGTCTATTTTTAATGCTTTCTCTACATTCATTCTTCTCTCTCTTTCCAAAGTTCTCTTCATGAGTAGTCTTCTCCTTTATACTTCCTATCATTCATTATTGCAAAGTTATTATTACGATCCAACTAAGCCATCTCTGAGACATACACATTATTACCTACCAGTAATTACTCTATTGATTACTTTCACATTTTTGCCTTCTTTACTTCTTTTATTATACCCTATCAAGTGCATTCGAAGATTTCTTTATTTTGTCTGCTGCAGACGTCTTCATTGTATTCAGGCTTTTGCTGACACCTTCCAAGGTTATTATAAGGATGGAACTGATGGAACTCGAGACTATAGATCCATGGCAAGCTTACAATTCATATTCAGAGTGGTACTAAATCTCGGTAATAGATGGTTTGCTTCTGGTATACCAATAGTCAATGGAATGAAATACACTATAGTTATGTTGATAGCCTTGTCTGTATGTTACCTCACCATCCAGCCTTATAAAGAGAGTTATATGAATACAACTGAAGGTATATTGTACAGCATTGTTGCAGCACTGTCTGTCTTGATTAGTGCTGGAGTAATAACATATCCAGAGGGTTATATCAAACACTACATTAGTTACTATATAATTATGTTCTTGATTTTGCTTCCATCCATAATAGTTATGTTTTTGTTTTTTCGAAAATTGCTAATGAAGACATTCCTGTATGATTACATGAAGAGAGGTTATTCAAACCTGAAGGAGTGTTTATTTTGTTACAAGCCATTAGCCACACAGTCAATTGAAGAGAGCCTTCCACACAGAATGATATCTCCCAGTGAGTATTCTCCACTTCTGTGAGCACCACATACAATGTAGTGATAGTGTGTTAACAATGAAGCAGATTTACTTAGAATGTTATCTCACTTTAATTGTTATGTTACCTCTTAGAAATAACTTTCTATTCAGCTAATAACTATTAATTATATAGAGCTATTTCTTGACAAGACTATTGTTTCTTGTATTCTTTTATTATAATAACATCAACCATTATGCACAGTGAAGGTAGCTACTTTCTTTGATTTGGAAATAAGTGGTGTTTATAAATTAGAATATTTTGCCAGACTCATGAATTATAGCTGTTATGATCAACCGTATGTATCTTAACCTGTGTAAACAAAGTTTACAAATATATTAATCAGTGTGGAGTTTTGTGTTGACATTCACATGATGGTATGTATAGCACTTATTAATTCCTAGGATCACTGCTCTTTGTGTTCAGGTCAAATAAACTTACTGAAATGAGACCTACTTATAAAGTAGTGGAACTTGTCTCTATACAAAACTCTAAAATGAAGATAATTCAGTATAGCTACAGTGTAAACCTGTGCAGACACACTGTGATCAGCTCTACTTTTTTTGTATGAAGACTGTCCTTATTGTTGAGAAAGAGCACTTGTCTAGAGTGTATGTATTGTTTGTTACAATTATTTATTCATTGGTGTATTATTATCTTGTGACTGTGGTTGCTAAGTTATTGTTTGTTATAACATTATTTATATCCTCCAGCATAGTTACCAAGTACTTGTTTATTTTAGATTTAATATAACCTGTGGCACTGGACATTTTTAGTTTAAAGTATGTTTCTATAGTAGTTGTGTTTACTTCTTAAGATATTTTTGTGGTGCATGCTGTCTGGCATGGCTCTAAATAACTACTTCTTAGAGATATTTTACTAAAGATTGATTATATTCAATGATCAAATGCACACAAATGATGTAATGACTACTGATGAATAGTGATGATGTAATGACTAATATTATAGTCCTCACAATTCCCCCTCCTTAGAGGTAATCTCGTCCTCGAGATGTTCAGTTGTCACACACACATACAAAATTAATAATGAACAGAAAATAATTATGATAGATAATGCATGGCCATGAATGATGGATAACAATTAAATGATGGGTTATGTTCTATTGTTAGTTACCAGCTTATTGCTGTCCGAGAGCGAGTCATCGGTCCACTATAGGGTGTAAATGTAGAATTAGAAGTAGTAGGTGGCTGGGTGGTAGTAGACTTTTGCTGTTTGGGAGTATACTTGTGTGGGGAAGACCCTTTCCAAGAAACATCTGGAAGTTCCTTGTAACATGCACGAACACGACTCAATGGCACAAAAATTGGAACTGATTTGGGTTCATCTATCAGTCTAACTTCAGCATTTGTTGGTGTTAAACTGACTATCCTGAATGGACCATGAAAGGGTCTGGCAAACTTCCAAGTCTTTCCCTGAAGTTCACTTGGCATATGTACCAACACTCGCTGATCCACCTCCAATGTTGGTTCCTTGGCTGTGCGATCATACGTCCTCTTCTGTCGACCTTGGGCAACAGAAATGTTCACCTGTGCTAATTTCCATGCACTGTTCAAACCAGTTGTTAGTTCTGTTTTATAATCATCCATGTCTACCATGTACAGGGTGTGCTCGCGCAAGAAAGTGCCCAGCGTGGGCAACGCGGGGTCCCTACCATAAAGTAAGAAGAAAGGAGACTCCTTTGTAGATTCCTGCACTGAACTTATATAAGCATACAAAACATAAGGCAAATGTTTATCCCAATCATGACCATACCTTTCATCTGTCTTAGCTAACATCTGAATTAGTGTACTGTTAAACCTCTCACACAATCCATTGGTTTGAGGGTGATAACCAGATGTATTTAGCTTTTTCACATCAAACAACTTGCATACCTCCAACACTAAATCCGACAAAATATTAGTACCTCTATCAGACAAAAGTTCTAGTGGTGCTCCATGCCTACAAATAACACCTTCCACCAACAGTTGTGCAATTGTTTCTGCTTTCTGATTGGGTACAGCAAATACTTCAACCCACTTAGTGAGGTAATCTATGAAAACAACTGCATATTGGATGTCATCCAGGGTTAATGGTAATTGTAAGACATCAACCCCTACTCTCTCAAAAGGACCACCCACAGGAATTGGGTGTAACGTGGGCTTGAGTGCCTGCCCAGTACCTTTTCGTGATGCACACACCAAGCATAAACGACAATACCTCCGCACATAAGCTCGCATACCTGGCCACCAATAATGTCTTCGGAGGAGCTCATATATCCACTTCTTAGCAAAATGACCTGAAAATCTGCTGTCATGGGCTTCCCGGATTAGATCCTGTCTTCTTGCCTGAGGAATAGCCACGCACCACCTTCCTGGAAAGTTTTCATGATGAAGAATGCCATCAAGCAAGTCACATGATTTGCTCTGTAGAATAATCTTTTGAGCTTCCTTGTCATCCTTAGGTAATGTTCCATCCCTAAGATAATGCATGAGAATATCTGAAATCTGGATCATCAAGCTGTTCAAGGCTAAAGTCAGTTGCTACAGCTTCAACTGAAGAAACAACAGCCTCTGGTACAGGATTCCTAGAAAGTGCATCAGCACTACAATTTGTCTTTCCTGATCTGTGTATCTGATCTCTAAGTCCATCTCCTGAACGGTCATTACCCAGCGAGCCAATTTTGCTGAGGGGTGTGCTGTATTCCGGAGTGAAGTGCAAGCTGCATGGTCAATAAGAACTACACAGTGATGCCCTAACAAGTATGCTCTAAAATACTTAACTGCCCACACAAGACCCAATGTTTCTAGTTTAGTTATGGGGTAGTTCTGCTCATGTTTGTGAAGTGTCCTAGAAGCATATGCTATACTGGGTGTAAGTGGCCCTTCACATCCTTCTTCGACAACACAGCTCCTAAACCTGCCAAGCTTGCATCAGTTTACAATGTAAACTCATGTCCTGGACCAAACTGGGGATATGCCAGAACTGGTGCACTGCACAATAGATTTTTCAAACACTCAAAAGCTTGCATGGTCCACTCAAACTGCACACTTTTCTTTGTGAGTGCATGAAGAGGTGATGATACCTTTGCAAAATTTGGTATAAAGCGTCTATAGTAAGATGCTAAACCTAAAAACTGCCTCAACTTGGTGACATCAGTAGGTACCGGGTAGTTACGAACTTTAGCTGTTTTAACTGGGTCTGGTGAGGTTCCATGCCTGGAAATTATGTGTCCCAGATACTGTACCTCCTTCTGCAGAAAAGAGCATTTCTTCAACTTGAGTCTCAAGCCAGCTGTCCTAAGCCTACCAAACACTGCCTGTAAGTGAGAGATGTGCTCATCAAAGGTTTGTGAGCACACAAGAATATCATCAATATAAACGAAACAATTAACACTTCCATTCCAGGCCTGCAAGTACTGTTTGCATCAATCTCTGAAATGTTGAGGGGGCATTACACAGGCCGAAAGGCATTCTTTTGAGCATCACGGTCTCTGATGGCTGTCCGTGCTTCGTCTAGTTGTCTCTACAACTCTTCCACGCGTATCCGTAATTCCTCCATGCTGTCGTCCTCTGCTGCGGTGTCGTCTCTCTCCACTTCGTCAAAATTGGTAGTCTCGACTAGAACTTTACCGCTTCTGGTTACTCGTCCTCGTAGTGTAGCTTCTGGCTCCGTCTGGTCCTCCTTCATAGCCCTAACTTCACGTCTGGACATAGACTTCAGTCACCTCTCTGAGCGTTCTGTAAGTTCTCCAAAGTCAGCCAAAAATTCTCCAAGATGTATAAAACTATTGGCAGGGTCGCCAAATGTGGCGCATGCTGTCTGGCATGGCTCTAAATAACTATAGAGATATAATAATACTCAACTTCTTGATTTTACTAAAGATTGATTATATTCAACGATCAAATGCACACAAATGATGTACACTGTAATGACTACTGATGAATAGTGATGATGTAATGACTAATATTATAGTCCTCACATTTTATTCTTGGAAAGTTGTTTCTCTGCAACTCTGCAACACTTATCTCGTAGGCAAATTTACACTGGATGGTACATTTTTAGTTGTCCCTTAAACAGAGGTTGTCCAATTCAGAGGGTCCTTCACATTAGAGGCTTTAGTGTAGTTGGCTAGACTAAGATGCTGTAATAGTCTAAATCAACCTTTTTTGGTGTATAAAAATTAATTATGGTGTTTGCACTTTTCCTGTGAAGGGTTGGGGTGAAGGTGGAAAAAGAGTCTGGCTTACACACATTTGTTATTTTATATACCTCTTAGCAATAACTTTCTATTCAGTATAATAGAGTTTAATCACAAAACTTAATGGCTATATGCCACAGTTATTGCCAATATAAAATAGATAATGTGAGGTAACATTATATTCTAAGCAAGTCTGTCGTTAACACACTATCACTACTAGTCAGGTGGCTTAAGTCCATAATTTGGTCAAATGGGGACAGAGCAGACAAAAGCGTCAAATTTTTTTCTAGAGACTCCTAGCTATGTAGTTAGCTTTAATTTTGAGGTAGGATCCAGCCACAGGTGTGAATGCAACTCCAATTATGAGTAAGCATAGCTATATAATATAATGGTAAATTTGAAGTCCTAGAAGGTCACCTTCAAATATCACAAACACAAGAGAAATGTTGACTTGAGCATGCTATCAAATGGATGGAGAAAGACTCATTGTTGCTATTGTCTGGTCAGCTTAGCATGCATCTAGGCAAGAAATCTCTTATGACTTAATGTGTGCTATCGTGCAGCTCTGGCCACTGTTCTATGAACAGTCCACCACAGCAGCTATGATCAAGCATGGTATAGAAGTCAACATGAGAGCCACACAGTTCCTGAACCCTAGACAGATTCCTGTGATTGCCATGGATGTACCATGATTATACACTGGCAAAGCTCACTTAGTGGAATTGGCCTCAGACAGAGATAATTATGTTTTCATGTTTACCATGCAGCCTCCATATTGAAATAGCAATGTGGAAAACATTTGGAGACTACTTGGAAGCACGAGGCTGGACTACTGCACTAACTCAGGCATCTTCTGGAACAGCAGACCCATTTCTCAAAGTGTCTCACCTTACCAGGACGAGACATGCACACCAAATTAATGTCCTTACTCTATGTTTTTCTCCAGTCAAGGGACCATATTATTATGATGAGAACACCAAAGAGGCTTGTTGGAGAAAAGCAAGAGTCCAAGATAGAAATTCTTGGCTAGATCTTTGTCTGAGCCCACAGAGAGAGAGACTTCCCTTTCTATGCGGAATTTCTGAAGGCAATAGCTACTTGGTTCTAATTGCCCTACACCAGAAGTATGCCAGATACATATCCGTGACCTGCAAAGTTCAGTCCATCAGGAATTTGAGTGTGGACCCTTGGTGATACAGAAAATTACTTGTCTATGCCCAGTGAGTTGATCAGGCACATGAGCAGAACGATTGGCTAGTAAAAGGTTCTGGAGGGTCTGTAGGACTCACAGAGAATCCATTAGCATTCAGGAAGTGGATGATTGCTGGACCAGAGCAAGCAAGACTCTTGAAGGTGTTTGAGGAGTTTATCTCAAATGTCGAAAAAGGCAACTGCATCATGAAGAAGCATTTTAAAAAACTACATTCCATGAGTAGACACAAATTCTGGTACAAGCCATCAGTGAAATGGGAAATCCATTCCTTGATGCTACATTTGAGCTTCCCGTACTAGATATAATATACACAAGAAATATTATTGATGAATCAGTAGTGACAACTGCCCAAAACATGGAAGCATTGGGTAACAAGTCCCTACAAGCTACCAGATGCTGTATGGGTGGATGACACATCAATATGGCCTCCAGTGGGATATTTGTATAACTCTTCAGGGGCGGATCCAGAATTTTGGAAGGGAAAAGACTAACTGCATATGAATATTGGAGGACCTGTCCCCCCAGCCAGGATGCTAAAAATAAGTAGCTAACAATCTGATGATATTGTGATCCCCTACCAAGTCTTATATACACTGGATCTTTCGATCTCTAGCCACTACAGACAGCGGTGAATCCATTCATTCCTACATTAGCTTGACCACCAAAATAGCTGTATGACAACGGTTGACACATAGGTCAATTGGCGTCTGAAATGGTCTATAACTAAGAGTGTTATAGAAGAGATCTGACAGGAGGTACAAAGCCAAATGTGTTTTTATTCAGAAGTTTCACTGCATCTTAGTGCAAATTTAACTCTGAGATAAGGACAGCTTCTCTACAAGGGACAAAAGACATGATCACAATGTGTCTTTTATTCAGAGATTCCACTGTATTTTTGTTGCAATGTTTACCCTGAAGAAATGGTAGTAAGAGAGGACAAAAGAGTTTTTGGCTACATCAAAGTAATAAAGCTCCATCCCATACTAGCATCAAACACTGAAGTATAGAAGCCTTACTGTGCCTAAAGAACACTAATTTTAAACAATTAAGAAAACATTGTTTACACAGGGAAAAAATTGTTTAGATCTCATAACAGAAATAGAGTCTGATATAAAAGAGGAAATCCTCTAATTAAAAAAAAAACACCTCTTCAAACCAAAGAAAGTACACTACAGTACAGAGTTTTACTGTCATAATAGATACATTAGTGTAAAAGAATTGATACTCAAGAGATGTAATTATGGTACAGGGTCGGAGTACACTGTCAGGCCAGTCAGGACCCTGAGTCAGGCTATAGCCTGAACACTTTTTTATCATAAACAGGAAAAGGTCGTCACGATTGAAAACTACAAATAGCTTGATGTGTACGTAAAAATTAACTAAGCCAACCATGGAAAAAGTAACTTTAGACTTGATAGTCTATGATCACTTTAACCAGCCAGGATATACTGCTTACAGGAACTTTGAATGTTTACTTCTAAAGGCTACTCAGTGTGAGAATTGCTCTATGGAGTACAAGTTTGTTACTGATTTTTATGGTGATGACTTCATTACTATACACTTGATTAAAATTCTTTGGTACATGTATTGCACACCTTGGTTTAAAGAATCCTGAAATAACTAAGGATATGTCACCAGCAGTGAGATCTAGTTATGTACACTTCTAAAGTTGATATTGTTTTGCCAGCCACTAATGCTGTGAGTGAGAGGTGTGCTTCAGCTTTGAGGTGTGTTAAAACTTATTTGAGGACCACAATGAGCCAGACAAAAATTAAATGACTATACATATTTATAGAGAAGAAACTGACAAACTATCTTTGGAGACTTGTTTTAACACTTTCATTTCAAGCAATGAACACAAAGAAAAAATATTTTTGGATATTTTGAATTGTTAATATTTTTTTTATAGATACACAGTGGCATGTGTATAATCCATTTACTGACTCTGACCACACATACTCTCTGATCACACACATTGTGCCCATTCAACCACACCCATGACCACACCCACTTCATGGCATGGCCACTTTAAAAAAGCTTCCTCCAGCCCTGTAGTAAACTATGAACAGGAAACTGGATGTATTATTAATTTTGTGATGTCATACCGGACATACCGGTATAATTATTGTGTATTTAAGCTTGTGCACTTTTACTCATTGTAGAGAGATAGTTATTATCAATTGTCAGTCTTTTGAATAGTGTATTAATAAGATATAATTATTTTGGTGACACTGCTAGCTACCTACAGTGTTACAGTAAAGGAATATACAATGTAACTAGTTATTTACTGAATAGAAAGTTATTGCTAAGAGGTAACATAACAATTAAAGTGAGATAACATAACATTCTAAGCTAGTCTGTCTTCACTGTTAAAATACTATCACTACAGTTACCAGTTAAGTCCTTATAACCTTGGAAGGTGTCAGCAAAGGGGGGGGGGGGGCGAATCCTAGTTTTCTAATATAATATAAAAATAAATAGAATAATGTTTGTCTGAAACAACAGATACTGTTTATTTTAAGACTTGATTATAGAAGATAAATTGAACATTTGAATTGTTTGCTTCACTGATACACAGAAGAGAAGTAACTACATCAACCTTACTCTCTGGTTCTAGCTATTTCTATTGCAATAGTGAAAATGCTACTTCTTGAATATTTCTTCCTGATCCAGTCACTGACTGTAGTTCTGATGTCAGGGAATGTAGTATCAGCAAAGGATCATAACAAAGTCTGTTACAATACTGCAGACATGAAGGATGATGAATGTGGAAGTATCAAAATACCTATTGGATTTTGTGCAAGTTACAATGAGACAACTGGTATTGTATCTGTAGGTGATTGCCCATATCATTTCAGATTGAATTCGTGGATTCACTATAAGTTTCCTGACCATATTGATATCAGTGTGAATTCCTGTTCCTTGCTGAACAATGTAACTTGTGGCCAACTAAACAGAGAAGGCCTTCTGTGCAGTAAGTGCATGGCAGGCCATGGTCTAGCACTCCTTTCAACTAATTGGATGTGCGCTGAATGCAATGACAAGAACTCTTACCTGATGTGGATCTTGTACCTTGTGCTAGTGCTAGTTCCCCCGACATTATTATTCTTCACTGTAGTCATTTTCAATGTACGTGTCACCTCACCACCATTCACAGCTTACGTTTTCTATTGCCATTATTTCACTGAACTGTTTAAAACAAATTCGTACTTTTCCACTTCTGTTGTGAATTACATCAACCCCTATGTGTATAAGCTAGTCTTTACTGTTATTGACATATGGAGTCTCGATTTCTTTCGACATCTCATCCCTCCCTTTTGTGTTCACAGCAGTCTCACCATCTCCCACTATATATTCTTGGATTTGATTCCAATTGCATATCTCCTTTTCCTTGTTGTGCTGACTTATGTATTGATCAAACTGCATGCTAGAAATACATATGTCATTGTTCTACTTTGGAAGCCCTTCAATAAATGTGTTTCTAAAGTTCGGAGGTCTTTTGATCCTAAAGCATCCATTTTCAATGCTTTCTCTACATTCATTCTTCTCTCTCTTTCCAAAGTTCTCTTCTTGACTAGCCGTTTCTTTTATACGTCCAGTTATTCATGGCTAAGTTATTATTATGATCCAACTAAGCCATCTCTGAGCCATACACATTATTACCTACCAGTAATTACTCTATTGATTGCTTTCACATTTTTGCCTTCTTTACTTCTTTTATTATACCCTATCAAGTGCATTCGAAGATTTCTTTATTTTGTGTGCTGCAGACATCTTCATTGCATACAGGCCTTTGCTGACACCTTCCAAGGTTATTATAAGGATGGAACTGATGGAACACGAGACTATAGATCCATGGCAAGCTTACAATTCATATTCAGAGTGGTACTAAATCTCGGTAATAGATGGTTTGCTTCTGGTATACCAATAGTCAATGGAATGAAATACACTATAGTTATGTTGATAGCCTTGTCTGTATGCTACCTCACCGTCCAGCCTTATAAAGAGAATTATATGAATACAACTGAAGGTATATTGTACAGCATTGTTGCAGCACTGTCTGTCTTGATCAGTGCTGGAATATTATATCCAGGGAGTTATGTCCATCATTACATTGCTAACTATATAATTATGTTCTTGATTTTGCTTCCATCCATAATACTTTTGTTTTTGCTTTTTCGAAAATTGCTAATGAAGACATTCCTGTATGATTACTTGAAGAGAGGTTCTTCAAAACTGAAGGAGTGTTTATTTTGTAACAAGCCATCAGCCACACAGCTGATTGAAGAGAGCCTTCCACACAGAATGGTATCTCCCAGTGAGTATTCTCCACTTCTGTGAGCATCACATAAATGTAGTGTGTTAACACTTGTTTAGAATGTTATGTTATTTCACTTTAATTGTGATTTTACCTCTTAGCAATAACTTTCGATTCTGCAAATAACCATATTGTATATTTCTTGACAATATATACTATTACATCTCTTGACAATACATAGTTACAAGTAGTATCAACATAATGCAGAGTGAAGGTAAAAACTTTGTAGCTACTTTCTTTTTGGAAAGCAGTGTATTTTGCCAGACTCATGAATTATAGCTGTTGTATCTTAACCTGTGTAAACAATGTTTACCAGGTTATAAATCAGTGTTAATTATTATTGGAGTTGTGTGCTGACATTCACATGATGGTGTGTAGCACTTCATAATTCCTAGGATCACTGCTTTTTGTATTAAACTTTTTCCAATTCCTGAAATGAGACCTCCTTATATCGTAGTGGAACTTCTTTCTATATAGTGTAAACCTTCTGTTCAGACACACTGTGATCAGGTCTACTTTTTTGTATGAAGACTGTCCTTATCTCAGAGGCAAATTTACACTACTGGATGTTACATTAATTTTTTATTTGTCCTTTAAACAGAGGTTGTTCAATTCAGAGGGTCCTTTATCAGAGGTTTTACTGTAGCTAGCTAGATGTTATAATAGATCTGTCTGAATGCTTTGCATCAACATCTTTGGTGTATAAAAATATGGTGTTGTGATATATATCTTTGCACTTTTCCTGTGAAGTGTAGGTGGAAGAAAAGAGTCTTTGTTCAAACACATTATTATTGGCAAGAGTTGTGGCACATGGCAATAAGTTTAAAGTCTACATGTAACTGTCCCATGTTTGATTTTCAACAATCACAACAATTCCACATTGTAAGTGCCTTAATATATAGGATGCTTGACTGCAAATTGGGCTAATGAACTTGAGTGGACTCTCTTTCATCAGTATGGCATACAAGAATAGTCCTGAGTGCAGCAAAATGGCTGCTGTTGGCATATAAAATGATAAGTGCCTATTTCTTGGAGTTGTACTATACGTAGTTCTGTATTATCAGGTAGCCATTATTAATTACTATTATGGAGTTAAGCAAACTGCCTCATGCTCCTAACCACAAGATCATTACAGCCATAGCTGTATTGTTGTTTAGTTAGTAGTTTTGGACTATTAGTTAGTTTTCAGTTAGTTATTGGAATCTTACAACATTTTAGTATAGTTTTAGTTAGTTACAAGAGCCTGGTATTTCTTTTAGTTTAGTTTTAGTTAGTTACAAGAGCCTGATATTTCTTTTAGTTTAGTTTTAGTTAGTTACAAGAGCCTAGCATTAGTTTAGTTCTAGTTAGTTACAAGACCATGGTAGCTATTTTGGGGCAATCAACTTATACAATCATAGTTTAAGTTAGTTGGAAATGTAATTTTTTGCTTCCATGGGATGAATGCTGCTTGTTAACTACAAACATTAATACAATAATTATCAGCTGGAAGTGTGCTCAACTAATATTAGATTCAACCTCTGCTCTAATTAGTTTTAGTTTAGTTTTTGGTGCAATATGATGTAAATAGTTTAGTTATAGTTTTGGCAAGTAAGTGAACTACAGTTTAGTTTAGTTTTAGTAGTGAAGAAATTACTGAACTATTATCCATTTTAGTTTTAGTTAACTAATACAACAGTGCATAGCTGGCTATGTAACATAGAAAATTAATTTAAAAACTCTTCACTCACATTAATTTTTCATTTATGATTAACATAAAAATTAGCTAAGAAAACTTAAATCTGCAAAAGGGTTTGCACCCGGAGCAGGTGCATTAGAGTTGTGACCATGCCCACTAGACACACCTACCACTGCCGATATTGATGGTCGACCTCCCATCATTAAAGTTGCTGTTTCAATCGGTTGTATGTTTTGCTGAGGCTGAATACTAGGGGACCAGTTCATTCCGGAACTGTTTAGCTGACCCTGGGCCATTCCCATGCTGAATCCAGACTGAGAATATTGTTGCTGATTGATTGCCATATTATTCCCTGTTTGTCCA
This sequence comes from Diacarnus erythraeanus, assembly GCA_964016965.1. NCBI lineage: Eukaryota > Metazoa > Porifera > Demospongiae > Poecilosclerida > Podospongiidae > Diacarnus > Diacarnus erythraeanus. The sequence goes on from OZ024682.1 coordinate 1,311,879, forward strand.
TATTGCTGTCCCATTCCCATGTTTGATCCAGACTGATTCATTCCCACATTTCCTGTTTGTCCATGCTGCTGTCCCATTCCCATGTTAGAGCCAGATTGAGAATACTGCTGCTGACTTACTCCCATGTTAGTTCCATACTGCTGTCCCATTCCCATGTTAGATCCAGATTGAGAATACTGCTGTTGGCTTATTCCCATGCTATTACCATACTGCTGTTGGCTCATTCCCATGCTATTACCATACTGCTGTTGGCTCATTCCCATGCTATTACCATACTGCTGTCCCATTCCCATGTTAGATACAGACTGAGAATATGGCTGACTCATTCCTGTGCTATTTCCATACTGCTGTCCCATGCTACTTTGTCTGTTTGAAGTTCCTTCTGACCACATGGAAACAGAATTTGAATCTACATTCCGAGATCCCATTCCAGTATTCCCCCTAGATCCCATCCCAATATTGCTTGACCAACCCAATTTCTCCATTTGATTTGCTTGTACCTGCAATCTATGAGAGTTCTGCGAACTGGCCATGTTCATATTCTCTCCATACCCTATTCTTGTTCCAGACTGAGTTTGTATATCACTGGACCACCCAGTATTAATGGTATTGAGATAAGTTGGTTGACCGCCAGACTGTGTCGGCACCAAAGGTTGACTCAACCCTCCTGATGTGCTGGACATGTCAGCATTTTGCTGACTAAGCTTTCCTCTACGAGGCATTGAATTAGAAAGAGGCCGATCAAGTGCCATCCCCCCAAACACACCTCCATTGCCAGGTACATTTCGATTAGTTGGTTGTGAATTTGAAGTGATGCCACTAAAGATAGAACTTGCATCGTGATTGTTATTAGTGGGAACTAATGCAGCAGAATTGAGCAATTTAGACTTTGTAGAACCAAAACTATCATCAAAAAAGTCTGTTGACCAAGTTGAGCCAGGCTTAGCAGGCAAGTTGCCACCTGTACTCATCAAACCTGTATTGCCAGTTGGTCCAGATGGTGAGTTAGCACTGGACAAATTTTCCACTTTTTGTGATTGCAGTAAAGTTGGAGGATGGTAGCCAGCTTTGGTTGGTTGTAAAGAGGCAGGAATTAGGCTGGATTGGTTTGTGGATATGACGGAGGGCTGTGTGGAACCATAAGAGGAGGAAGGGGAGGATTTACTGGGAAATATCTCACCTAGGTTTAGTCCTGAAAGTAAATCAGTACTCTGTGCACAATAAATAAATAAATAAATAAATAAATAAATAAATAAATAAATAAATAAATAAATAAATAAATAAATAAATAAATAGGATAAGAATGATATTATTATTATTATTATTATTGTGGATTGTGTTTCATCACAGATTTAATTATACAGAGGAAACCTCTTTCCATCAACCCTTGAGTTTACTATAAACCTGTGGCATCCTTCAGTTATGGACTCTACCATAATTCACATCTCTCTGTGGTTGCAGAGCAGTATATTATATACAAATATTCATGATACACACTCCAAACATCACTGTTGTTCTATTAGAATACTTCCCCACAGCTTCCTCATGCAAAATATACCTCACTGTTACTTCCAGATGAAGGGTTAGTAAAGCTTCCAGATTTAGTAGCATCTCCCCTACGAGGAGCTAAGCTTACTTCTCTTGGATCAGTTCCTGTGATCATCCCTTCAATGTTATTGATGGCATCATCCATTGCCTTTACTTCAGATACCTCTTTAGCAAACTCCACTGTCGATCTGAAAGTTAATAATAATAATAATGATAATGATAATGATGATGATAATAATAATAATAATAATAATAATAATAATAATAATAATAATAATAATAATAATAATAAGTGGAGGAGGTAAAAATGTCACATGATTGATCTCCTAAAATAACTTTGACCCTTTCATTAAGTCTGTCCTGAACTATGGAATGTAAACTTTTAGTATTCTTTGTGTGTGCTTAAGACAACTGAATATCACCATGCAAAGTGAAACCCTCTCCATTTAAGACACCTTGGGGTAAGCTAAAGTGAGGAATGGCATTATGCTAGGAGGTGAGGTTATAATACACAGGCTGTTATTTGTTATTTGGGTCATATCCTTAATGTCCTCGTGGAATAGAGAGTTTCCACTGTATATAGAGCTCATTTTAGGGGGTTGGGATAGAGAGTTTTCACTGTATATCTTCGTTTCAGGGGGTTGGGATAGAGAGTTTTCACTGTATATAGAGTTGTCTTCGTTTCAGGGGGTTGGGATAGAGAGTTTTCACTGTATATAGAAGTGTTCTTATTTCAGAAAGTTGGAGGATACAAAACATGCATAAAATAGAAAAGGCTAAGCTTAACTTAGAACAGAGCTTAACAACACGTGTGTGTACAAACAATATCTCCTTCAAAAACATACTTGGTTTGCTCTTCCATTTTTGAGAGTTGGTCCAGATGTGCCTGTTGCTCTGTTTCAACTTTCACAAGCATCTCTCTTATCACCTTCATAAACTGGTTGAACTAAATATATCAGTAGAAACTGTTAGTATATACTCTTTGCTGATTTGTACAAACCTGCTTGAGGTTTAAAGATGGCTCAATGGAAAGAGGCAAGAGATATGGGACAACAGTCTCAGCTAACAGTTTCTTGTCTAAGCCTAGCTTTGGTTTGGTCAGAATTTGGTGAAAAATCCCTACATACAGAAGATAGTTAGCTTGTAGCAACACAGTAGAACCTCTGATAACAGACCTTACCATAATAAGGAAAACCTATGACTAAAAAATATACCATCTGGTTTAAATTATTACAAGGACAGCCTCCCTACTAGGACCAGCAGACCTGATCCCAATGTGTCCTTTATTCAGAGGTTACACTGTATCTTAGTGTAAATTAACCTCTGAGATAAGGACAGTCTCCCTACTAGGACCAGCAGACCTGATCCCAATGTGTCCTTTATTCAGAGGTTACACTGTATCTTAGTGTAAATTAACCTCTGAGATAAGGACAGCCTCCCTACTAGGACCAGCAGACCTGATCCCAATGTGTCCTTTAGTCAGAGGTTACACTGTATCTTAGTGTAAATTAACCTCTGAGATAAGGATAGCCTCCCTACTAGGACCAGCAGACCTGATCCCAATGTGTCCTTTAGTCAGAGGTTACACTGTATCTTAGTGTAAATTAACCTCTGAGATAAGGATAGCCTCCCTACTAGGACCAGCAGACCTGATCCCAATGTGTCCTTTAGTCAGAGGTTACACTGTATTTCTTTTTCTCCCTAAGGGGATGAAGGCTGAAGAATTTTGAACCACATAAAGCTTTATCCTATACTAACATCAAAGGAAAACAAGGTATAAGGCTAAATAACTACAATTATAGTCAAGGTAGTTTTCACCACTCAACACCTACATCAAAGGATTTTAACTCCACCCCACAGCTAGGGAATGTAAACATACCCAGTATGGCCATGAGTACACCAGGTTCCCGGGAAGGAATCTGATGAAGAATTGGGAGGACTTGATCCAAAACTATATGTTTATCAAGAATGTCCAGCAGCTGACCCAAACACACCAAACATTTCACAAGTAACTATATCACACATACACACACACAATAAAAAAAATGAAAATGGTATGAAATTACATGTAATTTGTTATTACATAAAGCTTGAGATATCATAATATAAAGGTAAAGGGGTTCCACTGTATACAGAGGTGTCCTCATTTCAGGGGGTTGGAATAGAGGGGTTCCACTGTATACAGAGGTGTCCTCATTTCAGGGGGTTGGAGTAGAGGAGTTCCACTGTATACAGAGGTGTCCTCATTTCAGGGGGTTGGAATAGAGGGATTCCACTGTATACAGAGGTGTCCTCATTTCAGGGGGTTGGAGTAGAGGGATTCCACTGTATACAGAGGTGTCCTCATTTCAGAGGGATGTATAGAGAGGTTCCACTGTATATGAAGGTGTCCTCATTTCAGGAGGTTGGAATAGAGAGATCTTAACTCACTGAAGTTTCTCTGGACTGAATACAAAGAGAAGTAATCCTAGGAACTATGGAGTGTTTCATACTGGAGTAATCAACCATGCTCGCAAACGAAGGTAGAATGTTAACACACAACTCCTACAATAATATAACACTAATTCTCCTATCCTTAAGCAATCACTCTACTAATTTAATATAGGGAAGCCTGGACACATTTTGAGTAGATAGGTCAGGGTACAGAGTTTAATATACTAGCTAATATTCTGGACATATCCAAAGTGTCCTTAATACAGAGGTGTCCTCATTTCGGGGTGTTGGAATAGAGGAGTTCCACTGTATACAGAGGTGTCCTCATTTCAGGGTGTTGGAATAGAGGGGTTCCACTGTATACAGAGGTGTCCTCATTTCAGGGTGTTGGAATAGAGGAGTTCCACTGTATACAGAGGTGTCCTCATTTCAGGGTGTTGGAATAGAGGGGTTCCACGGTATTCAGAGGTGTCCTCATTTGGAATAGAGTGATTAAACCTCTATAATTCACGAATATGACATTTGCTGCAACAAGTTTATAAAATGACTGACATGTCTCAGCAAGTAGTTCTATCTCTATAAGCTCCATAGCATTACGATAGAAAAGACTAGTTGTTAAAGATTACAAGATAAAAAGATTACTAGTTGTTATGTATTAAGATTACTAGTTGTTATGTATTAAGATAACTAGTTGTTAAAGATTACTGTAGTTTACTAGTTGTTATACATAACTGTTGTGGTCCCTTGCCTTTCATGGTAGCTGACAAGTCAGCTACTGAAGACAAATTATTAAAATTATGAAGATAGAAAAGATTGGGCATATTCAATACTACATTTCTAATGCAATTTCTAATACTGCATTTCCAATACTTACTATTGCTAGTAACCTATAGCTCTATTTCTATTGCATCTGCACTACTTACCTCATTAGAAAACTGCTCATCTAATTCTCATGACACATCAAATATTACATGCATGAATCATGCATGAGTTGTAACAATATTGGGCATGCACATGTCCATAATGTTTTGGTCATCCCATAAAAGGAGGCCATAGGGGAGAACATATGACTCACAAACTTTATCTGGATCAGGTGACTATCACCTGACCTGTACAACTGGTAATAGGACTTTGTCATATGACTAGATAGCTTGGGTCATGTGATTATTATCTGACCTGTAAGCCCTGTGTCATGACTATCACCTGACCTGTAGCTGATTGTGTTCAGCCTCCAATGATTTAGTTATCATGGGCAAGACAGTCCTCTGGACTTCATCCTGTGGCGTCATTTTCAGTAGGAGGTCCATCTTCTGAAGAAAAATGAGAGGAATCTGCAAAAAAGGAGATTTTGAGCAAAGGAATTGTAAATATTGATGTGGTAAATGTTAAAGCTACACAATTATTAATAGTATTTCTTTGGTCAAATTCTAAGCACTAGTGAAAGGACTTAAATGAATTTAGAAAGACACAATAGTTATAGTAATTAGAAGACTGAATTTAGAAAGACACAATAGTTATAGTAATTAGAAGACTGAATTTAGAAAGACACAATAGTTATAGTAATTAGAAGACTGAATTTAGAAAGACACAATAGCTATAGTAATTAGAAGACTGAATTTAGAAAGACACAATAGTTATAGTAATTAGAAGACTGAATTTAGAAAGACACAATAGCTATAGTAATTAGAAGACTGAATTTAGAAAGACACAATAGTTATAGTAATTAGAAGACTGAATTTAGAAAGCCACAATAGTTATAGTAATTAGAAGACTGAATTTAGAAGACACAATAGTTATAGTAATTAGAAGACTTGCTATGCCTAAAATTAGATAAAATCATCCCTGCCCAATTTTAATCGCTTGTATACTATTTACAGCACATGAACAGGTTGAAGAATTAATAATTAGAACATTATGTGTGGGAGGAACATTAATAGAATGTGTGTTAATGTTGAGTTAACAGTATTGGGAGCTTGAGCTAGAGCTTGTGTCAAACCAGTGTTTGTCACTGATAGTATAGGACTGTAAAAAGAGTCATTTATCAATAGAGCCGTGTTGTTTAGTCAATTAAAGTGGGACCTCTGAATAAAGGACACACCGAGATCAGGAGTGTCCAAGAAATTGTGATTTTATTTTGAGATATATATATAGTGGAATTCCTCTATTCCAACTTCCTGAAATGAGGACACCTCTGTATACAGTGGAATCAACACCCTGAAATGAGGACACCTCTGTATACAGTAGAGTCCCTCTTTGTTTGCAGTAGGTTATAAAAAGTTCTTGGAATTCATTTTTGACATCATTACAATCAGCAATGCAGAGGTCAGTTAAAAATAAATCAGATCTGTACTGACAAAACAAAACAAACAAACAAACAAAACAACAAAAAACAACTGCCAGCTATTGAGCTACCTTGATAATGTTATTAGGAAAAGTCCAAAGGACAAAGTGGACTCAACTAGATTGATTTAACTGTAGAACTAACCTGGATCGGATCCTGAATTAGCATGGCAGAAGAAATGACGGGCTGGATAAAACTGGAATATTCCAAGAGAGTACAGTCTTCAGCGATTAGAAGTACCAAGGGCAATACAAACGGGATCATCTTGTTGTTTCGGAATTCATCAGAGAGGGGGGGAAGGACTCGTTGAAAGACCACACGCTGAAAGGGAAAGAATGAAGAGTCAGACATTATTTTTAGAAGGACTCATTTAAAGTTTTAATCATATCCCAGAGAAATATGAGTGGAGCCTCTCTATTCTAGACACCTTGGGAGTTTACTGATTAGAGGGGGTGACCTCATTTCAGGGAGTGAAGTTTTTATTCATGTTAATTATACACAAACTGTACACTGCTTACTTAATCATCACATCTCCCACTACTGTATGCAGAGTACACCAGGGAAAAATACAACTAAAACCTAGGCCACTGGAAAGGAAAAGAGAGCCTGTTAGAGAGCCTGGTACACATTGGGTGTTAAAACCCCAGGGAATATTCTAATATTTTCCATACATTTACATGTCTATGCAAGTGGCTGACTACAGATCAGTATGACACTAAGTTTCTAATAAACCATACACAAACCATTTTAGTGACTTCAAAGACAGCATGTACTCTTTTCCCTCCCACCAAAAAGAGGTCAGGGTTCAAGGCTAATGATGCTTGTATACCTTTGGAAATTTTGTGATGACCCTTGCCAGGTTCTTCTTGAAGAACTGTGATTTCTCCATGTCCTTCTTCTCATAGAGAGAATCCAGATACTTGAGAGTACTGACGGCTACTTCTTCAAAGAAAGGATGCTAGTGAAGGAAAAGAGACATCAAGTTAATAGAGATGTTTTGAGTATTGGAACATTTTCCTCAAATAATAATAATAATAATAATAATAATAATAATAATAATAATAATAATAATAATAATAATAATAATAATAATAAAGAAACATTATGGTTCCTGCTATCCCACTCCAAACCATACCCATTTCATTTAGCCACAACCCTGCTTCTTATTTTTCTGGATGGGTTCATGGGTTGATTTTGAACTGCCAACATTTGCTATTCTGAACTGAACAGAGTGGGACCAAGTAAAGAATCTAGGTTAGAAGGGTGGCCTCAGCAAATCAACATGCAGCTTACATGTACCTTACCTTAATAATCTGAAGGGCATCAGGTCTAACGCTGGGCTCCACTGCAAGCATACTCCTCACTAGAGGCTTGAATTCATCTGGAACTCTCCCGAGGGCAGCCTCAGTTATTCGACTAATCTAAGGGAACAAAGATAGTAACATGGTTGACATAATTAATATATGGGTAAAAGAGCTACTGTTTTTCTTACAGATTAATTGATTACTATGGAGCTTGTAACTGTTTATAGCAGCAGCTCTTATCTAACCCCCTGAAATGAGGACACCTCTGTATATAGTGAAACCCCTCTATTCCTACCCCCTGAAATGAGGACACCTCTGTATACAGTGGAACCCCTCTATTCCTACCCCCTGAAATGAGGATACCAGTGAAACCCCTCTATTCCTATCCCCTGAAATAAGGACACCTCTGTATACAGTGGAACCCCTCTATTCCAACCCCCTGAAATGAGGACACCTCTGTATACAGTGGAACCCTCTGTATTAAGGACAATTGGACATGGCTTTCATATTAACCCTAATAGAACTTCACCCCCAGAAATTAAGCTACCCCTCTAATCAGGCAAGGTGTCTGGAATAGAGAGGTTCCACTGTATATTTTTGTTATCTCTACAAAACTTTAAAATTGCTTGCTGTATTGTATCTAGTAGTAAAAATATCACACTTGTTCCACATTTTGCTTGAAGGACAACATGTTATTGTTGTTCTCAAACAATGGTCTCCCTCCATCATAGACTGCATAGCTGAGCATTCCATATGAATAGATATCACTGAGAGGAGAGCAAGACTTTGTGAGGATGTATTCGGGAGCCAAATAGTCCAGGGAAGGGTTAGTGTAGACAGGTTTACGAACATCCCATTCCCGAAAGGCAAAGGAAGTCTATTGTATGCATATACAAAAACAGAGAATTTATGCAGAATATAAATTTGTCATTATGCAGCCCATAGTATGATGCTCCACCCCATTCAACCCCACCCCCTTGCCCCTCCCCACAGTACTTATTTCCTATGTTAATCAATACTCTTGTAATGGAGTCATTGAATTCCTTGTCAGTATACTTAATAGAGGGAAATCCTTTGACCAGGTAATGTGGCCCATACAAGGATGCTAGGACATCTCTACATTAGGGACACCTATATTACTCCACACCTCTCTCTAATCAATTACAACCCCAAATGAGGACACACCCTTCTTTGATCAATTAGTGAGGCCACACCCACCTCTTGTGAGACTACCCTCTCTAGGAATGGAGGGCTGTGTGTGGCCCCATAGAATCGTGGGGTCAAAGTGTGTCACTTTAGATAGCAATGCATGTATGTCGTAGTATATCCCCAATTGAGGCCACAGACCCCTCTAACCAAGTACCACTGAAATGAGGCCACACCTCTCTCTAGCTGTTCCATTGTAAATAATACACACCTGAGCCTCTGACTGATACTGAGAATAGCAACAGAAGTTGAACCCCATTAATTTCCAAGCCCCCTGAGCGTTCACGACAACAGTCTGCTGTGTCAGGTTCCCATGCATCATCTTGACATCAGAATGGAGAAAGTTGAGAGCTTCGGCAACTTGCATCAGACCATACTGGACCTCGATTGGATGGAGCTGATGTTCCTGATAAGACAAAAAGGACGACTATATTGTGAGTGTGCATATTTCAGTTAATTCCTTCGGGTGACCACTTGAGAGAGAGAGGCATTGAAAGCAGGGTTGGTTTGGGGTGTGGTCACATGGGTGGGACTAACATTACTGATGTAATCTGGATCGCTATACCAAATTATTACCACATCCCTCATACATTTTCAAGTGTATTACACCATGTCACATGACACACTGAGTATCTTTGTAGCATGCTACAAGGCACTGAGCATGCTACATGGCACTGAGCACACTACATGGCACCGAGCACGCTACATGGCACCGAGCACGCTACATGGCACCGAGCACGCTACATGGCACCGAGCACGCTACATGGCACCGAGCACGCTACATGGCACCGAGCACGCTACATGGCACCGAGCACGCTACATGGCACCGAGCACGCTACATGGCACCGAGCACGCTACATGGCACCGAGCACGCTACATGGCACCGAGCACGCTACATGGCACCGAGCATGCTACATGGCACCGAGCATGCTACATGGCACGGAGCATGCTACATGGCACGGAGCAGTGAGCAGCACTGAGCAGCACTGAGCATGACTGGAGCACTAAGCATGACTGAACATGCTACATGGCACTGAGCACACCACTATGTAAATTTCAGTGTGGTAGAAATTTTTTATAACCCCCACAACTCAAGTAAATTGAGCCTATGCATAGCCCACTAGGCTTAAGGCTAATGTGCTAAACCTAGTATTCTATTCTACACTGCTCCAGAAATGTACCTGTTATTTGCAATTACCCATTATTCTCAAGTTGTGCTCATTAACTGCTAAAAACATGTGATAGTAAACAATGTGAGTATAATACAATAGAAGAATTATCGATTGTTATATTAAAGTTGGGTTAGTTTTGAACTTCCTTTTCCTATAAATAGTGCAGGAGCTGGTGACCCGATAGAGATACAACAGTGTCACTATGACTTTCCTTGCTACTGTCCACTAAATTAAAGGATTCAAACTCAGATGTGCTAGTGCTCGGTAGTGATAGACTGCTTTCAGGTTGACAAAAATTGTCAGCTGTCTGTTAGACTAGTGTCTGGTAAAGCATCATCTGGACTATGGGTACCATGAAGCCATTATGCTGCCTATTGTGCTGGCACTACGCTTAAGTCAACTGAAGCCCATTATTATGTCGGCATATTAGCCGAATGCCTATAGCCCACACAACTATTAAAGCATATTCTCTACCACACAGTCAGCGCACAGCCAACAATTATTATTAATAGTGGTCATGAAACATATTCATAGTGTGAATCAAGCAAACCATCACCAAATTTTAACTAAGGACACTTGTTCATTTATACTATATCACTGTTTTACACAGTTGCTTCCTATTTGGGAAGTTTGTAGTTCTCCAACAGTGAAGCCCAATACTTGGACTTGCCATTATGCTGGCATATAAGTGAGACTAGGATAATTATCAGATCATTCTCCCCTTACCACACACATTTTTAGTGCAGCACTTTTGCTACTCTCGTATGCAATCTATAATAACTTTACTGGCTAAGGGGGGTTCACAAAATAAATTTATCACAGTTAGCGTCATTATGACTCTAAGGCTGGGGGGGGGGGGGGGGGGGGTATAGGAGGTGTGACGCTAATTATTCTAATTAAAGCCCATAGTTTGAGTTGGTGTGCAAGTAAAGTAGTAAACAGCAGTTGCTAAACTAACTCAGATGGTAGCTAGCCATCTGGGTGCGCAGGCTTGATTTTAATACGTGGTTTGTGGTTGATAGAACAGCCTATAGCTTAGGCTCCTGGAGTATGGGGTCTAGAACAGTGTGACGCTAAGGAGAGGGGGTGGGGGTTTGGACCTTAGCGTCACAATGACGCTAACTGTGATCAATTTATTTTGTGAAAGCTCTCCAACTCAATTATTCACTAGAAGACTACATAGAAACATCTTTAATACTTCAATACATAGCTAACTCCATAACAACATGCATAATATTTATAATAATCCTTTTCTATAATAGGGTAACTGCTTGAGAATAATTCACAATAAGGCTAAGGTTTGGACAAGTGTAATTGCAGTTTTAACTCCCATCCACATGTTAATTAATAAGGTGTGGCCTAATGTTTTCCCTAGGGCATCTCCACCTACTATAAAGTATTGTATTATCTTACTTTGATCACCAGTGGAAGAGGTGAGGGCATGTTGTCATAGTGACCTAAGAGATTGGCCACAGAGGCCAACACAGGCTCAGACACGAAGGCCAGACTATCCCCAGACTCCTCCACCTGGTGCTCTACTGTCAGCAGTTGAGGATGACGAAGCTTTATGAGGTTGATAGGACCCTGTTAAGAAAGAGAAGCTAATTGTTAGGGTTGTAACAAAGCCAACATAGAGAAATGGGGCACTCTTTTGGGTGCTTCTATGTGTAAATTCCTTACATTACATCATTACTATTACATCTGTAATATAGCTGTAATATTATAATAAGATACCATAATATGCCATAAGAATACTATAAGGAAATTTACACCCACTCTTTTACGAGTCCATCATATTACAAATGCACCATGAGATCAAAAAATTACACTACACCTTCATTATCCTAAGAAGATTGTTCTGTCAAAAAATAAAATTAAATAAATAAATAAATAAATAAATAAATAAATAAATAAATAAATAAATAAATAAATAAATAAATAAATAAATAAGATATGGAGTCTTTTCCATCAGAGTTAAAGAATAGCTACCTTCTATGAACATGAAATTACGGTGGTAAACGGCACCATAATATCCAAGGCAAGGTGATAAGAATGAGCCAGGACTATTAAAAACTGGAAGTATATAGCCTATAGTTGAAAGTGCTGTTAACCAATTGTTTGCCTGGGAAAGGGGGGGGGGGGGGGGGGGGGGGGTGTATAATAATATGTTTAATTCCAAAACTGTCATGGCAACCTCATGTGAATGACACCAAATTTCTGAAATTCCTCTTTTCCTGCCAGAATTGCCCATCTTATCTCATGAAGACAATCTTAAAGTATTAGATGTGTCTAGCTAGTCCATTCACAGGAATGTCATGCAAGAATGTTATGTTAAAACAAACACACCATACCTTCTTCAACATCTCGTAAAGTGCTTCCTTCTGTTTCTTTGACAGTTTCTCTAACTCAGGAGACTTCTTGTCGAATACAAATATGGAAACCACCTGTCTTGAAGTCTTCTTGACACCATTGTGCACTTTCCACAGCAGCCCTGGACCAGCACTAGCAACGTGTTTACCCAGTTCAAACTCCCTGGTGACGGGGTTACCCATCACCGCAGTTTTTAGCTTGCCAAATAACGACATTTCTTCCTCTCGCTAGACACACCGTCTTCACAGTCAAACGAGACGAGCTAAAAATTAAAACGAAAGAGATACCATTTTACTTTATAGCATGCAAATATTTCGTTTTATTAGAAAGTCACAAGTTGGGAGGGAGGGAACTTCTCAATTGTGAAAAGGCTACCCTATCAAGATGTCTATGGTGTGGTTGTTAACCACAGCACTAACTGCACTCTGCCTCCCCTGCTCTTCTGGTGAGAAAATAGGTTGAGAAGTAGCTAAATACTTACCTACCTACCTAGATAGCTAGCTACATATTTCAGACATCTTATTCACAGAGAACAACAACTTATGAAGCCTTTTTTAGTTTTTATTAATTAGGTATATCTAGCTACGTAGCTAGATGTTGAGGCTGGCCAAGTTGGCATTATAACTATAGCCATGCAAAATTAAATACTTGTTTATAACAACTAGACCTTGGTTATGTCTACTAGCAGCTTGAATCTTATAGAAAGACTGTCAGCTAGCTAGAATCTTGTAGAAAAACTAATTCATTATGTAGCTAGCAACTTGCTAACTAGCTTTGGACAGGTTCCTCTCTTGGTGGGAGGGCCTGGTACACACTCTTGCAGACAAAATACATTAGTGGCTAGCCACTTGCTAACTAGCTTTGAACAGGTTCCTCTCTTGGTGGAAGAGCCTAGTACACACTCTAATTGGAGGGAAAATACAGTTATGTAGCTAGCAACTTGCTAACTCCTTGGACTGTGTTTCTCTCTTGGTAGGAGAGCCTGGTACACACTCTAATTGGAGGGAAAATACAGTTATGTAGCTAGCAACTTGCTAACTCCTTGGACTGTGTTTCTCTCTTGGTAGGAGAGCCTGGTACACACTCTGACACCACATGTTAGCAGCATTTTTTTTCAAGTGGCTAACTATGTATGAATCAGCATTATTTAGCTGTTGCCAATAATGGTTTGTATCAGGGATCTCTAGGCCTGGTATTTCAAGACTACTAGCTGGCTTGTACTGGAGCCATATGAAATATATTATAACAAATATATAATAATAATAATAATAATAATAATAATATTTAATGTTTTACAGATACTTTCATTAATGTAAGCATAGGAGAAAAAACTCGTGTGAAAATCAGAGCAGAAGAACACTATGAATTCTCTGTAAATACCACCTTGGAATACATGACATATTCCTCCTTTGTCTTTCAAGTCCATGCATCGGAGTACAGTCTTACCTTGACAAACACCTCCAGATACTGCAATATAAAACGTGAATGTTCAACCTCTGGCAACCACGTGGGCTTGGTTCAGCTATTAGACCCTAAAAATCCCGGAGATGTTAGCTTTTCTGTTTCTTATTCCTGTACTAATAGCAGCCATGACTGTTCTCCAACACAGGATGTATTGGTGGCTGTAGTAGGAATTCTCATAAATGGTATGTATTAATTAATTGCATTACTGTTTTTCTGTGGTGTATATATAGTGGTATCCCATGAGGTTAATAAGAGTTCTGTGGTGTATGTGTTTTGGTATCCCGTAAGGTTAAGGAGAGTTCTGTATTGTGGTATCCCCGAAAGGTGGACATATCCAGGTATCCTCTGGTTAAATAGAGGCTGTATTACAAGGACCTTTTTGGGAGGTTCCTCTTACCCTTTATTCACAAAGACATTTCCTGAATGTACCAGACTTTGGTAACCAGTGGTTTTGGCAGTTAATAGCTATGTCTGAAGAGGATGCAGGAGAGACAAGGTTTTATTTTGGATACTAGAAGTTCATAGGTGTCCATCCCAGGAGTGGAAACAGGATTTTGAAAAAAGTAGTTGTGTGTGTATGCACATGGAGGGTGGGGGGATGTTCACATGCATGTGCATGCTATGTGAATACATGTATGTGGTGCCATGAATGTTCGTATGTGAGTTCGTGCATGGGTGTGCTCTGCACGCAGCAAAATTTATGATCACATCATTTCATGATCTCTTCATTAATACATCCATGAATGGCTAAATAGTCCTCTACACATAATATAATATAGTTCACACACACACACACCCAATCACATCCTGGTAACAATTTATCATCCATGTTCTTCCTAGATCCAATTCCAGGAGGTTGCAGTCAAACTTCATTCCTGGAGATAGAGGCTGGTGTCACACTCTCTGAGGAAAATGGCATTATAACTGCCAGCTTTCAGGTGACAAAGATTATGTAAACTACAGGTTACATTATTATTGTTTTGAGAGATGTACCTTTTAATTAAGGAAATTTTTGCTGTTAATAAATTTTCGTGGGATCTCCATAGTAAAATTCTAACAGTAAAATTCTAATTTTTGTTGCTAATTTCGTGGGATCACTGTTTTAGACACCAATTAAAAGTCTTGGCTATTATTATTAAAGAACTATTCCATACTATAATACAGTAGAAACTCTGATAAGGACATTCCAAAATACACAGCCTCCATAGAAAGGACAACTAATAATATATTATCTGGTTTATCTTAGTGTATCTTAACCTCTGAGATAAAGACAGACTCCCTACAAGGGACAGTAGACCTGATCCTAATGTGTCCTTTATTCAGAGGTTACACTGTATCTTAGTGTATCTTAACCTCTGAGATAAAGACAGACTCCCTACAAGGGACAGTAGACCTGATCCCAATGTGTCCTTTATTCAGAGGTTCCACTATATCTTAGTGTAAATTAACCTCTGAGATAAGGACAGTCTCCCTACAAGGGACAGTAGACCTGATCCCAATGTGTCCTTTACTCAGAGGTTCCACTGTAACAACAAATATTGATGAAACATTGGTAAACTATTAACATACTCTACCAAAATATAACTAACACTCTTTCAGCTTTTATTCTTTTTATGTAGAGCTCAGACATTGGCTATAATCCAGCAAACGAATCTCAACCTCTCTGTTCTAACCAGTATAAGCACATCGCTCAGCTAGAATATCAAGTGTATCAGAAATGCTTAGTTCATCTTGACGTTGACAGTGTGTTTAGTACTCTCAAGAACATGATGATCCCTGGAGATATTATAAAGAATGACACCATGGTAACTAACTGTAATTTGAGTGAAACCTCTGAATAAAGGACACATTGGGATCAGGTCTACTGTCCCTTGTAGAGAGGCTGTCCTTGTCTCAGAGGTTAATTTACACTAAGATACTGTGTAACCTAGGACACATTGGGATCAGATCTACTGTCCCTTGTAGGAAGACTGTCCTTATCTCAGAGGTTAATTTACACTAAGATACAGTATAACCTCTGAATAAAGGACACATTTGGATCAGATCTACTGTCCCTTGTAGGGAGACTGTCCTTATCTCAGAGGTTAATTTACACTAAGATACAGTATAACCTCTGAATAAAGGACACATTGGGATCAGATCTACTGTCCCTTGTAGGGAGACTGTCCTTATTTCAGAGGTTAATTTACACTAAGATACAGTGTAAATTCTGAATAAAAGACACATTGGGATCAGGTGTACTGTCCCTTGTAGGGAAGCTGTCCTTATCTCAGAGGTTAATTTACACTAAGATACAGTATAACCTCTGAATAAAGGACACATTGGGATCAGATCTACTGTCCCTTGTAGGGAGACTGTCCTTATTTCAGAGGTTAATTTACACTAAGATACAGTGTAAATTCTGAATAAAGGACACATTTGGATCAGATCTACTGTCCCTTGTAGGGAAGCTTTTTTCAATTAAGATAAACCAGATGGTACATTTTTAATTGTCCTTTGTACAGATGTTGTCTTTATTTTGGAGAGTCCTTTATCAGAGGTTCCACTATTCTATTTGTTAGGCAGCTAATGGGAGTAAAATTACTTCATTAGTTTTGCTGTGTAGGTACCCATAAAGGCATTGTCTTACACTGATGCCAAGAGGATGAAGTATTATTTGTTACGAGGACAAGGCATGGTGGTCAACGTGGTTGCTATGGACAAAGTAACTGGGAATACATCAGCTTATATTCCTTGTGAGTGTTATGTAGTAGATTAGGTATGTCAAGAGGAGGGGAGGGGGAGAGGTAACCTTCACTTCCTGTTTTTCCCTTCCTTCCTCTATTCTTTACTTTTCTGTTGTGACAAAAACCTCCCATCTTTGCTCCCTCCCTCCTTCTCTCATTCCCTCACTACATTTCTATCTCCCTCCCTCCCTCCCTCCTTTCCTCCCCCCTCTCTCTCATTCCCTCACTACATTTCTATCTTTCTCCCTCCCTCCCTCCCTCCTTTCCTCCTCCCTCTCTCTCATTTCCTCACTACATTTCTATCTTTCTCTTTCCCTCCCTCCCTCCTTTCCTCCTCCCTCTCTCTCATTTCCTATAACATTTCTATCTTTGTCTTTCCCTCCATCCTGTTCCTTCCCCTCACTCTCTTCCTCCCTATTCCGTGTACTCACATACTCTCCTCACTTGTCCTTATTCATTAGCCATTTCATATCCATGTACCATGGACTCTGGCCGATGCATCAGGTCTATAACCGTCACGATGTGGGTGTGTTGCCCACTCATTGCAATCATTGGTCTGTTTCTCTGCTTCCTAGCTCATAGATTTATCCATGCAGGTAAGAGATGAGACAGTTAGGTATTCACATGTAGAGAAATGTGCAAGTTTCTAGTAACTCAATTCTGTGAAATGTGAAACCTGTCTATAGAGATGAGCACATTATGCTGGCATAATTTTGGGCATAATAGGTATGCAAAAGCATTGAGCATAATGCTGGCATAATTAAAGTCTATTCGCTTTCACCTGAGACTGCCAATTGCACCGGAAGCTAGTTTATACAAGAGCCTGTCACTAAATCAATTAGAAAAAATATTTGTGGCCAGAAGTATTTGGGGTGATAAGCGCGTGGCCGACTGACTACAGTTGGGGTGGTCTGATTAGACAGGTTTTACTATAGGGGCCTATATAGAGAGGTGGTCTTATTAAGGAGTGGTCTGATTAGACAGGTTTCACTGTAGTGGTCTATATAGAGAGGTGTTCTTATCGAGGGATGGTCTGATTAGACAGGTTCACAATTTAGAAACTGTTTAATGGAGTATACAATATTTCACTTGTGTGTGCAGAAATACTTCTTTTTACAAGTCTCATTACTTCCTACATTGTCTACTTGGTCCTCTCTGCCTCTACTAACTTCAACAGCACAGGTAATCTCCATGCTGTACAGCCAGAAATAATATTGTCTGCTAATCATTTCATCATTCTATGTACATATTCATTGACTGTATTTATGAAATAAGTTCAAAGTTCATTAGGGATAATGATATTCATAGCTCTTTTTATTCTCTCTCTGAAAGCCAGTGACAAAAATGACGAGTGTTTCTTCCTGAAAGAATATTTTCAGTTTTACTGTATAATATTGTTAAGGAAACACTCCCTTTTGCTAAAATGAAGACATTTCCCTCTTACCATGTAATGGACACCTCTATATCTACCATCCTTGTTTTTCCTATAGCATATCATGATAGACAATTACTCTCTGATCAGGACCTCTGTTCCTGGATTGATGTAGAATTCCACTATAAATGACAGACTTAATATAGTTGAACCTCTGAATTGGGATCAGGTCTGCTGTCCCTTATAGGGAGGCTGTCCTTATCTCAGAGATTAATTTACACTAAGATACAGTGTAACCTCTGAATAAAGGACACATTGGGATCAGGTGTACTGTCCCTTGTAGGGAGGCTGTCCTTATCTCAGAGGTTAGATTACCAGATGGTGCATTGTCCTTTATACAGAGGTTGTCCTTATTTCAGAGGGTCCTTTATAGGAGATATTACTGTACTCTGTATCAATGTCCTTACTTCTGATTTATACCTATCTAGAGATCACTGTGGGAACTGTTGCCATAGGGATAACCTTGACCCTTTCCCTCTTTGTCCTCTGGTTCTTTACTAACTGGTACTACCTCTTCCTCCTGGTGTATGGTAACTCCATGGGTTTCATCTTTACGGCTGCCATTCTTTACACACCTCTAGGTCAGCACAGAGCTAGTATAATACTCTATTTATAAGAATATGTGTTATATTTTTTTTAGTTGTGTTAATAGGATAACAGTGAAGTGGTGTTTCAGACCACATTCAAGCATTTGGTTAATCTAGAAAATGTTCCTTTCATGAATTTTAAGAGTACAATTGAATATTCTGGGATTAATAAGTGTAATACCTTCTATATCCTTCATGGTCATTCTGTTCTCTTTTTATTTGTTCCAAAAGTATTTCCAGTTGTATCTGGTTCCAAAAGACACTGAATGTATTTTCAGTTGTAACTGGTTCCAAAAGATACTGAATGTCTTTCCAGTTGTAACTGGTTCCATTTTCCAGGTTCCAAAAGATACTGAATGTATTTCCAGTTGTAACTGGTTCCATTTTCCAGGTTCCAAAAGATGCTGGATGTATAGTCCTATACACCTTTCCTGGACTCATTCTAAAGCTGCTACATTATCACTGATGAATATGTTCTTACAGGTTCCTACTATGTCTTTCAGTATATCTATGTGTACCTGCTGTGTCTGGTCTGTGGGATGTTCCTCTTCATCATCCCGTTAGTAGCATTCCCCATTGCTGTGAGTAACAAAAATAGATCTAGGGGCAAATTTATCTTGAATATATAAGTCATCATGTTAAGTACATGAAAATGTATTAACTGTACTACTGCCACTCAATTTATATTTAATTTAATTTAATTTAATTTAATTTTTATTTTTTTTTTATTATTATTATGAAATAAAAGCATGCAAAGTGACCAGCACTAAGCGCCAACGAACAAAAGACAAAAGCAACCAGAAAACAAACCAAACCCACAGTAGTTCTTTTATAAAAAGAACTGAATTCAATACAGGTCAATGTCTATGAAAGTAAAACAAAACAACAATAATTATCTAATTTAATTAAATAATTAATTTAATTGATTGCATAATTATTTAATTTAATAATAATTAATGATTTAAATTGGTAAATTTATCTTGAATATATTAATTAATAAGTCATCACATTAAGTAGTGAAAATGTATTAACTGTGCTACTTCCACTCAATATTAATTAATTAAATACTATTATTATTTTGAAGTAATGTTTAATACTCAACTACTCCTCTCATGGTTATGTTCAAACTCATCTTCAATATAAATCAGCAAAGAGGAAATGTCGGCTAGTTTATTGCTAAGGCATTAAATCAAGACTGTTCTATATGTTACAGTCAAGTAATGAGCCCACAGTGGCTTATACCTCCACACACCAGGTGACTATATCCTCATAGAGTGGAGTAGGTTGACTAAGTGGAGGGTGGTATTTGCTCTGTATTGAATCCTCTGAGTGGAGTGTCTGTGTTGAATCCACTGCACAGAGTGTCCGTGTTAAATCCTCTAGGGTTGTCTGTGTATCATTGATTGCCATTAATATCTTCTTTTCATTCTTTAGTTAAACATTGCTGCTTCTTCTATTGTGGGCAGTTATGCTGTTGTGTTCAGTAAGTGAGGAACTATCTTGTTCTGTGTGAGATGTTAAAACTGTTCAATATTAGGTGTTGGTTTGTTCGTCAATTCATCTCTGAGTGATATCGTTTTGAGAGTGGTAAAGGCCATCTCAATTAGCGAATACCTCTCTGTCACCAACTACTGTGTCATGAATGTTATTGGTAAGTCTATTTTTGAATATGATTAAGCCGTATACAGTAGAACTTCTGCTCTCTGAAATAAGGACAACCTCTGTACTAAAAATGTACCATCTATAAGGACAATCTCCCTTCAAGGGACATCCCAATGTGTCCTTTATTTAGAGGTTCCACTGTATCTTAACGTCTGAGATAAGGACAGCCTCCCTACAAGGGACAGTACACCTGATCCCAATGTGTCAGAGGTTTCACTGTATCTTAGTGTAAATTAACCTCTGAGATAAGGACAGCCCCCCTACAAGGGACAGTAGACCTGATCCCAATGTGTCCTTTATTCAGAGGTTCCACTGTATCTTAGTGTAAATTAACCTCTGAGATAAGGACAGCCTCCCTACAAGGGACAGTAGACCTGATCCCAATGTGTCCTTTATTCAGAGGTTACACTGTATCTTAGTATAAATTAACCTCTGAGATAAGGACAGTCTCCCTACAAGGGACAGTAGACCTGATCCCAATGTGTCCTTTATCCATGTTCATAGGTACATAGACATGAGACTGCACTTTTTGAACAGAAAACCTCAGCTATTTATTAAATATGGTTTCTTTAATTTTTCATATCCTATTAGCAGTATTACTATATAATACATAGCTGTATAGCCACAACCAGCTGTGGTTATTCTAGATCAACAGTTTCATGTGTTGAATGATGAGATATGCACACCTAATCTCTATGAATGCAGTGCATTTTAGAGCTGGTTAATTTCACTTTCACCTGATTCTCACTTTATTCACTGTGCAGTTTTTTTTTAATTTGCTGTATATAATGCCTTTATTTTGTTTTGTTTTGTTTTTTACTGTGTTTGCATGATCAAACATATGCCCCTCCCCTCACAGACAGCTATCTCTATTTCTCCTCCCTTTAGCAATTTTTCTAAAAAAAAAAAAAAAAAAAAAAAATCCTGAAATCCCTTGATAATACTTAGATATGATGTAGTTAGTTAGACTGTGGCTGATAACATAGAGCTATACTCGATGTAAATCAAGTGATATTTTTTGCTCTCTAGATACTGTCCTTGTAAGTGTTTGGCTGTTACTCGTCGTGATAAGCATCATTTTTCAAATTATACTTGAAATATTCCAAAGAAGATCATTTAAGAAGAAGGAAGAATGGACCTATTCATATCTGAAGGTGCAAAGAAAATACAATGCCTTCCCTTCAGCTAGTCTCTTTGTTCAGTTGAAGAGATTCATCAGGAGAAAGAGGAACTCAGAGGTACAGTATTTTACTCACCAGTATTAAAACAAAATTGCTGAGGAGGCTGAGAGGTTACAAGATGTTATGTTTGATAGAAGAAATACAATGTAATAGTTTCACATGATACCAGCACTAGTGTAGTGGAACCTCAGTTATACAGACCCTATGGGACCAGCACTAGTGTAGTGGAACCTCAGTTATACAGACCCTATGGGACCAGCACTAGTGTAGTGGAACCTCAGTTATACAGACCCTATGGGACCAGCACTAGTACAGTGGAACCTCAGTTATACAGACCCTATGGGACCAGCACTAGTGTAGTGGAACCAGACCCTATGGGACCAGCACTAGTGTAGTGGAACCTCAGTTATACAGACCCTATGGGACCAGCACTAGTGTAGTGGAACCTCAGTTATACAGACCCTATGGGACCAGCACTAGTGTAGTGGAACCTCAGTTATACAGACCCTATGGGACCAGCACTAGTGTAGTGGAACCTCAGTTATACAGACCCTATGGGACCAGCACTAGTGTAGTGGAACCTCAGTTATACAGACCCTATGGGACCAGCACTAGTGTAGTGGAACCTCAGTTATACAGACCCTATGCCATGGGGTGGAACCTCATGACCAGCAGGGTCCAGCGAACATAGCAATTGGCAATGAATATTGTTAATTTGGAGTCAGAGCAGTCAGATAACTGAGTTAGGTTCTAATATTTTTTCTGCCCTGTTTGTATTTCCAGAGAAGAGTGAGGGAACCTCCAGGCAACCGTCAGAGAACTCTTCCAAGATCAGATGAAAGAAGACCTTTGCTCTCGCCCAGTTCTATGACAAGAAACTATTATAAATAACAAATAACTATTATAATTATTATATAATTATATACATAGAAAATAATTATTTTGTTGTTATATTTTTAAGCTCATTACAGCTTTAAAATATAATGGTATAGGATGGTTGGGGGAGGGGGAGGGGGAGTGAAGCATTAGGTTTCCTATAATAATATGTACATTCAATGGTACTTCTATTTAACCAAAAACATTTGCCCCTATATACAATGCCTGGTGTTCTGATACCTAGGTCTAGTTTACAATGTGATGTGAGATATAAGTTGAAATTCTGATATTAGTATTGTGATAATACACAGTGGAACCTCTATTCCTAACACCTTGAGGAAAATCAATGTACTTGCTGATTATAGAGGGATGGCCTCAGTTCATTCAAATCTTTAAGATAGATTTCAAGTGGAGGTGACCTTGTAGAGAGGTGTCCTCATTTCAAGGGGTTGGAATAGAGTGGTTCCACTGTATACAGGGGTGTCCTCATTTCAGGGTGTTAGAACTAGAGGAGTTCCACTGTTTACTTCGTAGTTTTAACTGTAATGTGACTGTTATTATAAGCCAAAAAAAAAAAAAAAAAGAAAGAAAAAAAAAAGAAAAGAAGAGTACATAAAGTAGCTATATATCAAGTCTTTGCACGTTTAGCTGGAGGAGTTCCAAATTCAGTTGATGGTACACCTGCAAGAAACATGGAGAACTGACCGCACAGTTCTGTGAGTTGTCTCCTGAGGTTGTTGAGAGCTGAGAGGTTGTTACAGGCATGGCTTTGGTTCTCTATGATTTTCAGCATGTTTTGAACTTCAGTCTGTGCCTGTGTTATATTCTCATCCTAGAATGGAATGGGGAAATATAATGGTTACATTCTCATCCTAGAATGGAATGGAAAAATATAATGGTTACATTCTCAACCTAGAATGGAATAAAGACATTACTACATAGGTGGGTCAATCAATCCTCTACCTCGTATTCTTGAGAAGGAGATACACTCAGATTTCTTCTGAAGAAGTTACTAGTATTAGTGGTAACAGGTTTAGAAGCTGCAACTTTCACTGACATAGGATTATTCTGTAACAATGGTTGCTTGATCAAGTGGGTGTGGTGACCACTCCCTCCCAGCAGTCCTGATTGGGGGATAGTAATAGGAGAGCTATTGATTCCCATTTGAATCTGATTAACCATAGCCGATTGGTCCATTCCTCCCAGACTTTGTGCTGAGTTATCACCAGAATTAAGTTCAACCTCTTGTGTTGAGATATGGTGGCCACTGAGCTGTTCCAGACTGGGACCGGATCCTTCTGACGGTCCATCATCCATGATAATACTGTACACACTAGTGATGGCATCAGAAGAAGCAGTACTAGCAGCAACCGAAGCTACTGGTGTCTTCCTATCCATGCTAGCATTACGCCGTGTTACAGTTTGAGCCAAAGCTTGGTCCATGCTGGATAGCCCCATAGAATTCTTAAAAGTACTGTCCTGATCTATAACTTGTCCTAGTTTGTATAGCCAATATACTTGTCGGAAAATTTCGAATTCAGAAGGGCAGTACATGGGATCATTGGCGTGCAAAGTGGCCTCTGTCCCATAGGTAGTTATGACAAAATTCTTGATTCTATCCCGCAGTTGAATGATTCCTGTGATCCCGTTACTCAATTGGGTGACTATCTCTTCTAATACCTGTTGAGCCACAGGAAGTGGGTTGTCAATATCTGCTACTGCATGTCCGTTGTGTGCCATTGGGGTTGGAAGAAGAAAGTGAAATCGCTCTTGAGCTTTAGCTGTACCTTGAGTAATCCTCTCGACAAGATCATCGAGGATTTGTTTTCGATGTCTTCTGACTGCAGCTATTCCTTGAGTCATGCTTTCACTGTATTCTGCACATGGATACCTCAAAATCTGACGGATCGTTATTTTAGCTTCACAGCCCGTCTTTGCCCGATAATCTACAGGAACCACATCACCTGATGGAAGGGAAACTTGTTCAATCTTTTTACGTCGTCCACCGAAACGAGCACACGGCAAGTCTGTACCATGCCCAATAGACATAAAGGGAACTCCGTCGTACTGAATGGTTGGTTCACCAGCATTCATCTGCCAGAAGAGGCGTGGTCTTGAGGCTGGTGACATAAACCTCATCTGAAGCTGATTTTCGTCAATTGTCTTCATTGCTTGCACTAAATTCTGATTACTGGTAAAGGACGTCCCAGTGGCAGACCGATAAGTATCCAAGAGCTGTATTAAATCCTGGCTCGAGTCTACATAACCACAGACATATCTGCCATTGTTTATGAACCGTAAGCCTCGAATGAGACCAGTCCAATCACTAGATTGCGGCTGAACTTGAGAGGAATGATCGATGATATAAGATGCCACATTTTCACTGAGTGTGTGTATTGGTAGAAAATATAATAATTATAATAATAATAATAATAATAATAATAATAATAATAATAATAATAATAATAATAATAATAATAAAACTATTTATTATGAACTTTACATTAGCTGATTTTAGCTAGCTACCAATACAGTAGAACCTCCCTTATCCGGACTCCCAAGATACGGGCACCTCCTTCAACCTCCTTCAACTGGGCAGCTATATCTGGAACTTTGACCTTTCAATAATACATATTATGTAATATGTGGGCATGGTTCAATGTCCATACTGAGCATGTGCATAGCATACTACTATGGCAAGCAAAAGGAAAAGAATGGAGACTAAGAAACAAACCAAATTATCATCTTTTTTTGTAATACATAGGGTTCATAACATTACATCTTCCTTTATTCTGAGATATGGGCAAATCCGAGTTACGGGCACCCCCTAAAACCAGACTGCCTGTATAAGGGAGGTTCTACTGTACTATCAAAATTAAGTGCCTAAAAATATATTATGTCTGCTGTAACTATAAAATGACTGATTCTAGGTAATCTGATGTCAGCATTTGAGTAAGGTTTAATGGCCTGAGATATAGATATCACATGTATCTAAGGATTAGCAACCCCCCCCCCCCCCCCCCCCCCCAAATGTTATGCAGACAGCTAATGTTAGATGATACTGCTAGAGTTATAGCTAGCACTTGCTGGCTGATTTTATACCACCAGTTCAGCTATTAAATTTAATTGAACATAATCTGCCATCAAACCAGGAAGGAGAGGGTACAGTGGTTTTGCCTGCTCTTAAGGGAAACCCAATACCAAAAACAGGTCTCCTGACAGAAATTTTTCTTGTGTGGTGGTGTGTGTGAGTGTGGGTGGGGGGGTGTTAAGATTTAACTCAACGACTATTTTATAGCTACTTTCGGACAGCTAGCGATAATACAAGGATCAATTTGACATTAGTTGGGTAACATTTAGGTGGGTAGTACAGTAATAAAGCCTTTCGCCTCTAGAATGACTCGCTAACTGCTATAACCAGTTATAGAATACTTTAACTGTCTAAGTTAATCCTGGGGGGGGGGAGTTACAAGATCCTAGGAGAACGATTTGAGAGTAACCATACTAGAAGTTATTACCGTACCTATCTTGAGCGACACTGGTTGGTTCCATTCTTGCTTTCGTACCTTCCGGCCTTCTTTGGTACCAGTATTACAAAACTACGGAGGAATCCGGTGCGTTTCTGGAGGTATACGGGAACGGAAGCGAATTTGGCGGATGTAAACGCCCCCATTCCCAAAATACAATGTACCGCCCCCATTCCCAACATTATCATGCACCACCCCCATTCCAGTCTGCGCAATCCGGCTGAGAAAAATGAATTTTGACATCGACTATAGACATACTCACATTGTTCGGTCTCCACAAGCTGTGCCGCTTCTCGTATTGATTGGAGAGTGGGGAAAATTGAAAGGAGATCCATTTTCACGTGTAGATGTCATTCTTTTGATCTTGAGGGGGATACAGCCTCTGGCAAACTTCGATCATGGATTAGTGAGTATCATTTAGAGAATGTTATTGATATTTCTGCGACCATTGATAAAGTTAAATTGCCTCTCTGACCAAATAAATATTTTTGTCAGTACACTAGATACCTAGTTATTTTTAGCAGTTTCTGTGTGTTTAATTTTAGTTTGAACAGCAGAAAACAATATTGTTAACAATAACTGTTAGGTATAAATTGCATGCTATTATGCAAGTAAATTAATGCTGGTATTATGATTAGCAGATAGAGAATATTAGCAGATAGAGTGCTTTCAAAATTACTAAAATTTAATGATAGAAATAAAGTAATTAATCAGAATACTGTATTAATGGATACTAGTTCTATTAAAACAGCTGAATGCAATGATTGCAGGAAGTAAGTGAGATGCTGGATTTACTAAATGATTCTGAATTGAAGAATAGCTTCAAGAAAAGGTAGGTACAATTATTAACTTTTACTTCATTACTTGAAGTTAATCAAAAAACCAGTTACCATGAATCTGGTTTATTGTCACTTATGTTCGCTGTTAGCAATTCAATCGAGTCTTCAAATATTTTAATATTCATAACTGTACCTTACATAATAGTGAAAATAAAACTTGAATTAGTGTCATAACACAACTACTACTGACCAGCTTTCAAAATGCTCAGAATTCATTTCATCATGATAGTCTCCAGTACTCTACTTACTCTGAAATACCAATTCAGCCCCACCCACCCAACCCAAGCTACCACTACCAGCATGCAAAATAATGAGCCTATTTCCCTTACCCATAGGCTTTCAGATCCCTCCCACAGTCCCTCCAGAAGCATCATCCTTCTCGACCCAGGTCCTCTCACATCCATCATGTGCATTGGCCCACGTCTCGTCCAGGTAGATGACCGTCTTCCCCTCCTTCCAGTTCCTTCTTAACCTGCATAAATACTTATGGCGCCAATTGATAATTCTATGCTGTTCATATACATACCTCTTATCATTAATTTTTCTATAGCTAAAACCTATTTTATGAAACAGCTTCCACGAGCTAGTCCTACCTGCAGAAAACAAACCTCTCTCCTTCAGAAGAGAATGAAGCTTGCATAGGTCCTCTGGTCATAGAACTGGTGGACTGTCCTCTGGATAGCAGAAACATCAAAGTCATCTGGATCCACTCTTATCCTGCTCTTCTTGTAGCCCTTCCTTGGGAACTCAAACTTACCATCCCTAAGAGAACACTTCTCTGCAAGAATCACATCAACAGTACACTTACTTAATCCAGTAGCATCCACCGTCTTTTTCTTCAGCTTCACGATTCCTTGATGGAGCTTCTTGTTCTTCTTGCTCAAAGTAATCATAAATGTTACAAACAACAGCCTTACAGGCTTTCCTTTGCAAGCCATGTTTCTTACCAAAACAGCTGGCAAACTGTGCACGGATGTTCGGGAACTTTTATTTGTACAGAACACGTGATATACATGTGGGTCAGTAACCAAAAGCATGTAATTAAGAGCATCCTCATTCCATTGTATGTGCAGCACTTCCTGGTGCAAAGTCACTATAGTTAAAACTTGAATTAGTGTCGTAGCATGAGATTAGTGATGTCAACACAATAACAACATTACTACTACTGAGATTAATTAATGTAGAGGAATCTCTACATCCATTTGAAAATTTAAAAGGACATATTGAAATCAGGTCTATCATCTCCTTGTAAGGAGCCTGTCCTTATCTAATTTACACTAAGATGTGGAACCTCTGAATAAAGGACACATTGGGATCAGGTCTACTGTCCCTTGTAGGGAGACTGTCCTTATCTCGGAGGTTAATTTACACTAAGATACAGTGTAACCTCTGAATAAAGGACACATTGGGATCAGGTCTACTGTCCCTTGTAGGGAGGCTGTCCTTATCTCAGAGGTTAATTTACACTAAGATACAGTGTAACCTCTGAATAAAGGACACATTGGGATCAGGTCTACTGTCCCTTGTACCTTATCTCAGAGGTTAATTTACACTAAGATACAGTGTAACCTCTGAATAAAGGACACATTTGGATCAGGTCTACTGTCCCTTGTAGGGAGGCTGTCCTTATCTCGGAGGTTAATTTACACTAAGATACAGTGTAACCTCTGAATAAAGGACACATTGGGATCAGGTCTACTGTCCCTTGTAGGGAGGCTGTCCTTTTCTCAGAGGTTAATTTACACTAAGATACAGTGGAACCTCTGATTAAAGGACACATTGGGATCAGGTCTACTGTCCCTTGTAGGGAGGCTGTCCTTATCTCAGAGGTTAATTTACACTAAGATACAGTGTAACCTCTGATTAAAGGACACATTGGGATCAGGTCTACTGTCCCTTGTAGGGAGGCTGTCCTTATCTCAGAGGTTAATTTACACCAGATGGTACATTTTTAGTTGTCTTTTGTACAGAAGTTGTCCTTATTTCAGAGTGGCCTTTATCGGATATTCTATTGCAATTTTTCCAGCCTTGACAATGCGTTGAGTGATCTGACGTCATTTATGGACCTCTTCAATGTCCTGACTAGTCTCTTTGTACCTCCCGACAAATCACGTCCAGCACTATTAGACAATGACTGTTTTAACAGTATAATAGGTAAGGGGTCTACAGTAGAACTTATTTCTTCCAGAGACCTTGGGACTAATTAAAGACATGGCCTTGTTAAAGTTCTGTTACTGTTATTTGAGATATATTCTTAATGCAGAGGTATCATTTCAGGGTGCTGGAATAGAGGGTTCTACTGTATACAGAGGTGTCCTCATTTCAGGGTGTTGGAATAGAGGGTTCTACTGTATACAGAGGTGTCCTCATTTCAGGGTGTTGGAATAGAGGAGTTCCACTGTATACAGAGGTGCCCTCATTTCAGGGTGTTGGAATAGAGGAGTTCCACTGTATACAGAGGTGTCCTCATTTCAGGGTGTTGGAATAGAGGAGTTCCACTGTATACAGAGGTGTCCTCATTTCAGGGTGTTGGAATAGAGGAGTTCCACTGTATACAGAGGTGTCCTCATTTCAGGGTGTTGGAATAGAGGAGTTCCACTGTATACAGAGGTGTCCTCATTTCAGGGTGTTGGAATAGAGGAGTTCCACTGTATACAGAGGTGTCCTCATTTCAGGGTGTTGGAATAGAGGAGTTCCACTGTATACAGAGGTGTCCTCATTTCAGGGTGTTGGAATAGAGGTGTTCTACTGTATACAGAGGTGTCCTCATTTCAGGGTGTTGGAATAGAGGGTTCTACTGTATACAGAGGTGTCCTCATTTCAGGGTGTTGGAATAGAGGGTTCTACTGTATACAGAGGTGTCCTCATTTCAGGAGGTTAGAATAGAAGAGCTCCACTGTATACAGAAGTGTCTTTATTTCAGGGGGTTAGAATAGAGGAGTTCCACTGTATACAGAGGTGTCCTTGTTTCAGGAGGTTAGAATAGAAGAGCTCCACTGTATACAGAAGTGTCTTTATTTCAGGGGGTTAGAATAGAGGAGTTCCACTGTATACAGAGATGTCTTTGTTTCTTCATGACTCCTTGAGGCAAATTAGGGGTTCAGTCATAATTAGAGTGGTTGCCTTGCTTCTGGTAGTGAGTTTCAATAAACTGACATTAAAACATATACAACAACCTAACTGGGTTACTTTGGATGGGAGGGGTGAGTGGGAGGGGTGAGTGGGAGGGGGGATTAGAATGGAGAGAATTTCACTATAATTATTAGCCTCCTCTTTGGCAGGGAGGCCAGACCTGTAGGGTACACACTGATTACCTGTCCCCTTAGAAAAGAAAAGCTGGTAGCTATAAATTGTCATCTATTTCATGTGCATAATTTTTTGCAAGCGACAATAACTGCAGATTACTGAGCCAATAAGGATAATGCAAATACGAAACTTGAGTGACAATAACTGCAGATTACTGAGCCAATAAGGATAATGCAAATACGAAACTTGAGTGACAATAACTGCAGATTACTGAGCCAATAAGGATAATGCAAATACGAAACTTGAGTGACAATAACTGCAGATTACTGAGCCAATAAGGATAATGCAAATACGAAACTTGAGTGACAATAACTGCAGATTACTGAGCCAATAAGGATAATGCAAATACGAAACTTGAGTGACAATAACTGCAGATTACTGAGCCAATAAGGATAATGCAAATACGAAACTTGAGTGACAATAACTGCAGATTACTGAGCCAATAAGGATAATGCAAATACGAAACTTGAGCG
Source organism: Diacarnus erythraeanus (assembly GCA_964016965.1). Taxonomy (NCBI): domain Eukaryota; kingdom Metazoa; phylum Porifera; class Demospongiae; order Poecilosclerida; family Podospongiidae; genus Diacarnus; species Diacarnus erythraeanus. The sequence continues at coordinate 1,342,326 of OZ024682.1, forward strand.
ACAATAACTGCAGATTACTGAGCCAATAAGGATAATGCAAATACGAAACTTGAGTGACAATAACTGCAGATTACTGAGCCAATAAGGATAATGCAAATACGAAACTTGAGTGACAATAACTGCAGATTACCGAGCCAATAAGGATAATGCAAATACGAAACTTGAGCGACAATAACTGCAGATTACTGAGCCAATAAGGATAATGCAAATACGAAACTTGAGTGACAATAACTGCAGATTACTGAGCCAATAAGGATAATGCAAATACGAAACTTGAGTGACAATAACTGCAGATTACTGAGCCAATAAGGATAATGCAAATACGAAACTTGAGTGACAATAACTGCAGATTACTGAGCCAATAAGGATAATGCAAATACGAAACTTGAGTGACAATAACTGCAGATTACTGAGCCAATAAGGATAATGCAAATACGAAACTTGAGTGACAATAACTGCAGATTACTGAGCCAATAAGGATAATGCAAATACGAAACTTGAGTGACAATAACTGCAGATTACTGAGCCAATAAGGATAATGCAAATACGAAACTTGAGTGACAATAACTGCAGATTACTGAGCCAATAAGGATAATGCAAATACGAAACTTGAGTGACAATAACTGCAGATTACTGAGCCAATAAGGATAATGCAAATACGAAACTTGTAGCATATACCCAGAGAGTGTGTATCAGAATCCTTTTCTCCTTCCTCTCAGAAATGCCTTGAGTTTGAGACTAATTATACGGTTTTCACCTTTTCCCTTCCCCTCAAAACAGCGAGGGGGACGGAGGAAGGGAGAATAGTTTCCCCTGTGACTAATTTTTACATACATTTAACCTATTTTTCACCATTTGTTTCTGCAGGTATATATGTTCGACAGTGTGTTTTAGAGTATAAAAAATTGACCTTCTCGCAGCTGATGAGATTTCATATGAGTCTACTTAATTATTTCCAGCAAGAATCTGATGGGACGTACAAAGAGATGCAAAGTGATGCTAATAAGGTCAGTGCTGAGCATTATACTTTAACCTCCTAAAACAGTGGAACCCCTCTATTCCAACCCCCTGAAATGAGGACACCTCTGTATGCAGTGGAACTCATCTATTCCAACACCCTGAAATGAGGACATCTATACAGTGGAACTCCTCTATTCCAACCCCCTGAAATGAGGCCACCTCTGTATACAGTGGAACTCCTCTATTCCAACACCCTGACAACTATACAGTGGAACTCCTCTATTCCAACCCCCTGAAATAAGGCCACCTCGGTATACAGTGGAACTCCTCTATTCCAACACCCTTAAATAAGGACACCTCTGTATACAGTGGAACTCCTCTATTCCAACACCCTTAAATAAGGACACCCCTGTATTAAGGACTCTTGGAAATGTCTTAAATAACAGCTTGTGTGTTATCCACTGTACATTGAACTATGACCTCTCTTTAGTTTTGTAGAGTCAGCAGACAGACAAAAGATTTAGATTTTGCATCTCAATTGAGGGAGCTGGTATTCTGGGAAAAAGACACAGATTTAAAGAATCCCTTGATTGATAATCCTAAAGTTTTCCCTCCAAGGATGGAACTTGGAAGTGAAGCTTTGAAGTTAGCAGAGTTACATGGAAAATTTGGACATCAGTAAGTTCTCCTTTTAGTTGAAGTGTAATAGAAGCTCTATAATGAAACCTCCAAGACTCCCTACAAGGGACAGTAGACCTGATCCCAATGTGTCCTTTATTCATAGGTTCCACTGTGTAAATTAACCTCTGAGATAAGGACAGCCTCCCTACAAGGGACAGTAGACCTGATCCCAATTCAGAGGTCCAATCATCAAAACTTGAACCTTTATACATTATGTAAACCTGAGGCCGGAAATGAAGACACCTCTGTATACAGTGGAACCTCTCTATTCCAACACCCTGAAATGAGGACACCTCTGTATACAGTGGAACCTCTCTATTCCAACACCCTGAAATGAGGACACCTCTGTATACAGTGGAACTCTATTCCAGCACCCTAAGATGAGAACACCTCTGTATACAGTGGAACCTCTCTATTCCAACACCCTGAAATGAGGACACCTCTCTATGCAGTGGAACTCCTCTATTCCAACCCCCTGAAATGAGGACACCTCTGTATATAGCGGAACCTCTCTATACGAAATGAAGACACCTCTGTATACAGTGGAGCCTCTCTATTCCAACACCCTGAAATGAGGACACCTCTGTATACAGTGGAACTCTATTCCAACACCCTAAAATGAGAACACCCTAAAATGAGAACACCTCTGTATACAGTGGAACCTCTCTATTCCAACACCCTGAAATGAGGACACCTCTGTATACAGTGGAACTCTATTCCAACACCCTAAAATGAGAACACTTCTGTATACAGTGGAACCTCTCTATTCCAACACCCTGAAATGAGGACACCTCTGTATACAGTGGAACTCTTCTATTCCAACCCCCTGAAATGAGGACACCTCTGTATATAGCGGAACCTCTCTATATGAAATGAAGACACCTCTGTATACAGTGGAGCCTCTCTATTCCAACACCCTGAAATGAGGACACCTCTGTATACAGTGGAATTCTATTCCAACACCCTAACACCTCTGTATACAGTGGAACCTCTCTATTCCAACACCCTGAAATGAGGACACCTCTGTATACAGTGGAACTCCTCTATTCCAACCCCCTGAAATGAGGACACCTCTGTATATAGCGGAACTTCTCTATACGAAATGAAGACACCTCTGTATACAGTGGAGCCTCTCTATTCCAACACCCTGAAATGAGGACACCTCTGTATACAGTGGAATTCTATTCCAACACCCTAAAATGAGAACACCTCTGTATACAGTGGAACCTCTCTATTCCAACACCCTGAAATGAGGACACCTCTGTATACAGTGGAACTCCTCTATTCCAACACCTTGAAATAAGGACATGAAACTCCTCTATTCCAACACCCTGAAATGAGGACACCTCTATACAGTGGAACACCTCTATTCCAACCACTTGGAATGAAGACACCTCTGCACTTTGGTTATGTCCCAAATAACAGTTTGTGTATTAACTTAATAAGACCACTCCTCTGATAGCTAAATTGGTCCCAAGATATCTGGAATATAGATGTTCTACTTTCATTTGATTTCTCTCCATTATTCAGTATAGAAGGACTCCAAGCTTTGGAGGAAGCTATCAGGTTGGCGCAGCAAAACGACAACTTTCTCATTTTACAGCATGCCCTGGTAAGATAGGGATAGATATCTTTACTGAATATACTTCTTTCTCCCTCCAAGGCATGGCTACTCAAAATGGGATCATTTGACTCAAGAGATAATTTGATCATGCTGAGGAAGTTTGTGAAGAATTCAGAAGTTCTCAAATCACCTGTAATAGGAGAACTTGTATTTTGTATTGCATATATTTAATACTGTATTATTATTGTTGTGACCCAGGACAGTGTCCTGATTAGAGGGGTGTCCCCATTTCAGGGAGTTGGAATAGATAGGTTCCATTGTATACAGAGGTGTCCTCATTTCAGGGAGTTGGAATAGATAGGTTCCATTGTATACAGAGGTGTCCTCGTTTCAGGGAAGGTTCCATTGTATACAGAGGTGTCCTCATTTCAGGGAGTTGGAATCCATTGTATACAGAGGTGTCCTCATTTCAGGGAGTTGGAATACATTGTATACAGAGGTGTCCTCATTTCAGGGAGTTGGAATTGAGAGGTTCCATTGTATACAGAGGTGTCTCCATTTCAGAGGGTTGAAATGGAGGGATTCCACTGTATACATACAGAGGTGTCCTCATTTCATGGGTTTGGAATAGAATAACATTTCAGGAGGTTGGAATAAAAGAGTTCTACTGTATAAATAGTTTATTAACCCTATAATACTGACACTTGATAACCTTACTTCCTACAGCTCCTGGGACTATGGGGTCGATTACAAGAAGTTGTTACTCAGATATCCATGTCTGATTCTCCCAAAAAGTGAGTTTGTAATTATGTATTTTCCTATCTAAATACCATTTATTATTATTATTATTATTATTATTATTATTATTATTATTATTATTTGTTTCAGAATGCTCCAGAACCTGATGACAAGTGAAGTAGATTATTTATCTAGTTATGACCAGGAAAGTCATAAGTCTGCTCTCCACATTTCCATGCTTACAATACTGGCTGAAAGTTGGAAGCACCTTGGACATGAGTGAGTGGGTAAGAGTGAGTGGGTAAGAGTGAGTGGGTAAGTGTGGAGAAGTGCAAGTGTGGAGGTGTGTGAGTGTGGAGATGTGTGAGTTTGGAGGCGTGTGAGTGTGGAGATGTGCAAGTGTGGAAATGTGTGAATGTGGAGTGTGGAGGTATGCGAATGTGGATGTGGAGGTGGGTAAGTATGGACCCCCTCCATTCTAGAGATAAAGACCTCACTTGAATATGTGCCAAATAGAACTTCACCTCCTGAAATGAGATTATCCCTCTAATCAAAACACTTTAAGGTATCTGATTTTATCTTTTTGTAGATTGCTAGCACAGCACTATGCTCAGCTAGTATGTCACATGACAGCATGTGACTTCCCTTATAAAATGCAATCACTAGATGGCGTGGATTATGCCATTGGAATCATCACACAACATCTTATGGAAACAGTAAGTGTGTATGTTACACTACAGTGGAAACCTCTGACAAAGGACACTCTGAAGTAAGGTCCCAATGTGTCCTCTATAGAGAGGTTCCACTGTACTATTACCTCTGAATTAAGGACAATCTCTATATAAAGGACAGTTTCCAAGGTCCCAATGTGTCCTTTATAGAGAGGTTCCACTGTACTATTACCTCTGAATTGAGGACAACCTCTATATAAAGGACAGTTTCCAAGGTCCCAATGTGTCCTTTATAGAGAGGTTCCACTGTACTATTACCTCTGAATTGAGGACAACCTCTATATAAAGGACAGTTTCCAAGGTCCCAATGTGTCCTTTATAGAGAGGTTCCACTGTACTATTACCTCTGAATTGAGGACAACCTCTATATAAAGGACCGTTTCCAAGGTCCCAATGTGTCCTTTATAGAGAGGTTCCACTGTATTCTTTTCCTCAAAGTCAACCACTTGTTAATAAGATTATTGATTTTTGTTCCCTCAGGGAAATATTGATCGGTCTTTGATGTTGTTAAGAGCCTCTATTTCCAAGTTTAAAGATGCTGGACTACCCTCCAAGGTCGGGACCAATGAGATGGCTTTATCTAGCTATATTATTATGATAATAGGTGATGAGTAAACTCGAGGAAGAAATAAAGTTGAAATTGGTATCAGAAATGGACTCTACAAAAAGACATCTAATGAACGTACAGACTTTTAGTGGGAATGAAGGATTGTACAGGTACTATTGGGAGACTAGAGGTGGTGTTTCAGACTACATCAAAGCATTTGTAGTGCCTTTAACTATGCCATATAAGGACATACTTATGATTTAACATTTAACATGTTAACCACATAATTAAGCTCCACGCCATTCTATATATACATCAAAGGAAGTAAATCCTCTATTCTGGACACTCTGAGATAAATTAACTTATACTGATTAGAGGGGTGGCCTCATTTCAGGGGTGAAGTTCTATTAAGATCAACTAACTTACATAGCACTCTCACCAAGAAGTACTCTACTACACTAGGTATCCTAGCATTAATGTTAATATACAATGTGTTATTTGAGACATATCCAAGCATACTTAATTAATATAGATCAGGTGTCTTTGTTTTCAAGGGGCTGAAATAGAGGAGTTCCACTGTATACAAAGAACTTAATATAGATTCATACATGTATGTTCCTGTTACTGAAAGATAACAATTTTGTATTAAATTACTGTATTAACCCACATAGATCTGCTTTATAATTACTGTATTACAATAACCCACATAGATCTGCTTTATAATTACTGTATTAACCCACATAGATCTGTTCTGGTAGCTAAAAGAGAAGGTCAACTTTCTAAAGCAGTGGATATCATTTTGAGTGCAATCAAGTAAGGATGGTAGTATAACCAAGGAAGTCAGTATAACCAGAGAAAGTCAGTATAACCAAGGAAGTCAGTATAACCAGAGAAAGTCAGTATAACCAGAGAAAGTCAGTATAACCAGAGAAAGTCAGTATAACTAGAGAAAGTCAGTATAACCTGAAAAAGTCAGTATAACTAAGGAAGTCAGTATAACCAGAGAAAGTCAGTATAACCAAGGAAGTCCAGAGAAAGTCAAGGAAGGAAGTCAGTATAACCAGAGAAAGTTGCTATTTTCTGATTCTAGAATATAGAGATACAATCCCTTGAAACAATAACTGTACCTCCTGTATTATTCATGATGAAAGTGATATTTTGTCAACACAATGTTTTTCTTACTAGATCAATAAGAGAAGGCAGTTCACGTACCTTCAACCACCTTCATTCCAGGTGTACTAATAACTAACAGAAAGTGTGTTGTTTAGAATGTTTTTGTTAAGGGTGTGGTTAAGGTATTGTTAAGGGTGTGGTTAAGGTGTGGTTAAGAAGGTGTCTTTAGGGGCGGTGTTAGGGTGTGGTTAAGGTATTGTTAAGGGTGTGGTTAAGAAGGTGTCTTTAGGGGTGGTGTTAGGGTGTGGTTAAGGTATTGTTAAGGGTGTGGTTAAGAAGGTGTCTTTAGGGGTAGTGTTAGGGTGTTAAGGATGTTAAGGATGTGGTTAAGAAGGTGTCCTTAGGGGTGGTGTTAGGGTGTTAATGATGTTAAGGATGTTGTTAAAGGTGTTATTAGTGTTGTTAAGGGTGTGGCTGGTTAAGGAGTGTGTCTCGTGAATACCCTATCATGTTGTAGGTATTTACAGTTACTTAGTGATTTGTACTGTGACCTTGGCATGCCGGCTCAATCTCTCCCACACATCATGGAATGTCTAAATCTGTGCAAGAAGAATAATCTACCTCAACATGTAGTCAATATAGGACTAAGTCGTGTGTTGGTTAGTAATGGTCAATGATGGCATGATAGATAGTTATGCTAAACAGGGTAAAGAGTACCTACCCCTCTCCTGGACATTTTGGGTGAAAGATTGTGTATAGTAGAACCTCAGATAAAGTACAAACACTCCTAAATATGGACAAGCTCTGTACAAAACGTGGTTTATTTTAGTGTAAATTAACCTCTGAAATAAGTGCAGCCTGCTATTATGCCAACAAAGCAATGCATTTATTTATTTATTTATTTATTTATTTATTTTTTATTTTTTTTTATTTTAATGTGTGCACTTAGGCAATAGTGTCTGTCCTTACTGCTAGCTACATCAGATAGAGTTTCACTCACTTGGTAAAATATACAAAGACACTCGCTATACTACATAGTTCCTTACATTCCTGTGATCTAGTTAATATTACTGCTATAGTATAATAATATAAATATACAAGTCAAACATAATAGTCGTTTGCTATATAAGAAAGATGCTTGTTCATACCACTTGCTCAATATCAGATTGGTAATTGACCAAGGGACCATTGTGGAGATGAAAGTAGCTCTTCTCTTTGTTGTTTTGTTTGGCATGGTGGCCATAAGTTCTGGATCCAGGAGGCATTTCTTTGGATCACAAGCAGAAATGAAGTCGGCATTAAAGAAGAATGAAGAACAACTCAACATGATGGAGAAACTGGACACACAGGAAAAGCTAGAGGAGCAAGAACAGGTCAAGATACAGGATAGGGTACAGGCACAAGACCTCCTATCAAAAAAAGTATGTTCAATTTGCTCACCTCATGCTCAATCAATGAACAGTAGCGATGATCTTCAAGGATACATCAATTTAATCAATCAACTTGAAGAAGAGATAACTTACATCAATACGATTGAGGAATACTTAAATTACATGACTGAAGTTGAAGAATACTTGAATAACATTGAGTATTCTATGCCAAATTTTTACCAGATTCCTGACCAGTTCAATTTCAAAAATCAGTTTACTGAACTGAAGCATATAGTTCAAGTTGTGCTGGAGAACATAGTCGATTTTCTGTTTCCAGGATATAAAAAGATGATATGTCAAGTATGTAACTTGATCTCAATCGTTCCACCAGGTCTGCCTACTTTCCTTCCTTCACTGATCAACGATAAGAATTAGCTGTGGGTCTACGAATTCTGAACATAATTATACTGAATTACTATAAGTCTTAAAAGACTTATAATCCATTAGATTTAGTTCATAATAATTATTTTACTAGCATAGTTACATATGGGGATATCAAGAAACTATACTAATCCAGGGGCTGATTCGGTGGGGGTGAATAGGATGACACGTCACCCCCTCTTAATTTTAATGATATTCATAATTTTCATATTAGACATTGGTATCAGCAACAAGAAAACTATTTAAATTTGTCACAAACTTCTATAGAGTACTGGAAACCACACCATGGAAGTCAAAAAAGGCATGGCTGCCACAAATTCTCGGGCGAAATTAAAAGTCATCCCTTTTAAGAATTTTCTGGATCAGCCACTGTCCTATGTGCATGTAGCTACAAGCTGGCAGATGTACAGAGCTGGTGCATGTACAGAAACTCAGTTTTCTTTGTTATCTTGGAGAAGCTACTACGTATATATGTGGCATTTGACCTCTGACCAATGAGAATAGGTCAGAGGTCAAATGCCAGCACAAACTAATATGCTATAGGCCTCTGTCTGAGAATAGGTCAGAGGTCAAACGCCAACATGGGACATCACATCGGTGCTGATTGACTTGCTTCCTCTTGACATTGTTAAAATTAAACTTTACAGATGCACAGTATAGCTAGCTATGTAAATGTAGTTGTATTTTGCAGGGTTGGATCCAGGAATTTGTAAAATAGGGTGTTGCATCTTTGGCCCAACACCTAAGGATGGGTATGTGTGTTCCTTTATCGAACAGTGTGTAAGGATGGGTATGTGTGTTCCTTTATCGAACAGTGTGTAAGGATGGGTATGTGTGTTCCTTTATCGAACAGTGTGTAAGGATGGGTATGTGTGTTCCTTTATCGAACAGTGTGTAAGGATGGGTATGTGTGTTCCTTTATCGAACAGTGTGTAAGGATGGGTATGTGTGTTCCTTTATCGAACAGTGTGTAAGCATTAGCAATGATTGATGCAGAGTAATTACAGCTATAATTCATTCATTACTACTTAGAACATTGAATTGTGATAAGCATTATAGCTAAGGTAGGGGAAGGGGTTAGAAGCAAGAGGGATGGTCTGGTGCAACTCTCCCAACCCCCTCACCCTACCCCACTTCTCAGATTCATCCCTGAAACCATCAATATATCCGATTGCACAGGCTAAGCTTACATATACCACTGTCAGTGTTATATTGAAGTCTGTAGACTCACTACTAGGTCAAGGATTAAGCCTACAACTGTCAACGTTATATCTAAGTCTGTATAGAGTCACCACTAGCTAGAGTCAATATAATGATTAGTATCTTTGTTACACCAGATTCTTCCTATATACTGTTTCGAGATGCGCTGACTCCATACTAGAAACAATGATGCTGCACATTCTTTTTTTTTTTTGTTGTTTTTAATCTACTTCCTTGTGTTATTGTTAGTAACTACCGAGGGTTTGAAGAGACTTGTGTAGTTTTGGGTTGTGTGTTCCTGATAATATAATAACTATATTATTTCTCTACCTGTTCTATTACTACTATATCTAAATGTATTTCTTACTTTGTACTACTCACTGCTGTTGGTTACTGACCAACATGCTGCTTCTAATTAATTGTTTCTGTGGTTTCAAACTACTCCACTATTATAAACATGCTGGTAATTTTCTAGTTAGTGTCTCAATCTTACTCATTTAACTCAAGCATGTCAGTAGTTTGTTATAAAATAAAGCCCTGTTGCTCAGAGTTCCATGAAGAAAAATTAGACTCACAGTGAGAAGTTTATTAACAGCAAGCCAAAAAGATTTCTTCAACATGAAATTGACTCTGCTACTGATCGTTGCTGCTGTATGCGTTTTCAGCGCTTCAAATGCAATGCCTTTAAAGCAGACATTTGAAACACAAGCAGAGATAGAGAAGAAGAGTAAGGGTAAGAAGAAGGCACCACCCAGAAAACATCGAGTTGGAAGGCCATTAACTGCCATCTGTTCAAAATGCAGCATAACAATGGAAAATTCTCCTGAAGTTCCATCTCATCTTTTCCGTGATAGTTTCAACATGGATGATCTATTGTTAAGGATGGATGCTGAAGAAACTTCTATTCCCGGAGGCCCTAAAGATATCATAAATAAGTTAAAGGCCATAATCAAGCATATTAAAGACATTGTGGATACTATCGTAAACCATTACGTTATCCCATCCATTATGAATCAAATTTGCCAAGTGTGCAATCTCATAGATGTAGTCCCTCCTATACCGCCTTTGCCGACAGCGTTACCAACTCGGGTGCCTTTCCCAAGTTTACCTCCTTTTCCAGTTCCAACTTTCCCGCCTCCTATCCAAATTCAAACTTTTCCACCGGCACCTTTCTAAACTTTCATTTTCCAGTAGAGCCAGAATAACAATGATTCTCCACAGTTTAGAACTTGAACAGAAATCATAGATTAGAAGAGCAGATATCATAGATTAGAAGAGCAGACATCATAGATTAGAAGAGCAGATATCATAGATTAGAAGAGCAGACATCATAGATTAGAAGAGTAGATAACTTTGTGAAATTATGTCTTGTATCTTGTATACCTATATAAATCATGAATTTATAATTAATCATACAATAATACATTTGTTGGCGGAAATTACCCTCCAGACAAGGACAGTCAGTGGACATCACAGGAGCATCTCCATCCTGAGCTGTACTGTCGGCAAACATAAACACAAGTTTTAGAGCCTGTATATAGAAGCACTTTATATGAGGTTTCCTCGTTCTAGGGGTTTGGAATAGAAAAGTCCTATTGTATACAGAGGTGTACTCACTTCAGAGAACTGGAATAAATAAAAGCTTCACTGCATTACAAGGTATCCAGAGAGATGAAAGAGAGGAGTTTCATTGTATACAAAGGTGACCTCGCTCAGAGAGCTGGAATAGAGGATTTCCACTGTATACAGTGGTGACCTCACTTCATAGAGCTGGAATAGAGGAGTTCTACTGTATACAGAGGTGTTCTAATTTCAGGGGGTTGGAATAGAGGGGTCCCACTGTCTGTATACAGAGGTTGTCCTCACTTCAGAAAGTTGGAATAGAGGATTTCCACTGTATACAGTGGTGACCTCACTTCATAGAGCTGGAATAGAGGAGTTCTACTGTATACAGAGGTGTTCTAATTTCAGGGGGTTGGAATAGAGGGGTCCCACTGTCTGTATACAGAGGTTGTCCTCGCTTCAGAAAGCTGGAATAGAGGAGCTTCACTGTATACAGTGGTGTCCTCTTTTAAGAGAGATGGGCTCAACAGATTGGGCATTATATCAGTACATCAATAATAAATTAAACTTACCAACATGCTAGTAGTACCCATTTCTAGAGTTACATTTACTCTGAATTCCTGCTACTGTATACAGCTAACTAGTCAGTACCACATCAGTTACTTCTAGGATGAAGTTTAACTCAGCATTATAACAGTAACGAGCAGTATAGCTATTCCTTATCAACTCATTAATTTGACCAGAGAGTTATTTCAAAATGAAATAACAATAAAATAACTATAAACACACTACCTATGCAATAATTAACTCCATTGCTTGCAGTTTTTACATAAGCTTCGTTTCCTTCCTGGCAGCTCTGTCTATAATCATAGAAAATAAACAACCAGCATCTATGCTATTAAGCTTACCAACATGTTACTAGTACTCATTTCTAGAGTTACTCACATTTACTCTGAATTCCTTCTACTGTATACAGCTAACTAGTCAGTACCAGGTCAGTTAGACACTTCTATTGATACAAAGCTAGAAATGAAGTACAGAGACTGTATGTTAGTTTAGGAGGAGTTCACCAATTGTTCATTTTCTGTTCCTTTAGCTAATACCTTGCATTAAGATCTCAGCCATTCCTACAGTCTCTACTATCAGTTGGTGACCATTTATTTACCACAAGCTTTTTATCTCTTTATTAGTCAATTCTACAATCGTGATAATTTTATTCTATAAGAATAAGTTGTGTATAGTACAGTGGGACCTCTGAATAAAGAGCACACTGGGATCAGGTCTCCTGTGTAGGGAGGCTGTCCTTGTCCTAGAGGTTAATTTATGCTATGATTAGTACAGAAGCTATCCTTATATTATAGGAAGGTCTTTTATTGAAGATACTACTTAACCCCCCCCCCCCCCCCCCCCCAAAAAAAAAAACTCTTTAGTTTTGTTTTGTTTTAATGAATTTAATCATTATTCTCATGTAGTTACAACTGGGCTCTCCTGCTGAATCTACTAAAGTGATTAAACTGATTAGTCTACAAATACTGCAAAATGGTATGCCTCTATAACATAGCATAGAAGAATATAGTGCAAATTCTAAAATCTGCAACATTATACATGTGTTTGGGGATGTGGTAAGTGGGAGATGGGAGTGATTATGGATTCCTGTGAAGCTCTGCTCACAGCCTCTGTGCTAATAAGTCTAGTATCCCCTCCCCTGGATTTTAAACTTGTCTGGACATATGCTGCATTACAATACTGATGACATAAGTGATGCAACAGCAATAATGATGAATACTGAGTTGTTATAATGAATTAACTCATTTACTCTTAATTTAAGCGGGTATGTGATGAATCCTAAATACAGTCATTACATTACAATGCCCAATTCCAATGACACATTAATGAGTTGTTATAATAATAAAATGACATTTAAACTTATGTGTTGAATCCTAAATGCTTTGATGTGGTCTAAAACTCTACCTCACCATTTCCTTGATGTTTTTCTTAGGTTCACTTGAATACAGAGGAAGACTGTTTTCGCTTATGGCACAATCTATGCTTATCAATTCAAAATTGGTATCAAAAGAGAGTAAGTGGAATATTGGAAAGACAGTATGTACATAGTGTTATATAAATGTGATAGGATCTGAGAAAACGACCCTTTTAGAGCAGAATATCAAAGTTTATTTTTTAGTTTTAGGTTAAAGTACAGTAACTTACCTACGGGGTGCAAGTTAAATGGTAGCTCTAGGCACTAGCGTTCTCCAGATATAGAACTTCAAAGCCTGGAAGCCATAATTCGTCTTAATTGAGAAAGGGAGTTCTGTTTATGCCCAAGTCGTAGACATTAAGTTGAAGTGTGAGTTTTCTAAGGCCCTGCCTGGTGTGAAGGTAGTCTCTACTGGTGTGAAGGTAGTCTCTACTAGGTGTGGGACTTCACAGAATGCTGGGGGGGGGAAGGTAGCAGCTACTAATAAGCTAATAAAAACATTTCGGCAAAAGTATGCTCTAGTTCAGTTTTTTGAGTATAACATAAAATCAATAATTTCACGAAAAAGGTTGTTTTCTCAGATCCTATGGAGTATAATAATTTAATAGCGATAGTCTGTGCACGTTCACCTTGCACCACTTTGACCTTGAATAACTTCCTGGTACTTTTAGCTATGAATACGATTCAGACACTATTCTGCTCAGCTTAAAAACCCAGAAACATCCAAATATAGAATAAAATCAGTGGAAACTGCTCAACCGGCAGAGCCCATACATCTCTATGGGCATACCAGCCACCACAAGGAATGTGTTAATTCATGACATCAACCGTGCATAGAAATCAAAATAATTTCGTGCAAGGATAATGTTGTTATTGGTCTTTGTTGTTGCTCTTTGACTTGGAATTTGTACACTGCAGTGAGAAAACCATGATGCAGTGTTACTGCATTCATTGCAGGTTACCCCAAAACATCCTGATCATCTGAACTGGCAAAAATCTTCAACAGGCACAGATTACCTACAGAACGAGAACTCAAACACTTCTCCGTTAAAACATTCCTCTCAATCACTATCTGAAGAGACACTGGAGCTATTACTGCTAAGCCCATGTCAGAGCTGTGGTCATCTTCAGTAGGACTAGACCCTCCCACCTCTATAACAAACAACAGCACACTTACTTAATCCGGTAGCATCCACTGTCTTCTTCTTCAGCTTCAAGATTCCTTGATGGATCTTCTTGTTATTCTTGCTCTCTCTTTCAAAGTAATCATAAACGTTGCAAACAACAGCCTTTGTGTCTGACCTTACACGCTTTCCTTTGCAAGCCATGTTTACAGCTGGCAAACTTGCACGGATTCGAGGGAACTTTAATTTGTGCAGAACACGTGATGTACACATAACCAAAATCATGCAATTAAGAGCATCCACTTGCATTCCATTGTACGTGCAGCACTTCCAGGTGCAAGGTGAAGGTGAACAGACTATAGTATGTATGTATGTGTATGTATGCATGTATTATGTACTCTAGTATTATAGATAGTATGTGGTATGTATGCATGTATTATGTACTCTAGTATTATAGTATGTGGTATAGCTATTAATAATTATATAACAATATGTGATAGGATCTGAGAAAAGGGACCACTTCAGCAATTATTGATTTTGTGTTATCGTCCAAAAAAACTGAACTAGAGTATACTTTTCGCAAAATATTTTTATTAGTAACTAATATCTTTTCTACACCTTGTGGACACTTCCAGACACTTCCTTCACACCTAGCGTGGCCTCAGAAAACTCACACCTCAACTTATAGTCTAAGTGTTATGTTAACGAAATGCCCCTTTCTCAATAACTGGCCTTTATGGCTTCTTGGCTTTGATCTTCCATATCTAGACGATGGTAGTGCCTAGAGCTCTGATTTAACTTTTATTCTCGAGGTAAGTTAGCGTACTTTAACCAAAAACTAAAAACTAAATTTTGATACTCTGCAGTGAAGTGGTCGATCTGGTCACATGTATATAATTATTATAAGCACTCATCAATTTTATAGCAGAACATCAATTCTGAACACCTTGGGATAAATTTCTCTGATTATAGGGACAACCCCATTTCAGGGGGTAAAGTTATATTAATGCCATAAGCTGTTAAATAGAGGAATTTCACTATAATTACAAACATGTCCTCATTTCAGGGATTAGAATAGAGGGAATCCTCTGTATACAGAGGTGTCCTCATTTCAGGGATTAGAATAGAGGGAATCCTCTGTATACAGAGGTGTCCTCATTTCAGGGATTAGAATAGAGGGAATCCACTGTATACATAGGTGTCCTCATTTCAGGGATTAGAATAGAGTGTATACAGAGGTGTCTTCATTTCAGGGGGTTGGAATAGAGGGAATCCACTATATACAGAGGTGTCCTCATTTCAGGGGGTTGGAATAGAGGGAATCCACTATATACAGAGGTGTCCTCATTTCAGGGGGTTGGAATAGAGGGAATCCACTGTATACTGAGGTGTCCTCATTTCAGGGGTTGGAATAGAGGGAATCCACTGTATACGGAGGTGTCCTCTGGGGTTGGAATAGAGGGAATCCACTGTATACTGAGGTGTCCTCATTTCAGGGGGTTGGAATAGAGGGAATCCACTGTATACGGAGGTGTCCTCATTTCAGGGGGTTGGAATAGAGGGAATCCACTGTATACTGAGGTGTCCTCATTTCAGGGGGTTGGAATAGAGGGAATCCACTGTATACAGAGGTGTTCTCATTTTAGGTGATTTGAATAGAGAGATTGCTATTACTAAATTGGGCCATCTCTCTAATTTGTCCCAAGGTGTTTGGGAAACACTGTACACATAGCTTGGTACCATGCAACCGATCTTAAATAACTGGTTATCTCTCTCTTTAAAGATGTTCTACTGGTTTTACCATTGGTAACACAAGCAGTTTCAGACTTCAAACAATGTTCTGCTACTCAAGAACTGAAGGACACACTAATATTGCAGGTAGGTCAGCTTGAAAACCTGTTGCCTAGGGACCACAGTAAAATGGAACTCTAAAGTAACAAAGGTTTACTCCACACAAAAGGCATACACATCTTGTCCCCAACCAACATAGTAAGAGGCAGCTGGTGATTTAATGAGTCATGAATATTTGAGCCACCACCATCAAAGACACAAAATTTTTCAGTCTGGCCTTCCCTATGTGGACATTCTGGACACAAGGAAAGAATGTCCACATACAGAGTTAAAAATAATAGCTGGTCACCAGCTGATTTCCAAAAAAACAGGTCCCAATAACCAATCACTTTTCTTTGCATCCAATTTGGTTTTATTGCTAATCCAGATCTGCAGTTCACTGCATTATGTAGCTGCTTTTTTAAGTTTTAATGAGGAGTTTTGTATAAACAAGACTAGAATTCAGTTGTGGTAGATCAAATAAAAACATTTAACCAACAAAATTCCAATTTTTTTAAACTCCATCTCAAATCTGGTCCTAAGCAGCTAATACTTTAATATAATTTATATTACCATGCTTACTCCCTGTAATGAGACCACCCAAAGGCATTTTAATTTGTCCATAAGAGGATCTACTGTAACATAAATATTGTCACTTTTCAGGCATTTCTCTATAATTATGTTGGCCTTACCACTGAGAGAGACAGAGCTACAGAATTCATACTGACACTATATTATGGAGCTAAAGTATAAACTGTTGTAATGACTGACTGCTTGGACAGTCTTGTGTATGTCTAAAGTATGAACTGTTGTAATGACTGACTGCTTGGACAGTCTTGTGTATGTCTATAGTGTACAACTTAAGGCTATTATGTTCCTGATCTTTACAGTAACTATCATTATTAGCTAGTTAGCCAGCTAGCTATTGCTTCCTGTATTAAATATATAATATTACTTAGACTAATACTTCCTGTATTTATTGATGCTGTTAAGCTATAAACTAACTGTACAGACATGCTGGTATTTTTCTAGTCAGTATCCCAACATCTAACTCAGGCTTGTCAGCAGTTTGCTATAAAAGAAACCCTGGTTGCTCAGAGTTCCATGAAGAAAAATTGCACTCACTAAACAAGAAGTTAATCATTTACAGCTAGCCAAAAAGGTTTCTTCAACATGAGAGTGAATCAATTACTACTCGTTGCTGCTGTATGCATTTTCAGCACTGCAAAAGCAATGCGTATAAAACAGACATTCAAAACACAAGCAGAGATGGATGCATATTACATAAGGAATAATGAACCACAAGTGAAAGCAGCACGGTTAGGAAGACAACTGGCTCCTATCTGCAGTGTTTGTAAAGGGAAACGCACTGCTGCTCCACCTGTTCCCTCAACTCTTTTCCGTGAGAGGTTCAATATGGATCACCTATTGATAAATTTTGACTTAGAAGAGGACCGTTTCAATCCTGGCAATATCATTAAGAAGTTACAGGCTATAGTAAATGCTGTTAAGGAAACTGTGGATGATATCGTGAATGAGTTTATTATCCCAGCAATCTTGAGTCAAGTATGCCAAGTCTGTAATTTCATACAAAAGATTCCTCCTCCTCCAACTCTACCACCTCTTCCAACTGCTCTCCCAACTCTTCCACCTTTCCCAACCAACCTTCCAACATTCCCACCTTTTCCACCTAAGTCTGCTCGGGACTAGGGCAGAAATTTACTACTAGAGGAACTTTGATAGATTGGAACAGCAGATAGCTATGTAAAATAACTTGTTAGTTCTTGTATAACTAGATCATGAATTTTCTATAATACATTTTGTTTGTCAGTGGAAATCACAGGAAGCTCCTCAAGACAAGGACAGTCAGGAGATATCACAGGAGGCTCCTGTTATCCCACATGCACTGTCTCTAAAATACACATAGCTATATCAAATTTGGTAGGACAATATTAGCTATTGTTGGACTATTGGCTAGACAAAAGCACATCTTAGAGCTTGATCAATTCAAGCCAAGAGAAGTCCCACTCATTTCAAAGGTAATAGAAGGTTTCCACTGTATACAGAAGTGACCTCAATTGAGGGAAAGTGGTTCCACTGTATACAGTGATGTCCTCATTTCAGGGGTTAGAGGGATTCCACATATTGGATATTTCATTAAGTAACTGTAGCTACAGCTGTACATAATGTAGAGGGACCACTGCTAGGGCTTGGAACATTATGCTCAAAATTATGCTATACTCCTATGCTTCATAGTGCTAATCATTATGCTCCTGTTAAAGGCTATTATGCTCAATCAGAGCTGCACTTTGACCCAGTCACATGATGTGCCACATGGCCAAAAATGCTGAGTCATTGCTGACCTAGCTACCAGCCTACCACATTCTGTATGGCTTCAGAAGTTCCAGAGGTCAAAATAGAGACAAATACTGATCCCACTGATACAATTGAAGAACCTGTCTCACTTTTGGACAAGCTCAGGTCTCCAACACAGTCAGATCTTTGCAGAAAAAGGAAGGTTCAAACCTTTCAAGACATTTCACACAGTATCAAAACAGTTCTCTGCAAGACTATATATGTTGTAATAAGTGTAATGCTTGAATTTAATAATTCTTAATTAATGATTATGCTCAAAAAAATTGTCATTATGCTCAATCATGCTCCAGTCAAAAATGAGAGCTATTATGCTCAAAATTGTGCCAAGCCCTAACCACTGCTTACAGTTTTTCCATAAGCTCCTATTTCCTTCCTGGCAACTCTCTCTATAATCATAGAAAATAAACAACCAACATCTATGCTATTAAGCTTACCAACATGCTACTAGTACCCATTTCTAGAGTTACTCACATTTACTCTGAATTCCTTCTACTGTATACAGCTAACTAGTCAGTACCATGTCAGTTACTTTGATGTTGAAGATGAAGTACAGATAGTGGCTCTGAAGTATACATTATTGTAGTTGGACAATAATATTAATGCTTAATGTACACATACTCCAGAGCCACAGGCCATCTCTATGCAGATGTACTATAGTTCAGGTCTATAGTTTCTCAATTTTAGAGAAAAAGAAATATCAACAAGAGGCTGACTTCCTTACTACTTTAGAACTATTTACGTGGCTCTATTACAATAAAGCAATAAAGTAGTTTCCCTTACTTCCACTGGTTAGCTTACCAACATGTAAATCTCACCAGCTATTTACTGATTCCAGTCAATTTTTTAATCTGTTCCCACAACACTAAACTCAAGCATGCCAGTTCTTTGCTATAAAAGAAAGTCTGAATCACTGCATGAGAAGCACATGAAAAAAAAAATAGAACTTCAAGTTGAATCAAAAAGAACCTGTTTAACATTTACAGCCCATCAAGAGAAAACTTCCTCAACATAGCAAATACATAATTTTGGTATACAGGAGAGTTTGAGATTTGTCTTAACAAAAGCACATCTTAGAGCTTGATCCAAGAAGAGACCTACTCATTTCAAAGGGTTGTTATATGTAATAGAGGTTTTCCACGTACTGTATACAAAGGTGTCCTCATTTTAGGGAGAATGGTTCCACTGTATACAGAGGTGTCATCATTTCAGGGAGAGTGGTTCCACTGTATACAGAGGTATCCTCATTTCAGGGTGGAGTTCCACTGTATACAGAGGTGTCCTCATTTCAGGGAGAGTGGTTCCACTGTATACAGAGGTGTCCTCATTTCAGGGTGTTGGAATAGAGGAGTTCCACTGTATACAGAGTGTCCTAATTTCAGAGTGTTGGAATAGAGGAGTTCCACTGTATACAGAGGTGTCCTAATTTCAGGGAGAGTGGTTCCACTGTATACAGAGGTATCCTCATTTCAGGGTGTTGGAATAGAGGAGTTCCACTGTATACAGAGGTGTCCTCATTTCAGGGTGTTGGAATAGAGGAGTTCCACTGTATACAGAGGTGTCCTCATTTCAGGGAGAGTGGTTCCACTGTATACAGAGGTATCCTCATTTCAGGGTGTTGGAATAGAGGAGTTCCACTGTATACAGAGGTGTCCTCATTTCAGGGTGTTGGAATAGAGGAGTTCCACTGTATACAGAGGTGTCCTCATTTCAGGGAGAGTGGTTCCACTGTATACAGAGGTATCCTCATTTCAGGGTGTTGGAATAGAGGAGTTCCACTGTATACAGAGGTGTCCTCATTTCAGGTGTTTTGAGGGATTCTACAGATTGGATATTCCAGCTACAGCTGTACATATACTATTAAAGATTAGAGGGATGGCATGAAGTACCCACTATTGACTATACTTAAACACACTATATTATAAGCTCCTATTTCCTTCCTGGCAGTTCTGTCTATAATCATACATAGAAATAAACAACTGGCAGCTATGCTATTAAGCTTACCAACATGCTAGTAGTACTCATTTCTAGAGTTACTCACATTTACTCTGAATTCCTTCTACTGTAAACAGCCAACTAGTCAGTACCACGTCAGTTACTTCTATAGATACAAAGTTGGAGATGAAGTACAGAGACTGGATGTTGGTTTAGGAGGAGTTCACCAAAGGTAGGAAACATTACTGGGCAGGAGGTGGATCTAGGGGGGTTGGGATTGGGGAAGTTGCAACCTTCCCTTTTGCTTCTAATCCCTTCCCCACCTTAGCTAATGCTTATCACTTCTGCTTTATAATAACCAGTGTTGTATAGCAGTTATGAATACTCTATATCATGTATTGCTAATACTTTCACACTCTGTACTGGAGAAGGAATCCTAGGAGGTTGTGGCCTTTAACCAAATATACAACCCCACCCCTTTACAAATTTCTAGACCACATCCCCCCTCCCTCACTGCTGGGGAAAGGTGGATTTATATTACTTGTTACTTGTTCTGTTGGTTCATGATCACTCCTCCAGTACATAGCTACTCTAGTCACTCAAAATTTCCACTGTTGGACTATTCCTAGTGGAGGAAGACAGTTGATTTGACCTTTAAGTGGTGTTTTGGGCAATAGTTGTGTAACTATTATTTGTGTTTAGTTTGTTTTGTGTTGTGTTTCCTGGTTAATTAAAAAAAAATAGTTGTCATGCATCTGTAGAGATGGGCAGTGGCTCTGAAGTATACATTATTGTAGTTGGACAGTAATATTGCTTATGTAAAGCCACAGGGTCTCTATACAGATGTACAACATAATCTACTGCAGTTCAGGTCTGCAGTTTCTCCTTGTATCTAAGAAATTATAACAAAAAGGACTTCTTACCTGGCTGTAGTGTAATTTCCCCTACTTCCTCTACAGATAACTGGCTAGCTGCCAGCATGTATATCTCACCAGCTATTTAATTAATTCATTCAGGTACTATTTCAGTCAATGTCTTAATCTACTCCCACACTAAACTCAGGCATGTCAGTTCTTGCTATAAAAGAAAGCTCTGAATCACTGAGATGCACACAAAGAAAAAGGAAAACTTCAAACTATAAGAAGAACCTGTTCAACGTTCACAGCCCATCAAGAGAAAACTTCCTCAACATGAAAGTGGCTCTGTTAATTGTTGTTGCTGTGTGTGCTTTCAGCGGTGCAAATGCTGCAAAGGGAGGACCGTTGGCTTCTATCTGCAGAGCTTGTAAAGGTGGAGGAGGAAGAGGACCTCCACCTGTTCCTGCCACTCTTTTCCGTGATAGGTTCAATATGGATCAGCTATTAACAAAATTTGACACAGAAGAGGACCATAAACTGAATCCTGGCAATATCATTAAGAAGTTACAGGCTATAGTAAATGCTATTAAGGAAACCGTGGATGATATCGTGAAGGAGTTTGTCATCCCTGCAGTCATGGGTCAAGTATGCCAAGTCTGTAAATTCATACGTAAGATTCCTCCTCCTCCAACTCTACCACCTCTTCCAACTGCTTTCCCAACTCTGCCACCTTTCCCAACCAACCTTCCAACATTCCCACCTTTTCCTACTTTTTCACCTAAGTCTGCTCGGGACTAGGGCAGAAATTTACTACTAGAGGAACTTGGAACAGCAGATATCTATGTACTGTAGTATGTTCTTGTATAACTAGATCATGTATTTTCTATAGTACATTTGTTTGTTAGTGGAGATCTCTTCCAGACAAAGAGGGGTCCCAGTCATTCCAGGGGGGTTGTAGGAGGTATACAACTGATTACAGGTGGATCACTGTATGCATATGCGTTCTCATTTGAGGGGGCTAGAATATAAGGTGTCACTTCAGGGAGTTGGACTAGTAGCTAGCCACTTTAGTCACACTTTGGAAGTGGCTCTGAAGGTGGTTGGACGTGGAATAGTAATGCCACATAACTATATACTCCAGAACCACTACAGAGGTTATTTAGTCTACTATAGTTCAGGTCTGAAGTTTCTCCCTGCATCAAAGTACAAGTGGCAGCTATATAGTTAGTCATTGACTTCCTTATTACTTAAGAGTTACTTACTTTGCTGTATTACAATAAATAGAAAGTAGCTAATTTCCCCTACTTCCACTACAGAAAACTAGCTAGCTCACCAGCATGTAAATCTCACTGTATATTTCATTTCTGTAGTTTCCAGGTGTACTATTCCAGTCAATGCCTCCCACACTAAACTCAGGCATGTCAGTTCTTTCTATAAAAGAAAGCTCTGAATCACACACAAAGAAAAAGTAGAACTTCAACTATAAGAAGAACTTGTTCAACATTCACAGCCAACCAAGAGAAAACTTCATCAGCATGAAAGTGGCTCTATTAATTGTTGTTGCTGTGTGTGCTTTCAGCAGTGCAAATGCTGCAAAGGGAGGACCGCTGGCTTCTATCTGCAGAGCTTGTAAAGGTGGAGGAGGACACCCCCCACCTGCTACTCCCCCTACTCTTTTCCGTGATAGGTTCAATATGGATCACCTATTGACAAAATTTGACTCAGACACAGAAGAGGACCATGTCAACCCTAACAATATCATTAAGAAGTTACAGGCTATAGTAAATACTGTTAAGGAAGCCGTGGATGATATCGTGAAGGAGTTTGTCATCCCTGCAGTCATGGGTCAAGTATGCCAAGTCTGTAAATTCATACAAAAAATTCCTCCTCTTCCAACTCTACCACCTCTTCCAACTGCTCTACCACCTCTTCCAACTCTTCCACCATTCCCAACTAACCTTCCAACATTCCCACCTTTTCCTACTTTTTCACCTAAGTCTGCTCGGGACTAGGGCAGAAATTTACTACCAGAGGTACTTTGATAGATTGGAACAGCAGATAGCTATGTAAAATTAGATTAAATGATTTGTTAGTTTTTGTATAACTAGATCATGAATTTTCTATAACATTTGTCAGTGGAAATCACAGAAAGCTCCTCCCAGACAAAGACTGTCTGGAGACATCATAGGAGGCTCCTGTTATCCCCTTCCTGAGTGCATGCTAGTTATATCTAATTTTGGTAGGACAGTTGTATTAGGACTTGAGTTTGAGATTTGTGGCCTGGACGAAAGCACATCTTAGAGCAAGCCTAGAAGTGTCCAACTCATTCCAGGGGGTTGTAATAGGTACAGCATTCAAGGGAGATAAAGTAGAGGAGTTACACTGTATGCATAGGTGTTCTCATTTGAGGGGGCTATATAGAATAGAAAAGTGCCAGAGGTGTGACTTCAGGGAGTTGGACTAGAGGAGTTCTACAGATTGGATATTCCATTAACTGCAGTTGCACCTGTTATGTAGTACTAAAGATTAGAGGGATGGCATTAGCTGTTTTAAATACCCACTATACTATTAGGCATAAAAACATTGTCTATGCAATAAGTATAACTCCATTGCTTGCAGTTTTTACTCCTATTTCCTTCCTGGCAGCTCCGTCTATCTATATAATAAACTACCAGCATCTGTCCTGTCCTGTCCTGTAGTTTAGCTGCCGACTTTCGGTTACGCTTGCCCAGTATGGGCAGCAAGCTCATAGCATGTCTTCCCAGCTAGGCAGTCAGTTACATCTGTGTACAGCCATCCCTAATCCCTTACCCACCTTAGCTAAAGCTTATCACTTCTGCTTTATAACTCAGTGTTGTAAGGCATGTAATTACCAATACTTCATACTGTGTGGTGGAGAAGGAATGCACATCCCAGGGCTTTGTCCAACCCCCCATAACCACCACCCCCCTTGCAGGGGAAAGGTGAGCTTATATTATTTAGTCAGTTTTAAATATAGCAACTTGTTCTTTGTTCTGTAATGTTGGTTCATTATCACTCCTCAAGTACATAGCTGGCCACTCTAGTCACACTTTGGGCAGTGACTCTGAAGTAGGCTTAGGTAGATTATGCTGGCATAATTTTAGGAATAATAGGGACTGCCTGGAATCAAGCATAATGCTAGAATAATGGGGCACATTTTGGGAATAATTGAGCTCTCTTTGCACCTGGTCATTGTGCAGCTAATTTTGATGTCCTCTGAGTGGTCCTGATGGAAATGGATCTACTCTATAGGCCTAATTCCATTAGTGGTTTCATGAACTATTGGTGACTATACAGTGATTGAGCATGTGATCAACTGTGTGCCATGTTTCAGTTTTTTGATAGTGTCAAAAATGGCTTCTAGTTCACTACTGAAGTTGGAGATCAGCAGGGACGAACTTTACAGGACTATGTAGAAACATCAGTTTAACAAATGATAACTGTTCTTTTAAAGGAGAATAATCAATAATGTTGTGAGAATAATAGGTGAATTAGCAAGAATAATGGGCAACTTTTTTAGCATTGCAGAATAGAATAATGGGGGAAAGTTTGAGCATAATCTACCTAAGCCTACTCTGAAGTATTGTGGTTGGATAATAATAGCTACTACAGAACCACAGGCCATCTTTATAGAGGTACAATTTAGTCTATATAGTTCAGGTCTGCAGTTTATCCTTACATCAAAGTAATATTATATAACAAGTGGCAGCTAGTTATACTTACTACTTTATAGAGCTACTTACCTGGCTGTAGTAATTTCCCCTACTTCCACTACAGATAACTGGTTAGCTCACCAGCATGTAAATCTCACTGTACTTACTGATCAACATGCTGCTGTTAACTCATTTCTGCAGTTTCAATAACTCTACGGAATGTCTGATCTTATTCTTAATCTGCTCCCACACTAAACTCAGGCATGCCAGTTCTTTGCTATAAAAGAAAGCTCTGAATAACTGAGAGGCACACTAAGAAAAAGTAGAACTTCATGTTGTATTAAGAAGAACCTGTTCAACATTCACAGCCAACCAAGAGAAAACTTCATCAGCATGAAAGTGGCTCTATTAATTGTTGTTGCTGTGTGTGCTTTCAGCAGTGCAAATGCTGCAAAGGGAGGACCGCTGGCTTCTCTCTGCAGTGCTTGTAAAGGTGGAGGAGGAGGACCCCCCCCACCTGCTCCTCCCCCTACTCTTTTCCGTGATAGGTTCAATATGGATCACCTATTGACAAAATTTGACTCAGACACAGAAGAGGACCATGTCAATCCTAACAATATCATTAAGAAGTTACAGGCTATAGTAAATGCTGTTAGGGAAACTGTGGAAGATATCTTGAAGGAGTTTGTCATCCCTGCAGTCATGAGTCAAGTATGCCGAGTCTGTGATTTCATACAAAAAATTCCTCCTCTTCCAACTCTACCACCTCTTCCAACTGCTCTACCACCTCTTCCAACTCTTCCACCTTTCCCAACCAACCTTCCAACTCTCCTACCTAAAGGCATACCTCAACTTCCACTTCCAACTGTTGAAGCTCCAACTGTTGAAGCTCCAACTCAGGAAGATCCAACTGTTGAAGATCCTACTGTGGGAGCTCCAGGAATATGGTTCTGAGGCAGTTATTACTACTAATAGAACTTTGAACAGATAAAGAACATGTATTGTAGAATTATATGACTTGTTAGCCTATTAATATAGCTCTATAATTACTTTCTTTTTTCTATAATTATTACTCTCAGTTCTAGATGATCTGTGGATGTCCTAGGTGACCCTCAAACATAAGATTTACTTTAATAGCATTTGTAACAGAATACAGTGGAACCTCTGAATAAAGGACACATTGGGATCAGGTCTATTGACTTTTGTAGAGAGGCTGCCTTATCTAAGAGGCTAGTATACAGTGGAACCTCTGAATAAAGGACACATTGGGATCAGGTCTATTGACTTTTGTAGAGAGGCTGCCTTATCTAAGAGGCTAGTATACAGTGGAACCTCTGAATAAAGGACACATTGGGATCAGGTCTATTGACTTTTGTAGAGAGGCTGCCCTTATCTCAGAGGCTAGTATACAATGGAACCTCTGAGAAAAGGTCACATATAATACATGTAGGCAGCTATACCATTATGTTAGTCCAAGCACAATATTACTAGTCAGTTCCAATATTACATACAAACTGTTATTTGGAACATATCCAAGTATCCTTAATACAGAGGTATCCAACATTTCAGAGGGATGGAATAAAGGGGTTCCACTGTACAAGCATGGGCATTAGCTGGCAGAATAGGACTTTACAGGCTATGTAAGTCACACACAGAACTATAGTTGTACTAAATTAGCTATGAAATGCTTATTAGTGCAGCCATCATCTGCTGCCTCAGAGAGGCTATTTCTCTTTGAGTTACAGAAGGCTAGGCAGTGGCTTATATCATTCATGTAATGTAGTTTACACAATTATGTATAACTAAAGAAAACTTCTCTTTTATAACTATATGCTGAAAAGGACATAGCTAATATGCCAGCTGTTTATTGAATATTATATCTTCTAACCTGACTGCTTTTTTTTGCTTTGTTTTTGTTTGTTGTTGTTGTTGTTGTTGTTGTGTTTTTTTATCTATACTGCCTATGCAATAATTAGCTTCATTTCCTTCCAGGCATTGCTCTTGTCTATAATCATACATAGAAATAAACAACCAGCAGCTATGCTATTAAGCTTACCAACATGCTACTAATACTCATTTCTAGAGTTACTCACATTTACTCTGAATTCCTTCTACTGTATACAGCCAACTAGTCAGTACCAGGTCAGTTACTTCTATAAATACAAGGATGAAAGTTTAACTTGGCATTATAACAGTAACTGGCTAGCAGTGCATTACTTATCAACTTGACCAGAAGTCATTTCAAAATGAAGCTTTCTTTGGCTCTTCTCACTCTCTTTGGGTTGATAGTTTTGAGCTATGCATATGACCTTAATTCTTTGATGGAGAATATCAAGATTCTTGAAGATGAAATTAATGCTGTGAAAGATTTCGAAAAGCTTGAAGATGAGGTGAATCATGGAGTGAATGTTGCTGGAGTTGAAGCTAAAGATCAAGAGGTACCTGAAGCCGAAGATCATGAGTTACCTGAAGCTGAAGATCATGAGGTACCTGAAGCCAAAGATCATGAGGTACCTGAAGCCAAAGATCATGAGGTACCTGAAGCTGAAGATCATGAGGTACCTGAAGCCAAAGATCATGAGGTACCTGAAGCTGAAGATCATGAGGTACCTGAAGCCAAAGATCATGAAGTACCTGAAGCTGAAGATCATGAGGTACCTGAAGCCAAAGATCATGAGGTACCTGAAGCCAAAGATCATGAGGTACCTGAAGCTGAAGATCATGAGTTACCTGAAGCCAAAGATCATGAGGTACCTGAAGCTGAAGATCATGAGGTACCTGAAGCCAAAGATCATGAAGTACCTGAAGCTGAAGATCATGAGGTACCTGAAGCTGAAGATCATGAGGTACCTGAAGCCAAAGATCATGAGGTACCTGAAGCTGAAGATCATGAGGTACCTGAAGCCAAAGATCATGAGGTACCGGAAGCCAAAGATCATGAGCTACCTGAAGCTGAAGATCATGAGGTACCTGAAGCTGAAGATCATGAGTTACCTGAAGCCAAAGATCATGAGGTACCTGAAGCCGAAGATCATGAGGTACCTGAAGCCAAAGATCATGAAGTACCTGAAGCTGAAGATCATGAGGTACCTGAAGCCAAAGATCATGAGGTACCTGAAGCCAAAGATCATGAGCTACCTGAAGCTAAAGATCACGAGGTAGCACCACCTGAAGCTAAAGATCACGAGGTACCTGAAGCTAAAAGTGACAAAAACACAGTCGATAGTGAAAAACTTTGTAAAGTGTGTGAAAAGTATCCACAACTTCAGACAATCACTCAGTTTGATATCTTTTCACAAGAAGAACAATTAGATATTTTGAGTTCTCTGAATTTAGATTACAAGATCGGATCAGAAAGCTCTCCTGATCATCTGTTAAAGGAATTAAAAGAGCTGAATGGAGAATTGGAGAATGAAATCGAAGTGATTATGAACAATAATGTCCTTCCTTATTATTTGAATACTCTATGTTCTTCCTGCGACATGCTGAAAGAAGAGGTTTATCCTGGTCAATGAGAAAGGTGGCCAATTAACTTTCCTTAACAAGTCAGGACAATTATAGCTATAGGAAAAGATAACTAATTATTGTGTAAAACAAATTTAGTCTTCATAGCTAGTAAATAAACTGCAGATTACATTAAAATTTGATTACTGTGCTACCAAGAGAAGTAATTGAAAGGGTCTGATATAATGAGCACACCCATTTTCTTTTTTTCCACTAAGAATGCTTAACTGTTAATGACTTCAACTGGATGAACAGGCTATACCAGGTCTATAGACCCTTGCCCAGTAAACAACACAGAACAATTATTTAAGAATCAAAGAATTGTTTTAGAATTATGAATTTTCAACAGCAATCCCCTATTCCCCCCCCCCCCCCCCCAAATGTTCCTAATGAACTTTAAATAAAGGAGTCATTTGGTACTTGATTCATCTAGTCCTGGATATGACACTGATAGTGATGGTCTTAGTGACTAGGTAGTTCCATAGACAGTGTTGGCTGGTACCACTATCTGTAACACCACTAAACAACATAACATTGAGCATATGTTCTCTCTTAAAGAACCACTGGCAAGAAAACCCTGCTATATACACTGTACAATGAAAATGTGGGTATTACAGAGATTTGTATGAGATGTAATATAAATAAATGCCCAGAGTCTAAGATGTGTTTATTACCTGCCCAAGTAGTCGTGGTAATGCAACATTAAAACACAGTAGCAACATAGTCTTATAGAGAGCATGGGGTATCATACATACAGCTGCAAACCAGAGCAACAGCATGGCAATTGGTAACAGGCTGTAATACCTAAGATGAGGTTACATTAACTGTGTAAAGACTTTTACAGGCACTTCCTAAAATTGTACACAGAACTAGTTACCTGCTTAGTGCTCTTCTAACAATTCCTATACTTCCACCACCATTTCAGCAGCTTATAATCCATATAATAGTAATAGCTAACGGGGAAGTTGCTACACACTGCCCGACAACTACTAGCTAGCTAGCTTAGATCGAAAAACTGGTTAATTCCCTCTCAGGTAGTCGAATGGTCAGTTATACTAGCTACAGCACACACCACTGGAAGTGTAGGTCGAGTTAGCAATTTCTGCCAGGTAGTCAAGGATAGTATAACACACATCTGTTCAATTTCTAACATACCACTAGCTAGATGTTTAAGGTTAGCTATCTACATGCTCACTAGTTAACAAAATCACTGTCAGGTAGTCACGGAAACTTTCACGATTTTCAATTAAAACTGCAACACAGACGACTGGAAATTGGTTTAGGTAACTAGATACATGTCCACCAGTTAACCATATCACTGTCAGGTAGCCATAGAAACTTGAAGAACTCTGCTGACTTTCAATAATAGATATAATGGTTGGTATTGCATTCTATATGAACACCTACTTTCTGTCTTTGAAACCCAAATAGCTAATTAGCTACATATTAAGTAGGGAGAAATGAATGTAAATACCAAAATGTTACTCCCATGGACAGAGATTCATATTTTTGTCAGATGCACTACATACTTTCACATCATGAAATTAACTTTCAGTCATCTCTATTTTACAATGGATCAATAATTACATAGGTGATGATCCTTTACCATATTTGACCTGCTGCTCGGTCTATAGAGTAGATGTGGTCTTATTAAGGGGTGATATGATTAGACAGGCTTCACTGTGTAGTGGCCTATATATAGGTGGTCTGATTAGACAGGTTTCACTGTAGTGGTCTATATAGAGAGGTAGTCTTATTGAGAGGTGGTCTGATTAGATGGGTTTCACTGTAGTGGTCTATATAGGTGGACTTATTAGACGGGTTTCACTGTAGTGGTCTATATAGAGAGGTGGACTTATTAGACGGGTTTCACTGTAGTGGTCTATATAGGTGGACTTATTAGACAGGTTTCACTGTAGTGGTCTATATAGAGAGGTGGACAATTATCCTTGAAAAAAAAAAATCGCTCACAACACAATATTTTGGTATTATGAGAAATGGTTCATTGCATCTAAAATCCACTCTGTTCTGCTCTTCCACGCCCGAATCCTCCACGCTGCACGAATGAGACAAAGGAAGTTTTATTACTGTTATTATTACATATAGGAGATATAGAGGACCCTTTGAAATAAGGACAACTCCAGCTTATCCTGTCCCCAACTATAACCTGATAGATAGAGGACACCCTGAAATGGTCTATTCCACAATAAGATATCATGTATACCCCTTCCTATTTAAGTTGAGACTTGGAGAAAAAGAAATATATCTACCATGGTTGCTATCATATTTTTTACACATCGTGTATCACAAGAGCTATAAAGACAGATTGGGGGTATGAGATGCACAGTGTACATAAACTGCCTTGCCTTAGGAAAGTAGATTGAATGCAAGCAGAAGTACCCTTATACCCTCTCATTTAAACATGTGGGTCACTTCTAACATTTCCGTGCATGGGGAAAATGATCTAGGAACAAGTTATTACTTACAAATGATGGCACAAAACCAGCACCAGCACCTGTCTCTGCTTTCTTGTCAACTAGAAAAGAAGACAGAAATATTTGATTCATCTGCTTAGACACAAATTGGTGTGGGTGGGGACTGCGAGCTTATTTCAATAGCTACAATTTGGTACCAAAATCAACTTTATTGGTAGTTGCAGTCTGGAACCATGCAAAGGTAAAATTCAATTTCACAGGTTTTATCTTCACATGGAATGATTCCCACTCAATTTATCACCAACACTGTACCAAATCACAAGACCTACATTCTCCATTCCCTCTTCTATACAAGTCTCTGTCTTCTCTGTCTGTTCTGTCAACCTCACCATGACCTACAACACACCAAAAAAATATGTAGAACCTCCGAATAAAGGACACAGTGACATTGGGATCAGGTCTACTGTCCCTTGTAGGGAGGCTGTCCTTATCTCAGAGGTTAATTTACACTAAGATACAGTGGAACCTCTGAATAAAGGACACATTGGGATCAGGTCTACTGTCCCTTGTAGGGAGGCTGTCTTTATCTCAGAGGTTAATTTACACTAAGATATGGTAGAAACTCTGAATAAAGGGTACATTGGGATCAGGTCTTGGCAGGTTTTTTTTTTTGCTGTTTTTTTACAGAGGTTGTCCTGATTCTAGAGGGTACTTTATAAGAGGTTCCACCATGTCCCAATTTCCAGAAAAATTGAAATACTGTCATCTGATGAGGAAGAACCCTTATCTAGAACATCTGCATCATTATTGTGGCAGTGGTAATTGTAACAATTCTCCACGAACATTTAAAAAAATGTCCTCCAATGCCACACCCACCACTGCCTAGAGTGCTATACTTCACCGTGACGACCTTGGCCATCCTGGCTAAACAAAGCTATCCCAAGGTGCTTTCTTAGTGAAGAAGGTTGTCTTACTATGAAGGAGTGGATACTTCCTCTTTGCTTTAAGAGCAATAACTTTACCCCTCTACTTGGTTAAAATAGGGAGTGTCCTTATGTCTGGGAGGGGGTGTCCCTATTCCAGACATCTTGGGACAAATTAATGTGTCCTCATGGCAGGAAGGGGTGGGGGGTTAAGGAACATGTCTCTCTTGGGACAAATCAATGTGTCCTGATTAGGAGTGTCCTTATGGCAGGGAGGTGGGGTGAGGGGGGTTGGTAGATAGAGGTTCAACTAACACTAATCACCTCTAGGACGTGCACGAGAAGTTTCTGTTCGGACAGGCCTCTTGAGAGTAGCTGGAACAATTTCTTGGGGCAAGTGAAGGTATTCTCTCAAATATTGAATACCTGAAAACATGACAAAGAATGAAGGCCAAAATCAATGATACAGTGAAATAGGAGTCACTGTAGTGGTCTATATAGAAAAGTGGTCTTATTAGACAGGTTTCACTGTAGCAGTCTATATAGAGAGGTGGTCTTATTAAGAGGGTCTGATTAGACAGGTTTCACTGTAGTGGTCGATACAGAGATATAATCTTATTAAGGGGTGGTCTGATTAGACAGGTTTCAATAATTTTGTTGCTCTAATGGCATAGTTAAGAGCCAGACCAAATAGGAAAGTGTCTGGTGACATTGGTTCACAATTTTTAGTTTCTCTTTGATTGTGAATGATCCAATTACATCCTAACTACATACTTTGGCATCATTCTAATAGGCAAGAATGCATTTTTCAATTCCTGTTGATATAGGTTTTGAGACTACAAATGATAAACAAGTACCTCCTACCAAAATAACACTTACCTTCATTGGTAAGGTACCAGTAGTAATGCTGCCAAGAAAACTGCTCTTTGACATAGCCTCTAGACTTCAAGGACTGAATACATCAGACAAAATAATAATAAAATGGAATCTCTCTATTCCCACTCACTGAAATGAGGACACTTATGTATACAGTGGAACTCCTCTATTCCAACACCCTGAAATGAGGACACCTCTGTATACAGTGGAACTCCTCTATTCCAACACCCTGAAATGAGGACACCTCTGTATACAGTGGAACTCCTCTATTCCAACACCCTGAAATGAGGACACCTCTGTATACAGTGGAACTCCTCTATTCCAACACCCTGAAATGAGGACACCTCTGTATACAGTGGAACTCCTCTATTCCAACACCCTGAAATGAGGACACCTCTGTATACAGTGGAACTCCTTTATTCCAACACCCTGAAATGAGGACACCTCTGTATACAGTGGAACTCCTATTCCAACACCCTGAAATGAGGACACCTCTGTATACAGTGGAACTCCTCTATTCTAACACCCACCCTGAAATGAGGACACCTCTGTATACAGTGGAACTCCTCTATTCCAACACCCTGAAATGAGGACACCTCTGTATACAGTGGAACTCCTCTATTCCAACACCCTGAAATGAGGACACCTCTGTATACAGTGGAACTCCTCTATTCCAACACCCTGAAATGAGGACACCTCTGTATACAGTGGAACTCCTCTATTCCAACACCCTGAAATGAGGACACCTCTGTATACAGTGGAACTCCTCTATTCTAACACCCTGAAATGAGGACACCTCTGTATACAGTGGAACTCCTCTATTCCAACACCCTGAAATGAGGACACCTCTGTATACAGTGGAACTCCTCTATTCCAACACCCTGAAATGAGGACACCTCTGTATACAGTGGAACTCCTCTATTCCAACACCCTGAAATGAGGACACCTCTGTATACAGTGGAACTCCTCTATTCCAACACCCTGAAATGAGGACACCTCTGTATACAGTGGAACTCCTCTATTCCAACACCCTGAAATGAGGACACCTCTGTATACAGTGGAACTCCTCTATTCCAACACCCTGAAATGAGGACACCTCTGTATACAGTGGAACTCCTCTATTCCAACACCCTGAAATGAGGACACCTCTGTATACAGTGGAACTCCTCTATTCCAACACCCTGAAATGAGGACACCTCTGTATACAGTGGAACTCCTCTATTCCAACACCCTGAAATGAGGACACCTCTGTATACAGTGGAACTCCTCTATTCCAACACCCTGAAATGAGGACACCTCTGTATACAGTGGAACTCCTCTATTCCAACACCCTGAAATGAGGACACCTCTGTATACAGTGGAACTCCTATTCCAACACCCTGAAATGAGGACACCTCTGTATACAGTGGAACTCCTCTATTCTAACACCCTGAAATGAGGACACCTCTGTATACAGTGGAACTCCTCTATTCCAACACCCTGAAATGAGGACACCTCTGTATACAGTGGAACTCCTCTATTCCAACACCCTGAAATGAGGACACCTCTGTATACAGTGGAACTCCTCTATTCCAACACCCTGAAATGAGGACACCTCTGTATACAGTGGAACTCCTCTATTCCAACCCCCTGAAATGAGGATACTTCTGTATACAGTGGAACTCCTCTATTCCAACACCCTGAAATGAGGACACCTCTGTATACAGTGAACTCCTCTATTCCAACTCCCTGAAATGGGGACACCTCTGTATACAGTGGAACTCCTCTATTCCAACACCCTGAAATGAGGACACCTCTGTATACAGTGGAACTCCTCTATTCCAACCCCCTGAAATGAGGATACTTCTGTATACAGTGGAACTCCTCTATTCCAACACCCTGAAATGAGGACACCTCTGTATACAGTGGAACTCCTATTCCAACACCCTGAAATGAGGACACCTCTGTATACAGTGGAACTCCTCTATTCTAACACCCTGAAATGAGGACACCTCTGTATACAGTGGAACTCCTCTATTCCAACACCCTGAAATGAGGACACCTCTGTATACAGTGAACTCTTCTATTCCAACTCCCTGAAATGGGGACACCTCTGTATACAGTGGAACTCCTCTATTCCAACCCCCTGAAATGAGGACACCTCTGTATACAGTGGAACTCCTCTATTCTAACCCCCTGAAATGAGGATACCTCTGTATACAGTGGAACTCCTCTATTCCAACCCCCTGAAATGAGGACACCTCTGTATACAGTGAACTTCTCTATTCCAACTCCCTGAAATGGGGATACCTGTATACATTCTAAGAACACTTGGATAGCTTATGAATTAGAACCTCCCTCTGAAATGAGGCCATCCTTTTAATCAGGACACTTCAATTGCCTTCATCAGAGGTGCCACTATTAGTACTAAATGGGCACTAATAAGAAATTTGTCAACCAAAGGGGGGGGGGGAAAACTTGTTTGCTACTTACCTGCATGGCTTTAATGACCTGAAGGTTGGGAACAGTGTCTATTTCGTCATGTTTAGGTGCGTTGAAGTCCTTCTTGGCAACTAACACACCTTCTTTGAAGATAGTCTCGTATATCAATTTCCGGTTCTTCTTGGGAATAA
Organism: Diacarnus erythraeanus; assembly: GCA_964016965.1. Classification (NCBI taxonomy): domain Eukaryota; kingdom Metazoa; phylum Porifera; class Demospongiae; order Poecilosclerida; family Podospongiidae; genus Diacarnus; species Diacarnus erythraeanus. The sequence continues at coordinate 1,377,358 of OZ024682.1, forward strand.
GCATGCTGAAATGACAAAATAAAAAAATATGTTGAGCTTTCCCAGTACAGTGAAGTAGTTACAAAGCTGAGATTAGCTAGGATACAACTTACCTTCTTGACCTCTTCACCAAAAGAAAATCCACGTGCTATGATTTTAATGCGGGGGCGTGATGGAGTGGGAGGGCTCCATGGTAACTGAGTACACGCCCATCTTTTAAGCCTGCGCATATGCACTTTTGTTTCTCGATCTCTTGCACTCTTTGGCAGTTTCTACTTCGTTGTTAAAGGTTCGATTCTAGCTACACTTACTCCGTAAGTAAAGGTGAGTTATAGTATGATTCTTGTTTATATCTGGCTGGCTAGCTAATTAGCAGTGAAATAGCTGTAGTATGACCAGCTACAGCTAGCTGCAACAGCTAGTTTCAACTAGCTAGGTATGTAGCTGGCTACCTAATATAGCTATTTAACTAGTTAGATTCACACCATATTTTATCAATTCATCGAACTGGCTATCAATACTCTCTCTAGTAGCTAACTACTATCTATGAAAACTCATAGTAAGCTAATTAATCCATTGAAGTACAGGTGAACTCCATTCCAACCCCCTGAAATGGGGACACCTCTGTATACAGTGGAACCACTCTATTCCAACACCCTGAAATAGGGACACCTCTGTATACAGTGGAACCACTCTATTCTAACACCCTGAAATGAGGACACCTCTGTATACAGTGGAACCACTCTATTCCAACACCCTGAAATAGGGACACCTCTGTATACAGTGGAACCACTCTATTCCAACACCCTGAAATAGGGACACCTCTGTATACAGTGGAACTCCTCTATTCCAACACCCTAAAATAGGGACACCTCTGTATACAGCGGAACTCCACTATTCCAACACCCTGAAATAGAGACACTTCAAATAGCAGATTGTCATAGCTATCCCTCTAATCAGAATACTTTAATTTGTCCCAAGGTGCCTGCAATAGAAAGATTCCACTGTATTCTTTCTACAGGACTTAAGACTATGGATTCTAGTGGAGTATTTAAGAGTGAAGAAGACCTTCTAAAATATGACGAACCCAAGAGCGACAGTTTCTGGGATATTGGAAACTATAGGAAAGTTGTGAAACGGATTGAAGATGGTCTACGATTATGCGGTGACTTGGTAAAAATGGCACAGGAACGGGCAGAAATTGAATCCAAGTACTCGAAGAGTTTACAGCACTGGTCTAAAAAATGGGAAGATATTATCGGTAAAGGACCTGAATATGGCTCCATTGAAGTCGGTTGGAAAGCAAGTCTCCAAGAATCTACAAAAATAGCCGAAATCCACATGGAGATGAGTCAGAAAATAGTAGACGAAATCATCGAGAGAATACAGTCTTGGAAAAACGTTCATTATCACAAATCTATAGTGCATCTCAAGGAAACAAAACGGGCAGAAGAAGGATTTTCCTCTTCTCAGAAACCTTGGGCTAAAAAGCTAATCAAGTGTATCAGGTCTAAGAAAGCTTACCACCATGCTGCGAAGGAGGTTGAATTATTAGCAAATCAAGTCCATACTGCTGACGTGACACCAGAGATCACCGCAGAACAGTGTCAGAAGCTTAGAGTCAAGCATGAAAAGGCTGAGAATGAACGTGATAGAGCATTGGAAAAGTACAAGGAAAGACTCTCTGAAGTGCAGAGGTACAAGGCCAGGTAAGGATTACTGTTATCAATAACAGTGTTCTCTCTAGGATTGCTGTGAAGGGTCTATAGGATTCACTTAACTTTATCAGAGACACTAACCCTTACCTATAACCCTCTTCTATTCCAACACCCTGAAATGAGGACACCTCTGTATACAGTGGAACTCCTCTATTCAATCTCCCTGAAATGAGAACACCTCTGTATATAGTGTAATTCCTATGAGAACACCTGGATACTTGGATATGTCCCAAATAACAGCTTGTGTATTAACATTAAAGGAACTTTACTCCCTGAAATGATACACTTTAATTTGTCCCAAAGTGTTTATTCTTTAAAATCACAGTGCTTAAATTAACGATCTGTCATCTTGACATTATCAGGCCAAAATTTCATAGTTTGGTCTGACATACTCTCCTGACAAACTAGCACTTCCTAGAGTCTCAAGCTCAAACCTTGTAAATGAAACAATCGACTTACCTATCAAAGAGGACTGTGGCTTATGGTTCAACCATAGCTATCTATTTTAAGGTCAAATGTCAAAGTGAGGGCTACAAAGGTACAAAACCACAGTCTGTCAGTGTCAGTAGCAGCTGCTTGTATGAAGATAAGTAAAAGAAACAGGGAGAGTTGTAGCTCTCTAATGAAACTGATAGTTCTTGCCCTTCTAAGGAGAAAGAGAGCAGTAACTGCAAGCACTGTGGAGAAATGGAGACTAGACTTTGATAAGAGTTTCAACACTACTACCTGAGCTTCTAGGGTCTCTGATGACTCCTCTTGCTGTACTCATGATACACAGTATTAATGTGTGTTAAATGTTAACACCAGGCTGTCATATTTGTCAGGTCAATTTGACCAGATCTCCAACCAATTTACCAATTTTGACATTTTGTCTGTAAGCACTGAAACCAGGTGTTGTTCCATCATAATACTCTACTTAATAGTTTTCTAATAATATGTAAACTGGGAGTTTATTATTCTGTATATATACATACAATAGTTTCACTTCATAGTGTTGGTTTATATTATGGGTATACAGTAGAACCTCTGAATAAAGGTCTACTGTCCCTTGTAAGGAGCCTGTCCTTACCTCAGAGACTAAGATACAGTGGAACCTCTGAATAAAGGACACATTGGGATCAGGTCTACTGTCCCCTGAGGGAGACTGTCCTTATCTCAGAGGTTATTTTACACTAAGATAGTACATTTTTAGTTGTAAAAATAATCCTTACGTATTTCAGTGGGTCCTTATCAGAGCTTCTACTGTAAATGGGACATGCAAACAACCATCTAGCCATGTATAGGAATGAATGTTTGGGAAGAGGAGACAAAACAAGGAAACAGTTTGAGAAAAAATATAAAACATTGAAAGGCAAAAGCTCTGTCCCAAGGGATCTGAACATAAAGGGTATTTTTATGTTTAACAAACTTGGTCTCCCACAATAACTATGGGACTAAAGCAGTCAACCATTAATATGGTCAATGTGTATCTATTATCTTATAGAGGGTTGTTTTTCAGATTTTCAAATCCCCCCTATCCACTTGACCATTTATGTGACTACAGTGGAACTTCTAAACTCTAGACACATTTAGGACAGATTAAAGAGTCCTGATTAGTCATTTCAGGGAAGGGGGGAGGGGTGAAGTTCTATATTTTAATGCACAATCGGTTATTTAAGTACCCTTAATGCAGAGGATGCAGAGGTTAGAGAGGTTCCACTGAATACAGAGGTGTCCTCATTTCAGGGTGTTGGAATAGAGGAGTTCCACTGTATACAGAGGTGTCCTCATTTCAGGGTGTTGGAATAGAGGAGTTCCACTGTATACAGAGGTGTCCTCATTTCAGGGTGTCGGAATGGAGGAGTTCCACTGTATACAGGGGTGTCCTCATTTCAGGGTGTTGGAATAGAGGAGTTCCACTGTATACAGAGGTGTCCTCATTTCAGGAAAATTCCACTACAGCACTTTATAATGATTCAGGCTGACCAGATTAAAAGGTGCATGTAAGAAAGTGGCCATAGATGTGGTCAGAAAAATATTTCATCTGGAGATCCATTCCCCACTGGATATAACCACTTGCTTCATGACATAGAAGTGGCTGTCCCCTTGCTTATACTAATGAAGGCACAGTGTAGAAAACATAGCACCTGAAATCATACAAGGTGAGTTTCAGCTCACAGTAGAGCAATGAGAAGCCATAAAGGCAAAACTCTATAGGTCCCAAGGAGCTAGCCATGCTTCCTCTATCATTATCTTACAGAGTTACATTTCTCAGACAATACCATCAACAGGTCTAACAACATGCTTTATGACAAGTAGACTACAAAGCCTTTAAATTAAAGTTGTATAGCAATAGATCTGAGAACAGGCAGTTAGCTAACTAGAATGTGAGTGGTCCTTAAGCAGTTAGGCATCCTCATTCTCCCTCCCGACCTCCCAGCACAGCCTCAAACAGCTGGCCAATCAGATAGCTTGAAACTAGCATGTGATATAGCTAAGTTTTGATGCATCATAGGTAGGGTGGGGACAGAGGGGACAATTTTCCCCACAAGAAAGATAATGGGGAGCAATGCCCCCCTCCTCCTAAAAAGTGACCATAATCCATTTCCATGCCTAGTAGCTATTACAACGGTGAAACCACATGAAAATATCAGAATGTTCCACATGCATTATTTTCTGACCAATATGGCTAAAGGAAAGACCTTACTGATCTTTGATGAATGATAGAATAATACCTTCACTAAGAAGAAACAGATAAACTTGACCTACAAGAAATTGCCTCTTTCTTTATATCAGCTAACCAGACCTTTTTGTAATTGTATTTTAACTGGCTAGCTACCCAATTGACACTCCCACCCCCCACCCCCCCCCCAAAAAAAAAATCTGATTGGTCTGCTCAGATATGAGTTGGACACCTCCATATATATAGTGGAACCTCTCTATTGAAATGAAGACACTTCTGTATATAGTGGAATTCCTCTATTCCAACCCCCTAAAATGAGAACACCTCTGTATACAATGGAATTCCTCTATTCCAACACCCTGAAATGAGGACACCTCTGTATACAGTGGAAATCCTCTATTCCAACCCCCTGAAATGAGGACACCTCTGTATACAGTGGAACTCCTCTATTCCAACCCCCTGAAATGAGGACACCACTGTATACAGTGGAACACCTCTATTCCAACACCTCTATTCCAACACCCTGAAATGAGGACACCTCTGTATACAGTGGAATTCCTCTATTCCAACACCCTGAAATGAGGACACCTCTGTATACAGTGGAATTCCTCTATTCCAACATCCTGAAATGAGGACACCTCTGTATACAGTGGAATTCCTCTATTCCAACACCCTGAAATGAGGACACCTCTGTATACAGTGGAACTCCTCTATCCCAACACCCTGAAATGAGGACACCTCTGTATACAGTGGAACTCCTCTATTCCAACACCCTGAAATGAGGACACCTCTGTATACAGTGGACCCCCTCTATTCCAACATCCTGAAATGAGGACACTTCTGTATACAGTGGAATTCCTCTATCCCAACCCCCTGAAATGAGGACACCTCTGTATTAAGGACACTTGGATATGTCCCAAATAACAGCTTCATTAATAGAACTGCTTTAATAAGGACTTTCTCCCAAGGTATCCAGAGTACACTATAGTATATTTATATGTATAACTGTTCACAGGTATGAGGAAGATATGACCATTCACTTCAGTAAGTGTCAAGAAGCTGAGATGACCAGGATGGAGTTTTTCAAGACAACCTTCTATAAGCTAGAGGAAATATTGAACATTACTAAAACAAACAGGCAAGTTCTAACATCTGAACCTCTGACCCCTCCTAAATAAGGACAACCTCTCTAGAAAAACTAAAAATCTATCATCTTTGTGTAACTTAACCTCTGTGAGAGAAGGCCATCCTCCCTACAAGGGATAGTAGACCTGATCCCAATGTGTCCTTTATTCAAAGGTTCCTCACCTCTGAGATATGGACAGCCTCCCTACTAGGTAAAGGAGAGTAGACCTGATCCCTATGTGTTTTTTATTCATGTATAGGCCAACACCCATCAATCATATTACACAGTAAATGTCATGTATAATAATAATAATAATAATAATAATAATAATAATAATAATAATAATAATAATAATAATAATAGCCTCCACAATCTGAAAGGTCCTTGTTTTATAGCTCACATGGGCACATGGTCCCAGACTTAATGACACAGACAGTAGATGTACAATGTGTCTATGAGTGACATTAATAGTCATGCAGCACTAAGTCAAATTGTGTTTGTTTTAGTGTTTACTTGCTACCAGATTTATTATTAAATACATACACTTTCCCAAAATATACTATTATGTATATATAGTAGAAGCTCTGATAAAGGACTCTCCAAAATAGGGACAAGCTCTGTACAAAGGACAACTAAAAATACACCATCTTGTTTATCTTAGTGTAAATTAACCTCAGAGATACTCTCTGAAGCAGCCTCTGACTCTCCCCATGTGTATATACATTTATTATTATTTGGTCTATTGTCATTTGTGTTGTTATAACGACATAAACATGAATTACCATATACATACAGAGCTATTAGGATCACTAACCAAGTGCCTAGTCTACAAGATAGTCAATATCTATTCCCAGAGAAAGAAAATTTATATTTAGTCTACTGATACTGCTAAGTTTGAAGATTCCCTATGAGAATTTCTCTCAGTCTTAGACAATACATCTGTTGGTTCACACCTACTCAAAATGATTATTATAAGAGAGTAACTCTAGTAAGTGGGTGGGGCTATATGCAATCATTTATTATTGCAGCTTGTAGAATAGTATATAACTCTAGTAAGTGGGTGGAGCTACAGTCATTTATTATACAGCTTGAATAGTATATAACTCTAGTAAGTGGGTGGAGCTATACATTGTCAATTTCATTACTGTGGAACAAATTAAAGTGTGCTGATTAGAGGTGTGGCCTCATTTCAGTACATTATTTAATACTTTAATGTTATTGACACCTTTACCCAACCACATGTGGCTTCACTTGGCTGATATTTAAGTGGAAGCTATTCTAATTCTTTTTGTACTGATGATGGTGCCTTTGCTCAAAAATATAGAAAATGGGACTCCTTTATTTTTCTATGGGATTTGCACCTAGCCAGAAATAGAAGGGGTGTGGTTTTTGACTATTACTTCCTGTGCAATGCCCCAAGTCTTCATTAACTTAATGTGAGATGTGTTTTGACCTATGTACAGAGGTTTACTACTATAGGGACAATATCAATGAAGATAATGGAGATGCAACTATACTAAATATGGCTATTATTCCAATCTGACTCTGTTTATGTATACAGTGGACTCTCTCTATTCCAAAGTACACTTGGATATGTCCCAAATATTGGGGTTGGAATAGAGGAGTTCCACTATTACAGAGGTATCCTCATTTCAGGGTGTTGGAATAGAGGAGTTCCACTGTATATAGAGGTGTCCTCATTTCAGGGTGTTGGAATCATTGTATACATTGGTAAGGCTACACATCGGTTCTATAAAGTAGGTAATGAGATTCGTCTAGTTATATATACCTCAACAGATCACACTGTATGATATAATAATATTGTGTATCTCTCTTTTTCAGATTAAATTCAATATTCAGTGATTTTAAGGAAAACTTGGATAGGATTAGTCCCGAAGATGACTTGAGGTGGTATGCTATAAATTATGGCACTGGTATGTCCTACAACTGGCCAGAATTTGAGGTAGTTTAATGAAAACTAGCAAGTATATTTTATATATTTTAGTCTATTTAACAGTTTTAGAAGAATCTTGTAATAACAATTTTTTTGAAAGTGGTACAATGTGAAAGTGGAAACACCTGGGGCTATCCTAATTATTATCCTATCATATCATCAGTAGCAACAATAACAACTATACAACAACAACAAGCAACAGTATAACAACAATAGTATCACAACTACCAGCAATAAGTCTTCCCAAACTTAACCCAACCTCTATAAATGGTGCTTCTATGTGTAAATTTCCTTGCAGTATTCTTATTGTACATTATGGTATATTACAGTAATCTTATTGAATATTACAGGTATATTATTACAGATGTAATAGTAATAGTGTAATGTAAGGAATTTATACATAGAAGCACTCCATATGTCTCCACTGACATCAGTCGGTCATATTGAGACCTGTGTTACCAGATTCAGGGAATTTAGGGAATTTTTGGTGGTGTTTAGGGACTAGGGACTTATTCAGGGATTTTTAAATTCTGAGCATGCCCAGATGGGGCATGTCTGGTCTGGTCATATGATGTCATGTGCAGTTAGAGTGGTTGTGTACAATTTGGTGCATGTTCCTGATTCAGACATGTGCAAGGCTATTAATGCAAGAATGTGTGACAGCTCATCTTCAAGCATTGATGATGATTAGTATGTGTAGTTACTAAATACCCACTCCAATTAGGGGGAAATCTATCAATTTAGGGGAAAAAATTTTTTAAGGTTGGGAATTTGAATCTGGTAACACTTGAGACTAATATTTTCTCTCTAATGAATGTTTTTCAGGATTACATACCAGGACAGACCAAACTTTCCACCTTAAACCTAGCTCCTCGTCCTTCTCCAAAGCTCTCTCAGAGTTCCAGTGGTACACACTCACGACTGTCCAACCCCAGCAGTAGCAATTCCAACAGTCCCGCCTTTAATTCCAGAGAGAAGTATCATGAAGAGGAAGACGATGAATGGTTGGAACCACCTCCAGCCGAGGTTATTATTATTGTTGTTGTTGTTGTTGTTGTTGTTATTATTATTATTATTATTATTATTATTACTACTACTACTACTACTACTACTACTACTACTACCATTTATTTATTTATTTATTTTCTGTTTGTTTGTTTGTTTGTTAATGATACAGGATAGTTCTGATTTTGCCAGTGGGAGTCGTAGTGACAGTGAAGAACCACAGGGAAGGCTCATGAGAGCATTATACGACTACAATGGCCAATCAAATGATGACCTCTGCTTTAAGGAGGGTGATCTAGTACGGATCATGTACGAAGGAGACGATGGCTGGGCAGAGGGATCGATGGGAGACAAATATGGATACGTGCCTATCAGTTACTTTGAAACATTTTAATAACAAGTCTTCATTTCTTATAATTAATGGTGCTATTAATGTAGCAGAATATTCCAAATGAACATCTTAAAATAGTTGTTAGATAAAATGTGTATAATATCCATTACTGTTTTGACATATTTACAGTCATTTTGTCTTGACAGTTGCTTTTTGTATCACACAGTCCATTTGTATACTTTGTAATACTAGTTTATAGCATTTCTAGTACAGTGAGACCTGTCTAACCAGACCACCTCTCTATATAGACCACTACAGTGAGACCTGTCTAATGAGACCACTACAGTCTAATCAAACCATTCCTCCTTACTAAGACCAGGTCTCCACTATACCTGTACTGTGACCATTCCTTAATAAGACCACCTCTATATACAATAGACCACTACAGTGAAACCTGTCTAATCAGACCACTCCTTAATAAGATCACCTCTCTATATAGACCACTACAGTGAAACCTGTCTAACCAGACCACTCCTTAATAAGACCACCTCTCTACATAGACCACTACAGTGAAACCTGTCTAACCAGACCACCTCTCTATATAGACCACTACAGTGAAACCTGTCTAATCAGACCACCCCTTAATAAGACCACTTTTCTATATAGACTACTACGGTGAAACCTGTCTAATCAGACCACTTGATCCTTAATAAGACCACCTCTCTATATAGACCACTACAGTGAAACCTGTCTAATCCACCCCTTAATAAGACCACCTTCCTATTAGGGACACTTTTTCTTGCAGCCCAGAGAACTATAGAGAGGTTTTGATCAGCTATACTAAAAATGTCCAAGTGCTTTCATGTATTGTTAGTTATAGTATCTCTTCTTTAGTGTTCTGTATTTCTTCAACTTGTAAAGAGCCTCTATCTCTTTCAGTACATAGTTTCCCAGGTCTATAGATTTCCTTATCTTCTGGGGATCAGTCTCCGTGCTGTTCTTTAGGAAGACCTTCTTGGTTCTTTCTCTAAACACTTCATAACCTTGTGGCCAATCCCGTCCCATAAACAGCATCTAAACCATGTTATTAACCATTGTAATACAGCCTGAAACACAATACATTCCAACCCTCTGAAATGAGTACACCCCTATATACAGTGGGACCCCTCTATTCCAATACTGAGGACACCTCTATATACAGTGGAACCCCTCTATTCCAATACTGGACACCTCTGTATACAGTTGAACCCAACACTGAGGACACCTCTGTATACAGTGGAACTCCTCTATTCCAATCCCCTGAAATGAAGACACCTCTGTATACAGTGAAACACCTCTATTCCAACGTACACCTTGAAATGAGGACACCTCTATATACAGTGAAGCCCCTCTATTCCAACACCCTGAAATGAGGACACCTCTGTATACAGTGAAGCCCCTCTATTCCAACACCCTGAAATGAGGACACCTCTGTATACAGTGAAGCCCCTCTATTCCAACACCCTGAAATGAGGACACCTCTGTATACAGTGAAGCCCCTCTATTCCAACACCCTGAAATGAGGATTTCTGTCCTCTATTTCAACCAAACTGTGAAACCCTTTACATACAAATTAACCATATCCAATTGCAACACAAAGTGAGCTGTACGCAGTGGCTTTATCTCAGGGTAAGGCGTTATACCACATACACTTTATGTACCTGCTTATAGAGCTTCAGCACCTCCCTCCTAGTCATTGTTTAATTGCACTTCGGTCAAAGTTCAAAGTTTACGCCCCACCCACAACTGGAGAAATCTAATTAGCTGTGTGGAAGAAAATTGAACAATGGCTCTTCGCACAAGGCTTCCCTTCCTTGTTCAGGCTAGCCGCCTCTGTTACGCTAGATGCTTCTCTATAGATCGTGTAAGTAGCATATCTTTGACTTGTGTAATTGGATAATGCTTTGCCAGTGTAGGTATGATATAGATACTGTATATATATATATTTTTTTTGCCTGATTATCCAGGAAGGGGCAATACGAGAAGCAGGTGGCTCATTTAGTAAGAAAGAAAAAGCCCAAGAAGATCAATATTTCAGAAGATTGGTGAGCATAATGATTTCTAAATAAAGCGCACCACACATAGCAGACCTGAAAATGGTGGTATTACATTATTTTACATAGAGCATACAGTAGAACCTCTTATAAAGGACCCCTTGAAGTAAGGACAACCTCTATACATAGGGCAACTACTAACTTCTGAGATAAGGACAGCCTCCCTACAAGGGACAGTTGACCTGATCCCAATGTGTCCTTTATTCAGAGGTTCCACTGTATCTTAGTGTAAATTAACCTCTGAGATAAGGACAGCCTCCCTACAAGGGACAGTAGACCTGATCCCAATGTGTCCTTTATTCAGAGGTTACACTATAATACTTATTACGTGTAATGATCACAGGAAGCTGCACAGCTTAGGAAACTTCAGCACGAAAGAGCAGAACATCATGAAGATGAGATAGAGAACCACAAGGAATCCATCAGAGAACTGGAGGATCAAATCAAGAGACACAAAGAGAAGATTCGCAGGCACAAGAGGAAGTTGGATGATATTGATGATGATGATGATGACTGAACTGATAGCATAGAACCAGCAGTTGAATAGAGCGTGGTTTTGTTACTAGCTACATGTATTACTTTGCTGTTACAAACATTGATTCTTTAATAGTACAATAGAACCTCTATAAAGGACACATTAGAACCTAGGAAACTGATCTTTATAATTACAGGTTGTCTGTAATTCAGAGGTAATAGTACAGTGCAACTTCTATATATATACAAGACATGTTGGGATCTACTGTCCCTTGTAGGGAGGTTATCCTTATCTTAGAAGTTAATTTACACTTGAGATATACATTTTTAACTGTCAGAGGTTGTCCTTATTTTAGAGTGTCCTTTATCAGAGGTTTTACTGTATTTCCATATCTCTGTGAGAGATTACTGACATTTTAATACAGAAAATAGCAGAGAATAGACTTTTCAAGAACAAGGTGTCTTAAAAAAGCAAATAAATACTACTACTAAGGTAACATGATTTAAAACAAAGTTGTCAAGTGCCTCAGGAAATAAATACTGCAAAATAAACAAGTAAACCCAGCACGTGTTGTAACATAGAAACTAGCAATAAAACTGAACAAAACAATGACACACTGTGAGGAAACTCCGTGTAGTAATGCTGGAGGAGAGGAGTGTTTTTGTAATAACAATGTTATTATTTAAATACAGGAGATAAGATGGACACTTTTACAGGAATACGATTTTGAATACACTGACAAAAATAATGATTATATGCCACGGAAATAAATAAAATGACCAATGAAAATGACTGTATGATTAACCAATGAGAATAACTGTTTTGATATATAATAATGCTTCAGGGTATAATAATATTAACATAATGAAGTCCAGTTCTTCACACACACACAAGATTAAATATTCTAGCATATTATGCCCACAAAAATGCTGATAATTAGCTATGTTATAATTATAGCTGACTGCAGTGAGTCTACCACAGGAGATAATAAAGTAAAGAAACTATGCAAACTATGAATAACAAAGTGATAATAATACATGAATAAATGAGATAACCCTCTATCACATTGTGGTTAGCTACATAGTGGCTTTGAGTTACACAATAAAACATTATTGTCTTTTGTACAAATATTCTTCACCAATCAGGGGAGCCAAATCTTTTTATTAACTTGTCCTGGTCTGCAAGGTCTTTCTGAACTTTCTTCCTCATGTAGAATATAGGACAATCTTGACTGTCAATAGAGTGAAGAAAAAGAAGTATATATACAGTCGAAACCCTCTATTCCAACCCACTGAAATGGGGACACTGTAAAACTCAACACCCTGAAATACACTACTGTATTAAGGACACTTAGATATGTGCTTATTAACAGCTTGTGTATTAACATAAATAGCTAGAACTTCTCTCCCTGGCTCCTTCTCCATGTAACATTCAGATTACATCATTGTCAATTGTACTATTGCTATGGGCTATGGCTAGGGTTAGATACAGTACAATAACAATAGTACAATTGACAATTCTGAATGACATGGAGAAAGAACCCTCTCCTTGAAATGAGGACACCAATTTGTCTAAAGGTTGTCTGTAATAAAGAAGGTTCTATTAGTACAAAAGGCTACCTAAAAATTTCAGTGTAGTATATCTCATGCTGTTCCAATACCTGGTGCACAGAACATCTTCATGTAGACTACCCTGACAACGCTGACATTGTGTCCAGAGTCTTGAAAATTTTTCCTCTAGAGAAGACAAGTGTGCAATTTCCTTTTGGTAGAGCTCAGATTCTTGGTCTTTACAGTGTTGACACAGAGCTGCATCTAACATTCAATTCAAACACTAAGATACAACATAGGTGTAGGAACTGGGGGGGGGGGGGGGGGGGCACTGGGGGCATGTGCCCCCCCAATATTTAATACAAATATTATTCCATTGCCCCCCCCCAATCTGACAAACTAGATTGCAGGTTGCTTGAAGGAATCAAGGTCCTATTCAAGTAACCACTTAAAGTTAGCTGATGAATAGGCAGTTTACATAAGTCCTTATTGACTCCATATACCTAGTATCAACATTTGTGGCATATTGTGTCTCTCTTGATGCATGTAGCAGCTGCTCAATATCAGCTAGAGCTAGGTACGTATTGCTGAGAAGTTTATAGATGAAAATAAGCATTATTAAAATTGTGTGGCTAGTGGGTGTGGTCACTCAAAATTTTCGCTGGCACACGCACTTAGCCATTTCTTTCCATATGAGTGCCCCCCCCCAATCAAAATCTCATTCCTACACCTATGTACAGTGGAACCTTGGAATAAAGGACACGTTGGGATCAGGTCTACTGTCGCTTGTAGGGAGGCTGTCTTTATCTCAGAGGTTAATTTACACTAAGATACAGTGGAACCTCTGAATAAAGGACACATTGGGATCAGGTCTACTGTCCTTTGTAGGGAGGCTGTCCTTATCTCAGAGGTTAATTTACACTAAGATAAATCAGATGGTGTATATTTAGTATGGTTGTTATTTTAGCGAGTCCTTTATCAGAGCTTCTAATATTATAAGTTAACTTCTTAGCCACTAACCTTCTCTCTCCAACACTGCTCTGCATCCAATACAAGTTGCTTTCTTCCTGGTGAACCTAGAGAGCATTCCTGCCTTCCCCGATGATGTTACTACTCTTTTAGATAAGGTGTGATCTCCCTCTATGCAAAACAGAAAATAGAGAATCATCATGTGTGAGATTTAGTTAACTGTACATCTGTATGTGAGTGAAGGAGGTAGGTATGTGCGTGCATGTGTTCGTGTGTGCATGCGTGGGTGTGAATAACTTTCTTTCCCCTGATTTGTAGATAGAGCTCTTACTGAGAAGTTCTTGTTTTGCTCTTGAATCTCCAAGTATCAGTTCAAATATTCTCAACAAGGGCTTGGCCAATTGGTTCTCAAGGTAGTAAGATGTATCAATGGGAATACTGTTCTCCAAAACATATATAGGATCCTTTAATTAGAGAGAAAAGTCAAAAGGTTTAATGGACATTTAATCTTCACCAGTGTTCTCCCCAGGATAGGTATAGTGGGTCCCTATGTCTTCAATGGACATTTAATCTTCACCAGTGTACATTCTCCCCAGGTATAGTGGGTCCCTATGTCTTCAATGGACATTTAATCTTCACCAGTGTTCTCCCCAGGTATAGTGGGTCCCAATGCCTTCAATGTGATTTAGGTGTGGGGGGTGGAGTCTAACTCTTTTGATGTGATCTAAAACTCCACCTCACCACTATTCCATTTGCAGTTTATCATGTAAATACCTCAGATTTCATGTATGCAGCTGACCCTTTGGCTCCTGCAATAATCACATACGGTACACGATCTCCAAGATTAGGTGCAGAGCCAGCATCACGTTTTCGCATTCTATAATGAATGGATATAAACTGCATAGAGGTTAATCATATCAAAAGTAGAGTTAGCTAACTAAGCAAAGAACAAGAACCTCTTATTTTAGACATTGGAATAGAGGAGCTCCACTGTATAAAAAGGTGTCCACACTTCAGGGGGTTGGACTAAACATGTTCCACTGTATACAGAAGTGTCCTCATTCCAGGGACTGGAATAGAGAGGTTCTACTTTATACATGTCCTCATTTCAGGGGGTTAGAATGTAGTTTCTGAACATACAGTACCTTTCAGCTAACTCCACGTGGGCTAACTTCGGGCCTCCTCCAGTGTTATAATCCTTACTTGTCTTTGTAAGCTCCTTGGTGATGACCAGTTGAGATATATCTATTCTATTGCAGAGCAGATCAGATATGGTCCTCTGAGCATGCAACAAAGCATCCTGGGGTGCTCTATGGAAAACACATCATTATTTGAGAGGTAAAACAGTTAGGTCATGGTTAGCATAAAATCTGCTAGGACAGCATGTCAGTTCAGCTCATGTCTTGATTGGATATTAGTAGGACAGTATTAGGACATCATGTTAGGGCCTAGGTCATGTGATGTTAGTAGGACATTATTTGGACAGCAGGTCATGTCTCTATTGGATATTAGTGGGGCAATATTAGCTATTGTTGGACAAAAGGACCAATCAAACAGTGATCTGCTAGGAATAATAAGGAATGATAAAAAATGTCCAATAATCAGCTGTTATTCTAGATAACAAAACAGTTCCTGTCATGATGTACCCGTAGTAAGGAGAAGTTCTCTAGGTCCTCAAGAACCCCACCCCCCAGTCACCAAAATGTCCACTCCTGAGGTTGCACACTTGTAGGTTAGATATCTCTATTGAGTATGTACATTATGGGAAGAGTATTGGCCTTGGTGAAGTAATTAAATTATGCACCCAAGAAAGATGGAACTCAAATCCTTTAACTTTACTTCACATTATTATTGTTAGCCACATAAAAAGGTCCATTTTTTTCTTAAAGAACTCCCCTATTTATTTTTCTAGCTACAGCTCTGCATGAAGGGTTTGGGTGATTCACCTGTCTATTAGAATCTTATGAAGGCAAGTGTTAATGAGATTGGCAACAAGCATACAGTTGTCTCGACGGACGGTCTCTATTCCCTTACAGTCCACCTTGTCGTAGGTGTCTGGTTTGGTAAAGAGGAGCCCTGCATACCTTTTCTTGTTGATCAGCAAATATGGAAAGTAAACCTACACAGATAATTATGTGTAGCTATACAGAGGTGTCTTCATTTCATGGGGTTGGAATAGAGGAGTTCCACTGTATACAGTGGTGTCCTCATTTCAGAGAGGGTTCACTAGCTCGGACATTTGGATAAGTCACAAATAACAGCTTCTGTATTAACATTAATAGAACTTCACCTCCTATAATAAGGTCACTTCTCTAATTAACTTGTCCCAAGGTGGAAAGGTTCCACTGTAGTTAAATGGACAATCTAGGCCACATTGACTGAACTAAAGGGGTGGAGCTTAAGGGGTGAAGGGTGGAGCTTAAGGGGTGAAGGGTGGAGCTTAAGGGGTGCCTACTATGAAGCATAAAAATAGCAAGTTTCAACTCACTAATTATAGTTTTGTGATCAGGATAAAGCAAATATAGTTATCACAAACAATACCTTCTCAAATTCCAGTTTTATTGGGTGAGGAAATGTACTAGAAATGTACTCAGCTGCCTCTTTACCAAGTTCCATGCTCTCGGCCACTGTTCCTACTCCAAACCGTATCATCACAGAGTCTGTATCACCATAAATAACCTGATGAAGACAGAGAGAATGAGTTTAAATTATGAGCATACACAGAGAGATAAATGGAGAGACAGTTGAACAGACAGACAGACAGCTGGACAGACAGACAGACAGCTGGACAGACATATGGTCAGACAGATACACAAACAGACAGCTATACACAGACAAACAGAGAGATGGAGAGACAGCTGAACAGACAGAACCTTTGCATCATGTTTATAGCCATTCTTAATGCAGAATCTCTCCTCTACCAGCTGACGTGACTGTTCTATCATCATACGACCAAATGCTGTCACACTCTATAGAAATAAAGTTCAAAGTCATCCATTTCATATCTTCTCCTCTTCCCTCCTCATTTCCCTCCCTTCCCCTCCACTCCTCCCTTCCACTCCTCCCACTCCTCCTCTTACACTCCTCCTTCACTTTCCTTTTCCACGGGATTCTAACCTGAGATACTTCAATGCAAGGTAACTTCCCCACGGAAGCCCCAGTGAACCCATACACTGAATTAGCACTGATCTTTAGTGCTAGTTGTCTGCCATCCAGTACCTGTAAGATGATGTATAATACAGAGAATATACTGCATTGGTTTACAGAGTGCTGTGTTAATTTACAGGGTGAATATACTACATTTTACAGGGTGAATATACTGATGCAAAACATTGGTTTACTGAGTGAATGTAAACATGAAGAGGCTCGAAACATGATTAAATACATAAACTAAAAAGCAATCCACAGGATTTACTGTGGTGAGGCTCACCTTTCTTCTAAATGGATCAGTTTCCTGCTTCAAATCAGCTTTTGCTCTGAATAATGAACAGTTATGCAATGGAACTTCTGATAAAGGACACTAATGAGGCACTTTTCCTCTCCTAAACTAACAACATAATGCTACTTGAAAAGAGAAAACAGCCATTTACTTTCACTAATGTAAGTATCTTCTTTAGCTGGTAAAGCATTTTCTTACTTCTTTCTTGCAGAGAGCAAGTTTTCTAAAATCTCTGGTAAAATTCCCTTGGAAACACTGCTTTTCACAAAATAATTCCCGGAAGGTGTCTTGATGAACTGGTCTGGAGAAAGTCCTTCTCTGTCCGATGGTCTCTGAAGTAGTGTGGTGTAGCAGAGGTTGTGTGCTTGCATGATAGAAGGGTACAGTGAAGAGAAGTCCAGGGTGGCAATGGGGACATCGTAATAACCTCTTTCAGGCTCAATGACTGTTGCTCCTTCATATATGTCACTAGGTTCAGACTTCATCACAGGCATGATGAGATTATATTCCTTAGCCTAGAAACATTATGAAATTTGGGTAACAATGTGGAAGAACGAGTGTCTGGAAAGGATGGTAACAGACAAAAGTCACTAAAAGTGCATACATTATAATATCACACAGCATGGTACACTCTGCATGCTCGTGCCCAATTAGCTATTGCAGCCTGACTACTAACAAATCTGCTGCTCATCTGACTGCATACCTACCAGCTATCCTGGCCACACCGGGATTATCCCGCAAAAAAACCACTGCTTTCCCGGTATCCCGGTACAACCGTGCATTTCCCAGCCTTACTTTTTTTCAAATCTGTCTCCAAGTAGCTCAATAGCTCAAATAATATCATAATAGTGGCTGAATTTAGGGTGTGACCATGGTACGTATTATAGCAGTCTTTATGATACTACTGACAATTAACATTTTTTCTCTTTGTCCACCTTCAATAGCTCTAGATTTGTATTTTTCGTGATCAAGCAAAACTGCTTTAATTCAAGCAAAAATATGAGTTTAATGAATTGGTAGGTATGGGACAGCCTTCCTACAAGGGACAGTAGACCCGATCCCAATGCGTCCTTTATTCAGAGGCTCCACTGTACATACCTTTCTGAGGAGTTGGGACACCACCTTAATCTGCTGACCACGAGAGAGAAGATAAGTAAGAGGGACGCCAGTTACCCGGGCCATCTCAATGTAGTTGATGAGACACATCAGCTTATCAAGAAGCTTGAGGGGGAGGATGGCATCTTTCATGCAGTAAACAGCTAGTCTTCGACGAGTATGGATGTTACCATTCTGCAAGTAAGCAATTACAGGTAGTGAATTTAATTTACAATAGATTCCCCTCTATTCTAGTCCCCCTGAAATGAGGAATACAGTGGAACCCCTCTATTCCAACCCCCTGAAATGAGGACACCTCTGTATACAGTGGAACTCCTCTATTCCAACACCCTGAAATGAGTATACAGTGGAACTCCTCTATTCCAACCCACTGAAATGAGGACACCTCTATAATATAATATAGTGAAACTCCCTGAAATGAGGACACCTCTACATACAGTAAAAACGGGGGCTGTTCTGACCCCACCCCCTAACCTAACCAACCAGCACTTTGACTCCTACATGTACCTGGAGCTCAGATATAATAGAATGGTGTATATCCTCCTTCTGTTCCTGGAGAAAGTGGTAACTGACAGAGTTTAAAGTATAGGAACGAAGCTTTGTGTCACGAAGGAGGATCTGAGAGATAAAGGAAAGAGGAAGAACTCTTGGAAAAAATATTACAGTCTATGCATACATCATTCATTCAAAGATAGTACCTACCTAGGTAATCTACATGTTGCCATAGTAACAATAGGTCCTGCCCCTTTATCTATATTGTTTCTTCCATATACTAACCACCAGAAAAATAGTACTGTAGTATAATATAGCTATGTATGTATGTGTATTATATTATAATAATGCTAGTATATTTAACTAGTATATTTAACTAGTATATTTAGCTGAGAATACTGATTTTGGGGAAAATGGTCAATATGGCATGCTGTGTATTTGCTTATGGGACATACAGCTAACTTTGCATCAGGATGATCTACGTACATGCCTATAGAGAATGACCTTGTGACCAGGAATCTGCTAGTGTTTGTACTTTTAGAAACAAGCAAGTTCTTTTCGAATCTTTTCTAGCGCTCAAGTGAATTTGAACAGAATTTAGCTAATAGCTAAGTATTGTAAACTCTCAAAGGTACTTTGAACTATTCATGCACCTTGATAAAAATAGCAAGTGTATGAAAATTTCTACTCTGTCTTGTGACTTGAATGCTAATGCTAGAAATTAATATGCATGACATTATGGAGGTGAGCGTGATTACAAATGATTGTCAAGGACAAAATATAATATATATGTACAATAGAAATCTTTAAGCTCACTCTCACTTTCCATATTTAGAAAGGACAAAAGTCATTGAGAGAATTATATAATTTCTCCTTCATGTGGAGCTAGTTCTATTCACCCCCAAGTCATTACATACCTGTAAAAGGTCAAATTGAATTCTTCCTTCAATAGATATGACCTTATTAATTCTTTTTCCATAGGCTCTAGATTTAAAGGTGTTATCTCTCATAGTGGTCAAGGATTTACACACACGGCCAAGATATGGAAAGTTTCCCACCTGTACATGTAGTAAAGATAAACAAGGCAGGGAAAGTTGAGTGAGGAAAATAATCAAAGAGGTCTTTGTTAAATTTTTATGCAAATTTAAGGATGTGAGAAGCTGTTTAAATAAGTGTCTTGATTACAGGGGTTGGCTCATTTCAGGGTGTTGGAATAGAGAGATTCTACTGTATACAGAGGTGTCCTCATTTCAGGGAGTTGGAGGATGTAATAGATGGACTGTAGGGCTTGGCAGATTTTGCTCCCAAATGCTATGCTCCTATGCTAGATGAAACTTCCTATTATGCTCAGCCCAAACCTATTATTCTCCCCCTGCGCCCTAGCTAGCTACGTATGCTCAAACTGTGACTTCTAGAGCTCTAAATATACAAATTATATAACTACACTACAAGTCACATGGCATGGCACAGACTTTTTCTTCCAGCAAAGATAAATGACATCAAGCCAGACAGTTCTACAGTTAAGAGGGGTGTTTTTTTTCACTTCTCAAACAATTCAATGAATAACAACAATCAGCTTTGGAGGATTATGTATTTGATGATTAGGAAAATCATTATAAGTTTCACTCTATTTTATTCTTCTATTATGCCAGTATATTATGTTCCTATGCTTTGGTGCTCTATTATGCTCAAAGTTATGCTGGCATAATCTGTCAAACCCTAATGGACTATATACAGAGGTGTAGCTACTTATTCATAGTTAAATATATTATTATTATACTTTTAATTTTTTTGCCCTATTCAGCAAATAAGGAAGGTCAAAGTTGACAATATTGTATCCAGTGATGATATCTGGGTCCACTTCTTGCACAAACTCACTCCATTTCTGTGTAATTAGAGAGAAAATACACACGAATACTTAGTTAACACCATTTGTGTTCACTTTTCAAGCCCTTATACTGTACCATTTGTATCTTCCCTCCTCAAACTGCTGACTCTACCCCACAAACCTTTAGAAGTTCCGTTTCTTTCCTCTTATCAAAGCATATCACCTCACTCCCGACAATGGGAGCACACTCATCCAGTGTAAAGATGTTCTTTATAAACGGTTCCTTCTCTCCCTGCCTCAGTACCATATTAGCAATCTGAATAACAGGGTCATTGTCAGGTTCTGGGGAAACACCTTTTCTTGTGGCACATTCAATATCGAAGCTCAATATTCGTAGTGGTGCTATTTTTTGCCACTCCCCTTCTGCTGAATGGCTAATTATATCTTCCCATGAGATATCGAGCTCAATCTGGCACTTTGATGTGGGTAAAAGGCCACCCCCCTTTCCAAATGTTGTGAAGCCAGTTTGCGGACATAGAGTAGCAGAGGAAGGAGTTGGTAAGGGGGCTCTCAATGTATAAGCACCTAAAGGTAAAGTACTATTATAACAATAGTATAGTGGGTAGGAGGGGCAGCAGTTGTGGGTGGTCTTCATGATCTTTGACCTGTCATATAGAGGACAGTACAAAAACTATCTAGACATGACCAAGTGGCCAATAGAGAGAGGTGGTCTTATTAGAGTGGTCTGATTAGACAGGTTTCACTGTAGTGGTCTATAATATAGGAGGTGGTTTTATTAAGGAGTGGTCTGGTTAGACAGGTTTCACTGTAGTGGTCTATATAGAGAGGTGATCTTATTAAGAGGTGGTCTGATTAGACTGTAGCTACAAGGAAAGAAATCAGATAGTTTAATTACTACCAGGTGGGCAATCTATCCAATTGCATCTGATGACCCCTGAATCCACCATGAATCTAATCTCGTATTCAATGTTACTCTCATAAGACTGATAACACACTGTTTTAAATGGGGCCATTTCAAATGAGCTGACGATTCTCTTGGCTGGAGCTATCAGCTTCGGGGAGGACATTGTGATCTTTAAGAAGGGATACATCTTGTTGAAATGGAATCCATACATTGAACACTTTTGACAAATATCCACAGAAACGACAGCAACAGACGTGTTTCCCTGGTTTCGCATGTCACCAAGAACGGCATCATTTAGGCTCTTTTGAAAATCCGAACAATGTTCGTTCTTGAATTGTTCACAGGGAAGAGGAATATAAAAATATGGGAGAAACCCATGCAGGTGGGCACAGACGCTGTTCCCCTCCATGGTGACACCATACATTCTCAGAATTGGGACTGGACCACACTTAACCCCAGGCATCCCTGAAATTGGACTTCCAATGTAATGATTAATGTCAATCTGTTGGAAAGAGATCGTGTCTTTAGCTGGATCAATGGGAGGAGGTGGTGGGCGGAGCCAGTCTTTCCTTGTTCCCATAACGCAATTTCCTTCTATGATGGGTGTGACAGGTGGGTGTGGACTTGTGGTGGATGGATGTGGTTTATCATTAAATAACTCTTCATGTTGTATGATTTCCATTTCATCAACGAGAGCTGAAGATATCTCAAAGGAATTATCATTGTCAGTTTTGAGCTTTTTCTCTGAAGGCCCTGCTTCAGAAGAGGTACCGGACCTTTTACCAACATGGTTAGATGCCATGAGGAAACCTTGTAAATTTAAAAAAATTAAATTTAAAAGTTTAAAAATTTAATAGAAAAGCCATCATTAATCACATAAAAGCAGAGAGGGTGTGGTCTCATGAGACTAATATTGGAATGCAGCACTAGCTGTAAGTGTATATAGGAAGTATCAGCTAATGTATTCATATACTACAGTAGACCAAAGATAATACTGACTCTTGGAGTTTTCTCTCTTTTATATTCAGAGACTTTCTAAGTTGAAAAATCACTGAGAGAGCACAAACTGCCATTAATCTTAACTTCCTATTGGTGTGTGTGTATTATATTTCCTATAGAGCATTTACATGAAATATGCTTGTCAACTGTAATATCAGAGAATGTTGATGAACTGATTAGCTAGCACCCACAACCTATCACCTAATGCTTCAGAGATGCACATACACTGGACCAAAACTCAAATATTTATGCATGATTGGTATTGAAAATGTATAGGATAATATAGCAACATTTACACACTAGATAAAATGTGTTCTATCAGCTTAAATTTCCTGCAGAAGATAGGGCAATATTTTGGACAACTGGGTAGTTTAAGGATGATATTCACTTGCAGGATAATCATAAATATCTTTCTAGCTATATTAGAAGTGTTGTATTTGGCACACCTGTTGCATCAAGAATTACTCTACCTATTAACTCCTTGCTTGCAGCATTAGACTAACCATTTCTTCTTACACAGTGTTACTTATTGATGGAGCTTTGAGCATTTATTTGTCTCACTTTCTTGGTTTTTATATCACCCTAATTTTGAATCTGTGTGGTGTCTGTTTGAACCACATGGTGTGTACAGCTTAGTTCCAGTTCAGTTAGCTAATTAAAGCAGAGCTATTTCTCTTGTATGCTCAGACGTAGGAGTAGAGCCTAGTGAATCTCTTTTGCTTGTATGTCCATGTATTGAATAACTATTTGTGATATTTGCAAAATTATGAATTCTTTATTAACTGTGCATGCAATTAGTTAGTTTATTCTGTGTATGCACATGTGAATGTGCATGTGATTTGAGGTATACATGCAGTGGAACCCCTCACTAAAGGACACGCACCCATGAAAGGAGAACCTCTCGCTAGCTACTATCTATATCCAGGACACACAGAAGTCACACAAGTTCAAAATGATATAACCCTGAAATCATCATCAAGACACTTAGCTATGCAGTTTCAATAGAAAGGGAAAAGGAATAAAGGAGATCCTATATTTAGTGAATCAACATAATAATAATAATACACTCTAGCTAGTTGAAAAATAGATGAAATTTGAACTTTCTAGGGCTAAGCAGCAACATGTCTCATAGAATTTTGATAAAATTAATGTTGAGATAGTCTATAATGCATGAAGACAACAGGAATATGCTCCTAATGAATACTATAGGATATTTGGATGAAAGTCATGTCTACTGTATCCATTATTGATGGATAGGAAATTTGAATTTTGGTCCAGTGATACTAGGTAGACACTTGATCAATGGCAGTTAGAACTATCTCTGTCATTATTCAACTTATAGAGAACCTGAAATACAATTAGAAATCTGTCTGAGAGAGGTATACATTTTGTCACTTGAACCAAGTTTCTGGAGGTAAGTGTGGCTAAGCTAGCTATCTGTGAAGGTAAAAGATTC
This sequence comes from Diacarnus erythraeanus, assembly GCA_964016965.1. Classification (NCBI taxonomy): domain Eukaryota; kingdom Metazoa; phylum Porifera; class Demospongiae; order Poecilosclerida; family Podospongiidae; genus Diacarnus; species Diacarnus erythraeanus. The sequence goes on from OZ024682.1 coordinate 1,401,475, forward strand.
GTATTTTTTTGTGGTTTATCTTCTCCTAATAGTAGATTACTATACACTTAAGAATAAGTTAGATTTTCATTATTAAACATAATGTGATAGTCTATCTGCTCCACTCTAGAAATGCTCACACCAAGACTTTCTATAGCACAGCACTCCAAGGTCTATACTACATGTAGTGACACATTTTGGACTGCATTAATGCCAAGCTATAATAATGTGTTTATAATTTTGGAGAGAGAGGCTGTTCTATGTATAGTACTATGATGAAATTTACATGGCTAATCTAGCTTTCATCAAACCACAGTTCTATTTATGGCCTCATAAAGTACAAACCAGACTGAAGAAAGGGGAAGAACTGGTACACGCCATTTAAACCCTTATAGTACAAACCAGACAGAAGAAAAAGGAAAGGGGAAGAACTGGTACACGGCATTTAAACTTTGCCATAAGGTTGAATTATGTTATTATGACACTAGATATCTAAGGGTTACTATTGGAAGGAGCCTTTCAAAGTCAAAAACTCATCGTGAAGCAGTTGAAGCAGTAGTAACCTTACCCAAGATTACTAGCCCTACCCAGTATTGCAGGATCTTAGTTCTTCTTGATATGGTTTGCCTGGCACTAAAACTTCTTTTCATCATGCCAGCCACGAACTGCACTACTGAAAGGTCCTTTAGTACACTTCAGATTTAAGAAGCACTATGACCCAATCACGTCTTAATCATTTTATGATACTATGAAGATTTAACAAACAAGTTAGACTTAGAACTTATTACAAATGAATTTATTGATGCAAAACCATCCCGATCATGTATTTTTGAGAAGTTTACTACAAAATAAAGTTGGACTCATGTTACTTTTTTTAATTAGCCATATTTTATATTAAAATTGATAGGTGAGGACACAATCATGATATCACTGGACCACTAAAAAATTTCGTGGATACACCCCTGAAGTAGCATGGATGGGCCTGATGAGGTGGACTCTATCAATGAAGCAAGGCAAGATAGCAGCAATAGTGTAATGCCAACAAGACAGTGCATTACAACAAGAGAATGCATTTTAGACAAGACAATGCATTACAACAAGAGAATGCATTTTAGACAAGACAATGCATTACAACAAGACAATGCATCACAAGACTGAGGCTTCAGTAATGTTACAAGTAAACAGAAGGGCTATTTAGACTTGGTCACTTCATCATTTGTACTCTTAAATTTTGAGAATAATAATAGGTAGCTTGGGGGGAATAATAGGTAAAAACAGTGCTCAAAAAGAATAATAGGTAAAAATTATGCCGGTGCCTACCTATTCCCCATGTGTATATTACATCTCTAGAACATTTTCATGAATGAATGTGCTTGTTGGCCATAATATGACAGAATGTTGAGGACCTGATTATCGACCACATTTTTACAATCATTCCCTGAATGCTCCAAATATGTATACACATACCAAATATTAGGAGTGCAGGTGTAATCACTTTGAGCTATGATCAATGGCAGTTTGAAACTACTGTGATCATTTTTGGACCTAGAAGGGACCTTATACACTATTAGAAGTTCTCTAGGGAAGCTGCATTTTGTAAACCAAGTAACTAAGTGTGGTTGAGCTACACTCTGTGAAGATAAAAGTTTTAATTTAGTTTTTTCTTCTTCTTCTTCTTCTTCTTGTTGTTGTTGTTGTTGTTGTTTGTTTTTGTTGTTGTTTTTGCATTGTTGTTGTTGTTATGATTGCAGATGGGAAAATATTTTAGTTGATTATATTAAGAATAGTCATACACTTTATAAAGAATTAGATGTTCATTATTCAATGCTTTCATTATTAATGTGATAGTCTTTAGTGAATGACATCTACTTATATAATAACACTCTACTACATTTGATGCTCTTATGCAGAGACATTCTAACCTTGACTGAGCTAAGTCATGCAAACAGCTACTCTTGGGTTTAAGGTGCATGTGTGGTAGTTTCTCTTGCATGTTGTACATGTATTGGTCAGTAACAGGTTAACCAGAGAGGTGTGAACTACCGACTAGCTACATGGCTGTAAGGCCACAGTGAGGGGATGTGGGAGGGGGATGTGCCCTTTCCTTCGATTCAGTGGAAGTAAAATTTTCTTTGCTAAAATGCTTTTAAAGGTTCATTGATAATAAAAAAAGGAGAAACAGAAATGCAATTTGTGATAAAACTGTAGAACACAGAGAGCATACAACTCTCTATATAGACATACTGACAGTCTCACTACAAACAGTTTAATAATTAACTACCTAAAATAATATTATTAGCTACCTTCCGGCTTCCTGCATTCAAATATATATTATATTATATTATATTATATTATATTATATTATATTATATTATATTATATTATATTATATTATATTATATTATATTATATTATATTATATTATATTATATTATATTATTATTATTATATTATTATTATTTTATATTATATATAAAAGTATGATAGCTATGTATACCCATCATTCAGAAAATATAAAAAGTGGAGTATTAATTGTAGCAAAGTTATTCCAGTAGAATATATAGTTTGCAGAAAGAATAAAATTACATCTCTATTTTTGTGGACAAGTTTAATTTTCAAGTTGTATAAGCACAGCCCATTGCTATGGATATTGAAAGAGTGGATTTTTTGAAAAGAAACTTCGAGCTCTGAGGGTATGTGAAATGTGACATTCAGCTAGTTAGCTATATCCAACAATGCATGGGGTACACATAATATCATTTGTAAGGGCCACATTTTGATATACTAGGCTGGCAGTGGCATTCTTGAGTTTTTAGAGTGAAGCTGTGTAAAAAGTGTATCAAGTAAAATGTGAATGCAAAAAGCTTCTTTCAGTTAGATTGTTCCAACATTCATCACAAACTAGCAGGATTATAATATAGTTATAGTATTTTTTATAGTAATTTTACCTGTGTAAGAGCTGTAGCAACTTGATTATACGGAGTGTGTAGCTGATGATCTTAGCAGCAGTGGCTAGTAACTAGCTATATCTGACTGAATCTGAGAAAAGGGACCTTATCGCACAGAAATCCATTCTGCTAGCTCTCCGGTGTCATGGACAAAGCCTCCAGTGTTTAATAATAATTATTATTATTAAACATTTTCTTCTTCCGGAGCTATTCATGCATAGATATACGATATCGTATATCTATGATCGGATTATTGTAATTAATAATTAAGCTCTTTCGTGTGACGTCACAATCACGTGTAAATAGATTTTCCGTCCCATTGTGGTGGTGTAGGTGTGTGGACGTGTACAACGTACAATGTCTAGTGCGTTGTGATCGGCTGTTCTAAGTGTTCAGGACGTGACAAGAACGTTTCATTCAACAGAATTATTATTATTAGTAGTATAATACATATTATACATTGGAATAAAAATGTGCAATATGTATATCGTGTGTAATATTAATTTTGTTGTAACAATAGCTAACAATAACAAAAAGTAGGAAGCAATCTCTTTGAATATGGTGAACAATGACTCAGAATTGAAGGAAAGGATTGCTGGTCTTGTTCCAGCATTTAAATCTGGACACATGGTTTGTTGAAGCTGCTGGTTCATACTTCATAAACTGTATCTATTGCTGCATCAAGATTTCTTTCTAGCAGAGGTAAAAGCAATGCTCTTGACAGGAAGGTATTCCACATTCTTCAGGTAAGAGGAATAATCCACTCAGATTTGTGCACTAGTTTGCTTGCCTTTTAACCGAGCAACTGCTTCCAAGTAGAATAGCACTGCAGTGATGTATGTAGCTACATGTCTCAACCAAGTCTGCTATACAATTACATAACAGTGTGCAAATCACAATTGATTCTTAGCAGTGATGATATAGCTACCACAAGACATAGCTATTCCTTTTGTGCTTGGCACTTATATACAACATTATTTAGTCAAAAGCTAATAATGTGGAGTAGACCTATAGCTACTTAAATTATATGCCACCAAATCGCAGACCTCTACAGGTGGTATGGTCTCAATTGGTTTCTCCTGGGCCGCCTCCAAAGGGGACCAAGCCATTTGTGACTGTTCTATACCGCTTCTTGGCTTCATTCAAGAGGCTCTCAACATTGACTGCATATATCCAATGCACTAGCTATACACCAAACATGGCCGGCGCCCTGCGCGTAAATCAATTAGAATCACGTGATGAAATAGCTTTTTTTTTTTAGGTACAACAATAATACATATGGCAACAAAAACTAAAGGTTTAAGCAAAGCAATACAAAATTAAAGTCTAGTCATCTTTTGGGATGCCTCCCTCAGATGTTGCAAGGATGATGTCTGATTCATGCTGGGGTCGGTGGTATGAGGACCTTGTCCCACGGATACATTATGATAGAAGAACATAAGGCTGCAAATGACAACTTGCATCTTTTGGGATCCCCCCTCAGATGTTGCAAGGATGATGTCTGATTCATGCTGGGGTCGGTGGTATGAGGACCTTGTCCCACGGATACATTATGATAGAAGAACATAAGGCTGCAAATGACAACTTGCATCTTTTGGGATCCCCCCTCAGATGTTGCAAGGATGATGTCTGATTCATGCTGGGGTCGGTGGTATGAGGACCTTGTCCCACGGATACATTATGATAGAAGAACATAAGGCTGCAAATGACAACTTGCATCTTTTGGGATCCCCCCTCAGATGTTGCAAGGATGATGTCTGATTCATGCTGGGGTCGGTGGTATGAGGACCTTGTCCCACGGATACATATGATAGAAAAACGTAAGGCTGCAAATGACAACTTACATCTTATGATGGTAGAGTATGGCTTCTCTCATTTTGAGGAGAGCAAGTCTGCCAATCTCTTGTAAAATACGTAGCTTCTTGTCCCATTCCCCCCAGGTGATAAGAAGACAAGGGGTGTAAATACCCCCTGTTTGACTTCTCGAACACGCTGACTGTATGCCTGCTTCTTGGCTTCTTCATGCTTCCTGTAGACTGTTGAAATGGAACCTGAACTGTTGCTTGGTGCATTCGGGTGAAAAACCCTTACATCAAAACACCATCTTGAGCCTCAGTCCAAAAGCCTCTAGCACGGATATCCAGACGAGCATCATCAGTGGTAATAGCTGATCTATGGGTTAGAATTTCACCACTGAGGGGTTGGAGATGTGGTTCGATGGCCACATTATGGCATACTTCTGTTAGCAGTGTGGCTGTTAAATCACGCAGTTCATTGTGCCGTAATGTCGGGAAGTCACCCTTTGAACATGTCATAGCATGAAAAAAGTAAGCCACAGCTCTACTTGGTTGGTGTATTCGGTAGCTTCCAGCTGTACCGGAGGCAGATTGCATTTCTGAATACACCCATGTGGAGGGAAAAAACCGTGAAATAGCTGGTCGATCGTTGGTCCTAGCAGTACCGCATCTTTCAGGGTATGCTCCCCCAGAAGTTAGGTATAGTCTCCGCCCATAGGAGTTTAGTGTCTAAATAATAATAATAATAATAATAATAATAATAATAATAATAATAATAATAATAATAATAATAATAATAATAATAATAATAATAATAATAATAATAATAATAATAATAATAATAATAATAATAATAATAATAATAATAATAATAATAATAATAGATAATAATAATAATAATATACCCATCCATCGTTGGGATGTAATCTCTATCTCCCTGGCAAGGTTTTCTTTCCTATGAATGTATATAGCTATGATATCTCTCCGTCCTAGGATATAGCTAATCTCCCTCCAAACCTAGCTAGGAGCTTCTTGTATTAAATAAATCTTCACCAAAGAGTTCTATTCCTGGAATGTTAAAATTTCTCTCTAGAAGCTTATGTCAACCTTCTCCCAAGTAGCTAATACTAATCTCTCCAAAGAGCTACTTTCCTAGGATATAGTCTATTTGAATTTTCTCCTGTGTCTTCTACCTCCAACACTAAGATACAGTGGAACCTCTGAATAAAGGACACATTGGGATCAGGTCTACTGTCCCTTGTAGAGAGACTGTACTTATCTCAGAGGTTAATTTACACTAAGATACAGTGGAACCTCTGAATAAAGGACACATTGGGGACAGGTCTACTGTCCCTTGTGGGGAGACTGTCCTTATCTCAAAGGTTAATTTATACTAAGATACAGTAGAACATTGAAGCTTCTACTACATGAATATTATTCCTATCACTGTGTGTGTGGATTATAGGTAATGCCATTGAATCACTCAATAATGTCTTTTGTAAAGTCTAAATATTCAACTAGAAAATATTCTTCACCAGTCAGAGGAGCCAAATCTTTTTATTAACTTGTCCTGGTCTGCAAGGTCTTTCTGTACTTTCTTCCTCATGTAGAATATAGGACAATCTTGACTGTCAATACAGTGTAGAAAAAGAAGTTACAGTGGAACTCCTCTATTCCAACCCCCCTGAAATGAGGATACCTCTGTATACAGTGGAACTCCACTATTCCAACACCCTGAAATGAGGACACCTCTGTATACAGTGGAACTCCACTATTCCAACCCCCTGAAATGAGGACACCTCTGTATACAGTGAACTCCACTATTCCAACATGCTGGAATGAGGAAATCTCTTCTCTGTATACAAAAGGCTCATTATTCTTACATAAAACTTTCAGTGTAATAGTATATCTCATGCTGTTCCAATACCTGGTGCACAGAACATCTTCATGTAGACTACCCTGACAACGCTGACACTGTGTCCAGAGTCTAGAAAATTTCTCCTCTAGAGAAGACAAGTGTGCAATTTCCTTTTGGTAGAGCTCAGATTCTTGGTCTTTACAGTGCTGACACAGAGCTGCATCTAACATTCAATTCAATGATCCACTGTATAAAGTGGAACCTCTGAATAAAGGACACTTTGGGATCAGGTCTATTGTCCTTTGTAGGGAGGCTGTCCTTATCTCAGAGGTTAGTTTACACTAAGAGATGGTGTATTTTTAGTTGTCCCTTATATGGAGGTTGTCCATATTTTAGAGAGTCCTTTTACTATAGAAATAATAAATTTACTTTTTGGAGTTTAAGTTACTAACCTTCTCTCTCCAACACTGCTCTGCATCCAATACAAGTTGCTTTCTTCCTGGTGAACCTAGAGAGCATTCCAGCCTTCCCCGATGATGTCACTACTCTTTTAGATAAGGTGTGATCTCCCTCTATGCAAAACAGAAAGAAATAAAGAGAATCTTAAGGTGACTTCTTGCGTGAGATTTAGCTAACTGTACATCCACACATGATTGAAGGAGGTAGGTACGTGCGTGCATGAATATGTGCATGCGTGCGTGCATGTGAATAACTTTCTTTCCCTCCATTAGTAGGTAGAGATCTCACTGAGAAGTTCTTGTTTTGCCTTTGAATCTCCAAGTATCGGCTCAAATATTCTCAACAAGGGCTTGGCCAATTGGTTCTCAAGGTAGTAAGATGTATCGATGGGAATACTGTTCTCCAAAACATATATAGGATCCTTTAATTAGAGAGAAAAGTCAAAAGGTTTAATGGACATTTAATCTTCATCAGTGTTCTCCCCAGAATAGTTAATGTAGAGTGGCCGGGCCCCAATACCTTCAATAAATGTTTTCTTTTGATGTAGGTATGAGGAATAGATAGAGTTTAACACTTATGATGTGCTCCACCTCACCAACTATTCCTTCATAATTCTTAAGGAAAAACACTGAAGAGATTTGCAGTTTATCATGTAAATACCTCAGATTTCATGTATGCTGCTGATCCTTTGGCCCCTGCAATAATCACATACGGTACACGATCTCCAAGATTAGGTGCAGAGCCAGCATCACGTTTTCGCATTCTATAATAATATAATAACTATAATATAGATGTTAAAAGTAAGAATTAAGTTAACAAAGAACAAGAACCTCTTTATTCCACACATCTCTCATTTCAGGGTGTTGAAATAGAGTATACAGAGGTGTCCTCATTTCAGGGTGTTGAAATAGAGTATACAGAGGTGTCCTCATTTCAGGGTGTTGAAATAGAGTATACAGAGGTGTCCTCATTTCAGGGTGTTGGAATAAAGGAGTTCCACAGTATACAGAGGTGTCTTCATTTTGACAGTATACAGAGGTGTCTTCATTTCAGGGTATTGAAATAAAAGGGTTCCACAGTATACAGACCTAGGGTTGGAATGTAGTTCTTGAATATACAGTACCTTTCAGCTAACTCCACGTGGGCTAACTTCGGGCCTCCTCCAGTGTTATAATCCTTACTTGTCTTTGTAAGCTCCTTGGTGATGACCAGTTGAGATATATCTATTCTATTGCAGAGCAGATCAGATATGGTCCTCTGAGCATGCAACAAAGCATCTCGGGGTGCTCTACAAAAGTGGTTAAACCAGTAAGCTCATGGTTAGCATAAAATCTGCCAGGACAGCATTGCAACATTGCACCAAGATAGATGGAACTCAAATCGCTTATTTAACCGTTAAATTGTATTTATTTAGCTACTTCACATTTAGAGTTATTGTTAGCCACATAAAAAAATTTTTTCTTAAAAGAACCCCCCCCCCCCTCCCTATTTATTTTTATAGCTACAGCCCTGCATGTAGGGTTTGGGTGATTCACCTGTCTATTAGAATCTTATGAAGGCAGGTGTTAATGAGATTGGCAACAAGCATACAGTTGTCTCGACGGACGGTCTCTATCCCCTTACAGTCCATCTTGTCGTAGGTATCTGGTTTGGTAAAGAAGAGTCCTGCGTATCTTTTCTTGTTGATCAGCAAGTATGGGAAGTAAACCTACACAGATATGTGTATAGAGAGGTGGCCACATTTCAGGGGGTTGGAATAGTGTATACAGAGGTGTCCTCATTTCAGGGTGTTGGAATAGAGAGGCTCCACTGTATACAGAAGTGTTCTCATTTTAGAGAGTGTTCACTAGCATGGACACTTACTTGGATACGTCCCCCAAAAAAATTCTGAGTTAACAGTAATAGAACTTCACCTCCTGAAATGAGGCCATCTAGTTTGTCCTAAAGTGGAAAGGTTCCACTGTAGTTAAAAACATCACCAAGGGGACAATCTAGACCACATTGACTGAACTAAATGGGTGGGGCTTTAAGGGGTGGAGCTTAAGGGGTGGAGCCTACTATGAAGCCTAAAAATAGCAAGTTTCAACTCACTAAAAAACTAAAAATTAATTTTTGTAATCAGGATAAAGTGAATGTTCACTATTTATCAAAAACAGTACCTTCTCAAATTCCAGTTTTATTGGGTGAGGAAATGTACCAGAAATGTACTCGGCTGCCTCTTTACCAAGTTCCATGCTTTCAGCCACTGTATCTACTCCAAACCTTACCATCACGGAGTCTGTGTCACCATAAATAACCTGAGAGAATGAGTTTTTAAATTATGAGCATACAGAGCGACAAAAGATATAGCTGAACGGACAGACAGAAAGATTGAGAACCTTTGCATCATGTTTGTAGCCATTTTTAATGCAGAATCTCTCCTCCACATGCTGACGTGACTGTTCTATCATCATACGACCAAATGCTGTCACACTCTATAGAATAAAGTCCAAAGTCATCCATTACATATCTTCTCCCCTCTCCCTCCTCATTCCCCTCCCTTCCCTCTCCTTTTACTTCTCCCTCTCCTTCCCTTCCACTCCTCCCTTCCCTCTCCTTCCACTCCTCCCTCTCCTCTCTCTCTCTTTCCTTTCTCCTGGAATTCTAACCTGAGATACTTCAATGCAAGGTAACTTCCCCACGGAAGCCCCAGTGAACCCATACACTGAATTAGCACTGATCTTTAGTGCTAGTTGTCTGCCATCCAGTACCTGAAAGATGATGTGTTATATACTGTATTGATTTACAGAGTGCTGAATATACAACATTGGTTTACAAGGAGACATTGGTTTACTGGGTGAACATTGGTTTACAGGAAGAATACTGCATTGGTTTACAGAGAAAATAATATACTGACAGGATTTACTATGAGGCCCACCTTTCTTCTAAATGGATCAGTTTCCTGCTTCAAATCAGCTTTTGCTCTAAATAATGAACAGTTATGCAATGGAACTTCCGATAAAGGACACTAATGAGACACTTATCTTCTCCTAAACTAACAAGATCCATATTAATTACTTAATGCTACTTGAAAGAAACGTAAGAGAACAAAAATATACCATTTTAATGAATGCCATTTAACTAATTCACTGATGCAAGTGTCTTGTTTAAATGGTAAAACAGGCTTAAAACGCTTCTTTCTGCTGCGGCAACCATGAGGTGTGCTTTAATTAGAAAAGTTGTTTAATTAATAATAATAATATTAACGAGTGGTCAAAAAATACCAAATTTCAAACACTTGAGCATCTAAAAAAGGAATATATGGTACCTTAACAATATTTTCTTACTTCTTTCTTGCAGAGAGCAAGTTTTCTAAAATCTCTGGTAAAATTCCCTTGGAAACACTGCTTTTCACAAAATAATTCCCGGAAGGTGTCTTGATGAACTGGTCTGGAGAAAGTCCTTCTCTGTCCGATGGTCTCTGAAGTAGTGTGGTGTAGCAGAGGTTGTGTGCTTGCATGATAGAAGGGTACAGTGAAGAGAAGTCCAGGGTGGCAATGGGGACATCGTAATAACCTCTTTCAGGCTCAATGACTGTTGCTCCTTCATATATGTCACTAGGTTCAGACTTTATCACAGGCATGATGAGGTTATATTCCTTGGCCTGTAAACATTAAAGAATGGGTAACAATGTGGAAAAGTGAGTGTCTGGAAAGGATGGTCACACACAAAAGTCACTAAAAGTGTAATATCATACTGCATGGTACACTATGTTCATGCCCAATTATTGTAGCCTGACTACTAACAAATCTGCTGCTCACTATTATCCATTATCAAAGGAGAATATTGTACATACATACACACACACAGTAACTTTATCTTAGTGTAAATTAACCTCTGAGATGAGGATAGCCTCCCTACGGTGCACAACATCATAAATTTCCTACCAAAAATTAAACACTAACTTTTATTCCCTTCGTAACTCACTCACTCTTGATTTTTAACCTTGACAACCATAGATTAAAATAATCAACTTTCTCTAAATATTCACGTGGTAGTGTAAAATTGAAATTTCACTGGTTGCTAGGGGCATTGTTCTAAATAGAGCCCACTAAATTTTTAGTAAAGCCAGAAAGAACTGCTACCTGTGACTCTCTTTCTCTGTCTAACAACAAATATGCCAAAGAACACCAAGAGGAAACTTCATTTGATGAAAGCAAGAAAGTCTAAAATGTTGAAGCTCGATTCCAGTAGTTTAGCTGGCACTTCATCTTCTGCATCCACTACTCAGCCTACTATTCCTGAAGTACTGTCTTCCAGTGAGCCATCTACATCCACAGTAACCACTGACCAATCTCAGCCTTCTGAAGAGCCTGCATCTTTTGATATTAGTGAAGATACTATGAAGGAATACCTTTTGAATCATGTGCAAGATTGGACATCCTCACTGTCAAGGGATGACTTAATGTCACTGGTAATGACTCTTCAACTAGCATTAGTTCATGAAAGTGGATTAACAAATACTGATGCTGCTAATGTGATAGCTTCACTAGTTGGAAGAAGTGAGCGAACTGTCAGAGAATGGAAATACATCTTCTTCAAAAATAATGGTAACTTTCCTGACAGTAAGCAAGGCAAATACCAAAGAGATGGGATCCTGTGGCAAAACGAAGAACTAAATGATGCTGCCTCTGATTATGTACGCAATAATGCTGTGGTAAAAGGCCGGCCTAATATGACATCTATTTCTTTCTGCCACTGGGTAAATGAAAATCTATTGCCAAATAGTGTTCTTGAACCCGGCTATCCTAGAAGGATCAGTATACAAACAGCACTAAGATGGTTACATGAACTAGGATTTGAGGTGCTGGATAAGAAGAAAGGGGTATACATAGACGGACATGAAAGAGATGATGTAGTTAAGCATAGACGCAAGTTTCTGCGTCAGATGATCGCAAGTGGTTTTTTGACAAAAGAGTCTGCTCCTAGTGAAGAAGTCAAAGAGGCTTTTCCAGACGATATCGAGTCCCCACCTTTGGCTCGTAGGGAGAAAAACATATTCATTTTTCATGATGAGTCAACATTTAATGCCAATGACGATGAGTCTTTACAGTGGGGTCAGTATGACAGCCAGATTATCCGTCCTAAGAGTCGTGGCTCAGGAATAATGGTCTCTGACTTCATCACTGAGAATGATGGCTATTTATGTTTGACTCAATCTGAATACAATGCAAAAAAGCAGACTGATCCTGACATTCGTATGGGTGCACGAGTACTCATTGAATATGGTGAATCCCGTGATGGTTATTGGACTGCAGCCAAGTTTATGAAGCAAATGCGTAGTGTTGTTAAAATTGCAGAGACAAAGTACCCTAAAGAAGCTGGCTATAGATTATTTTGGATATTTGACCAGAGTGGATATCATATGGCATTTGCAGATAATTCACTCAATGTCAGTCGAATGAATGCAAAGGAAGGAGGTGCTGTACCGTGCATGCATGACACTGTGTATGATGGAAAGCACATTTCAATGACTAAGATGGTTCGTAATCGTACTGGTGACATGGTTCGTATACCAAGAGGAATGATAGACATTTTGAAGCAGAGAGGATGCTACAATCCCAAAATGAAAGTTGATGACATGCGGAAGGAATTAGCAAGCCATCCCGACTTCATCAATGAAAAAACTCCATGAGTGTGGCCATGCTTGTCTATTTATTCCTAAGTTCCATTGTGAATTAAACCCAATAGAACGTTGTTGGTCACAATCAAAGAGACATACTAGGGCCTATTGTACGTATAACATAGTTGGGCTACGTAAAAATGTGTCTTGCCCTTGATAGTGTTCACATTGAGAACATACAAAACTATTTTAGAAAAGTGAGGAATTACATGTATGGTTATCTCCTTGGCCATAAAGCTGGTTTGCCTTTGGAAAAGTTGATTCAAAAGTACTCCAAGGAATATAAATCGCATCGTAGAGTAGCGGAGACTGACTAGGTTCATCTCAGGACATGGAACTAGAAATTATTATTTTTAACTCTATACATTTGAAGTGTATTTATAGTACTACTCCATACAAAAATGGGAAAGCATCACTGTTATTTACTAGGAAGTTAATTGGCGTTTTGTGGCTAAGGGTAAAAGTATGCACAATTACCATAGGATGTGTTGCTTGTGGTTGATCTCTCTATACAATCATGTGGCTTCATGTAGTGAGTAATTTTACCAAATTTGGAGGCATGATTATGTATAGTTCTGCAGATGAATGGCAAAAGAGCTATTTTGGAGGCGTGGCTTATATTTTAACCACAACTTGTTAAAATTAGCAGTTACCATAGCAACACAATAATGAAAGATGTAGCTGATGAACTGATTAAGGGTTTACTAGAAGGATAGCTCAAACAGATACACTTTATAGAAATAATAAGTAAAAGAAAACTCTTCTATAATAGTTTACTAGTATTGGAAGTTAATGCAGTTGTGCACCGTACAAGGGACAGTAGACCTGATCCCAATGTGTCCTTTATTCAGAGGTTACACTGTATCTTAGCGTAAATTAACCTCTGAGATGAGGACAGCCTTCCTACAAGAAACAGTAGACCTGATCACAATGTGTCCTTTACTCAGAGGTTCCACTGTATCTTGTAAATTAACCTCTGAGATAAGGACAGCCTCCCTACAAGGGACAATAGACCTGATCTTAATTCAGAGGTTCCACTGTAGCTTAACCTCTGAGATAAGGACAGTCTCCCTACAAGAAACAGTAGACCTGATCCCAATGTGTCTTTTATTCAGAGGCTCCACTGTACATACCGTTCTGAGGAGCTGGGACACCACCTTAATCTGTTGACCACGAGAGAGAAGATAAGTGAGAGGGACGCCAGTTACTCGGGCCATCTCAATGTAGTTGATGAGACACATCAGCTTATCAAGAAGCTTGAGGGGAAGGATGGCATCTTTCATGCAGTAAACAGCTAGTCTTCGACGAGTATGGATATTACCATTCTGCAAGTAAGCAATTACAGGTAGTGAATTTAATTTACAATAGATTCCCCTCTATTCTAGTCCCCCTGAAATGAGGACACTTTAGTGGAACCCCTCTATTCCAACCCACTGAAATGAGGACACCTCTGTATACAGTGGAACTCCTCTATTCCAACACCCTGAAATGAGGACATTTCTGTATACAGTGGAACCACTCTATACCAACCCAATGAAATGAGGACACCTCTGTATACAGTAAAAACCCGGGGCTTTTCTGACCCCCCCAACCCAACCACTCCTACATGTACCTGAAGCTCAGATATAATAGAATGGTGGACATCTTCCTTCTGTTCCTGGAGAAAGTGGTAACTGACAGAGTTTAAAGTATAAGAACGAAGCTTTGTGTCACGAAGGAGGATCTGAGAGATAAAGGAAAGAGGAAGAAATGACCTTTTCTACTTGGAAAAATGTTATAATACATCATTCATTCACTAGTACCTAGATAATCTACAAGTTGCCATAGTAACAGTAGGTCCCACCCCTTATCTATTTTGCTTTTTCCATAAATACTTTGAGATTTTAACCACCAGATGACTGTTTATCTTTCGGTTCTTAATTTTGATAGCAAAGGTGACAGCATAACTTCAATTTTAGGTGTACAGCCATAAAGTGTGTGTACATGTGTGTATGTGTATGTGTATGCGTGTTTAATAGACATAACTGTTCCCACCAGAGAGAGACTATTGCCAAAGCCAAGCAGAATGTCAAGAGCTCCAAGAGCTCCATTTGTTATAGGTCTCTAAACCATGGCATGTGCATACGTACACATGTGTGTGTATGTGTGTCAGTGTGTGTATGTGTGCACGTGTCAGTGTGTGTATGTGTGCATGTGTTTCTCAAAAGAAGAATACTATTATACAATTTATGATACTTGAAATATACTATAATACCAAACATACTGTAAATCATTGTATACTACAATACACATGATAGTAAATTATAATCTCCACTGCCTATTTAAGTCTCTTTTTTACTCTTCTTCTGAATCTTATAAACCTCGTATTCTCTGAGTGTCGTTTCCTAACTCTATTGATCACAGCACTCTTCTTCTTGAGCAACAATTTAAAATATTCTCTATCTCTCTTAGTTTTTCTCTTCACCATGGATGTCAAATCTTTGGCTTGTTTCTGCAGCAAGAGTTTGATTCTTTCATTCTCACTTGCCAACAGAGACATGTGAGTTATTATATTGTCGGTTAAGTGAGTGGGGAGATCTTTCCTGTACAGTTTAATGTCACATCCAGCATGACTGAATTCACATTCGACCAAAGACAGAGGACAGTGATTGGACAGATGTTCTTCAAAGTTATGATGTTGGAGGTTATCATGACCACATTCATTAGGACAATCCACTGGTCTGCACTTACATAGAGGGGCGTGGTTTGTAGTCACATCACTGTATGTGGATTCATACTCTAGACACATCTCACACGTAAAGGGTCTCTTCAAACACTGAGACAATTGGTGGTTCTCGATCTTAAACCGACGGTGGTGCTTAAAACAATAGATGCATTTGATCTTTGCATAACTACAACCAATTATCTGTCTTTCTTTGTCAGGATTCAAATTGAGATGTTTCTCCAGCTCTCCTAACTCCCCCTGCCAATCACAGCCTTCACTTCTGTTACAGCAGAAGACAAGGAAACTGTAAAGTTCTTGTTGGAGTCCTTTGTCGGGAAAAACTTCAAATTCTTCTTGCTTACATGTAGGACAGAGTAAGCTTTGTTTCTTCACCTGTTGAATGCAGTTTTCACAGAAGCTCTTCCCACAGCAAGTTACCTGGTGAGGATTTCGAAGGATTAGCAGGCAGATTGGACAGCATGTACGAACAAAGCCAGGAGGACGTTCAGTAAAGTCACATTCAAAGCCAGGAACTATGGCAGACATGATCAACAGCAAACAAGAGTCAGATCTGAGCAGTCAGCCAAATGAAGTGAAGCTATCAATAGCAATGAACTGAAACAAAGATGTAGTGCTATTACTGTTGTCATGCCCTCTTAAACTGTAGGGCGTGGCAGATTGAATGAATAAGGCTTTTAACTTTATGAATATAATTAAACCTGTGTACACATTAACTACTGTCACGAGGATAAAGAATTTGTTATATAAACATTAAAAAAAAAAAACTTTATTCCAATTATAAATACATTCAGTCTTCTAAAATACACAAAGAATATTTAATTTATCGGATAAATAGAGTAACATGCACTGGAGAAGAGAGGAGGATTCATAGAGGATTTTGCTAATGGGGTTGGATCTATATTAGTTATGTGTTCTAGTTTGCATGTGTAAGAGTATCACTGCATGGGGGAGTCTCAGAAGAAATATGAGATTATTTCCTTAAATACCTGTTGTATTTGTATGGGATCAGAGGGGTCTAGGAAAAATATCACAGAATCATTAGTGTTGATCAACATTGTGCTTCATTTAAGCAAAAAAAAAAGTTGCTTAGTAGAAGACAGTGTCCTTTCTAAGATATTAGAAAGAGCTATGTAATTGGTGAGGTGGAGTTTCAAGCTACATCAAAGCATTTAAGCCCCACCCACACACCTACATCAATGTACACTGAAGCTTCAATCTTCACCAGTGTTCTCCCCAGGATAGTGGTATAGTGGGTCCCTATGTCTTCAATGGACATTTAATCTTCACCAGTGTTCTCCCCAGGATAGTTAAGGTATAGTGGGTCCCTATCTTCAAAGGAAATTTCTAGGTGTGGGGGTGGAGCCAACACCCATCCCGGAAAATCAAAAATTTAAGCAGAATTATACAACCCCATTTAATCTATTCTGCTTATTAACCCCCCACTTTTATTAAACCCCTATTAATTAAACCTGCTTATTAACCCCCCTTAATTAACCCCCTATTAATTAAACCTGCTTATTAAAGCCCCATTTGTTAATTAAACCCCTTAATTAAACCCCTATTAATTAAACCTGCCTATTAATTAAACCTGCTTATTAAAGCCCCATTTATTAAACCCCTATTAATTAAGCCCCCCTTTATTAAACTATTACTAATGATCAAAATAGTAATAACCTGTGTCATGCTGTAGCTATGATTTACAAGTATACATATGATGTAACAAATTGCTACAGAAAAGTTAGAAATACATAGTGTCTGACAGACTGTCATCAAAATTTTATTATCTGATACAGATTCTGTGCTCTAGGATCAGTGTTATTAATGTATTATTATGCAGTGTTATCCTAAAGAAACCCCTCGAGGCCTCAGGTGTTTACATATCTCTCCATTTATGTTCACTTGAGCCTCAGAGGCTGAGAAATGATGTTGTGTTTCTATGAATTAACAGCAAGAAACATGGTTTTAGTTACGGTTAGATCTTCCATACGTTCCATTATTTCTTTCCCCAATCTACATTCCGTGCAGTCAATGACACACTGCGTACTTGCTTATGAGACATACAGCTAACTTTACATCAGGATGGTTTACAGGCCTATAGATAATACTAAAGAATAGCCTTGTAATCAAGAATCTGTTAGTGTTTGTACTTTTAGTAAGTTCTAGTGTTTAAGTGAATTTGAAAAGAATTTTGCTCTTAAACATTAACTCATACATCATGAAATTTCTATATTGAATGAAAGTAGTAAATTTTTGGATTTATCGGTTACTCTGTCTTGTGTCTCGGAATAAAATAATATACATTGTTGGAGGTGAGCATGTTTGGAAAGGATCGTCAGGGACAAAATTTCTTAATTAAGTGAATATAATAATAATAATAATTATTATTATTATTATTATGTACCATACATTATTGTACAAAAGAAATATCTCCCTAGTGTGAGGCTCATTTCCATATTTGGAAAGGATAAAGGTCATTAAGAAAAGATACAATCTTCAGGTGGAGCTAGTTCTACTCACCCCCAAGTCATTACATACCTGTAAAAGGTCAAATTGGATTCTTCCTTCAATAGATATGACCTTATTAATTCTTTTTCCATAGGCTCTAGATTCAAAGGTGTTATCTCTCATAGTGGTCAAGGATTTACACACACGGCCAAGATATGGAAAGTTTCCTACCTGTGCATGTAGTAAGTAATGATATACAATACATAAGGCAGAGAAAGTTGAGTAAGGGAAAATAATGGCTATGAGAGAATCAAAGAGGTCTTTGTTAAATTTTCATGCAAATTTAAGGATATGGGAAGCTGTTTAAATTAAGTGTCTTGATTAGAGGGTTGGCTCATTTCAGGGGGTTAGAATAGAGAGATCTTACTGTATACAGAGGTGTCCTCATGTCAGGAGGTTGGAATAGACTGTATACAGAGATGTCCTCATTTCAGAAGGTTGGAATGGACTGTATACAGAAGTGTCCTCATTCATAGTTAAATATATTGCTCATACTTTTAATTTTTTTGCCCTATTCAGCAAATAAGGAAGGTCAAAGTTGACAATATTGTATCCAGTGATGATATCTGGGTCCACTTCTTGCACAAACTCACTCCATTTCTGTGTAATTAGAGAGAAAATACACACGAGTGGTTAATACCATTTACGTTCACTTTTCAAGCCCTTGTACTGTACCATTTGGTATCTTCCCCCCTCAAACTGCTGACTCCACCCCACAAACCTTTAGAAGTTCTGTTTCTTTCTTCTTATCAAACCATATCACCTCACTCCCAACAATGGGGGCACACTCATCCAGCGTGAAGATGTTCTTTATAAACGGTTCCTTCTCTCCCTGCCTCAGTACCATATTAGCTATCTGAATAACGGGATCATTGTCAGGTTCTGGGAAAACACCTTTTCTTGTGGCACATTCAATATCGAAGCTCAATATTCGTAGTGGTGCTATTTTTTGCCACTCCCCTTCTGCTGAATGGCTAATTATATCTTCCCATGAGATATCGAGCTCAATCTGGCACTTAGATGTGGGTAAAAGGCCACTCCCCTTTCCAAATGTTGTGAAGCCAGTTTGCGGACATAGAGTAGCAGAGGAAAGAGTTGGTAAGGGGGCTCTCAATGTATAAGCACCTAATAGAAAAAGTAGTGATAATATAGGGGTAGGAGTGGCAGCAGTTTTCATGATTTTTGACCTGTTATATAGAGGACAGTACAAACACTTATCTGGACATGAACAGAGAGGTGGTCTTATTAAGAGATGGTGTGATTAGATAGGTTTCACTGTAGTGGTCTATATAGAGAGGTGGTCTTATTAAGGGGTGGTCTGTTTCACTGTACAAGGAAAGAAATCAGTTATTACAGTATTACCTGGTGGACAATCTATCCAATTGCATCCGATGACCCCTGAATCCACCATGAATCTAATCTCGTATTCAATGTTACTCTCATAACACTGATAACACACTGTTTTAAATGGGGCCATTTCAAATGAGCTGACGATTCTCTTGGCTGGAGCTATCAGCTTTGGGGAGGACATTGTGATCCTTAAGAAGGGATACATTTTGTTGAAATGGAATCCATACATTGAACACTTTTGACAAATATCCACAGAAACGACAGCAACAGACGTGTTTCCCTGGTTTCGCATGTCACCAAGAACGGCATCATTTAGGCTCTTTTGAAAATCCGAACAATGTTCATTCTTGAATTGTTCAGAAGGAAGAGGAATATAAAAGTAAGGAAGAAACCCATGCAAGTGGGCACAGACACTGTTCCCCTCCATGGTGACACCATACATTCTCAGAATTGGGACTGGACCACACTTAACCCCAGGCATACCTGAAATTGGACTTCCAATGTAATGATTAATGTCAATCTGTTGGAAAGAGATCGTGTCTTTAGCTGGATCAATGGGAGGAGGAGGTGGGCGGAGCCAGTCTTTCCTTGTTCCCATAACACAATTTCCTTCTATGGTGGGTGTGACAGGTGGGTGTGGACTTGTGGTGGATGGATGTGGACTTGTGGTGGATGGATGTGGTTTATCATTAAATAACTCTTCATGTTGTATGCTGTCCATTTCATCAACAAGAGCTGAAGATATCTCAAAGGAATTATCATCGTCAGTTTTGAGCTTTTTCTCTGAAGGCCCTGCTTCAGAAGTGGTACCCAAAGACGTATTTGACCTTTTACCAACATGGTTAGATGCCATGAGGAAACTGGATTAATGAACCCTGTAATTTTAAAATGTAACCATCATTAATCACACAAAATAAAGGGCTCTTTCTCCATGTAACAGTAGAGATTTGTACCATATCTACCCCTAGCCCTACCCCTAGCCCTACCCCTAGCCCTACCCCTAGCCCTACCCCTAGCACATAACAATTTAATAGTACAATTGACAATGATGTAATCTGTTACATGGAGAAGGATAGGGTTTTGCCAATTATCTCAATTTTTTGACCAATAATTAATAATCTTCTATGCTGTAATTTTTACCAATTATGCTCCTAAAAATGTACCAATTATGCTCAAAGTGCTTATTGTGCTCAAAATATTACATGAAATCATGAACATCATTACATAACCATAAGCTATGTACTTAGTAATAACTAGCTAACTGGCTAACTAACCAATATAGACTACAATGCAGTTATTGATTAAATTGGTGTCGATTTACTACAAAGCAACCTGTGTAAGACATTTTATACTTGTAACATTGAAGTTTCTATATAATCCTCTAAAGAACTATTTAGTATGTCATTGAAGCAAAGAAAAGACTCTTTCAGCTGCTGCTGAAGATGGTTGCACCAAAAGAATCTACTTACAAGCACTAGACCATTTAGGGAGTTCGTTCTCATGTGCTTGCCACCATCATAGCTTCACAACTTCTATAGAAACACCATAAACCATGAATACAGTGGTAACTCAGCTTTTAAATTTTCTAATGTAGATTGAGTCAAAAATGGGAAGACTTTGAGGATATCTATATCTACACTAGTAGGCTTGAGTTTGCTCTGTTTTTGTTTTTGTTGTTGTTGTTGTTGTTGTTGTTGTTGTTTTGACAGACAAGGGCTCTCTACAAGCTGAACAGAACAAATTACTGTTATACTCATTAGGAAACTCTTTAACTCTGCAGGCAGGGGAAATTTTAGGTTCATATGTACAGTTACTTTACTTCTCTTGGCTACTTCCAATGGCTGATCCAGAATATTCTTAAAAAGGATGACTTTTAATTTCCATTCAAGAATTTGTGGTTGTCATGACCACTTTTTGACTTACATGGCGTGGTTTCCAGTACTCTATAGAAGTTTGAGACAAATTTAAATAGTTTTCTTGTTGCTGGTACCAATGTCTACTTTTCCACATATGAAAAATTAATTATGAATATCATGTGAAGGGGGGTGATATCACCCCCTGGATCGGCTTAGGCTGGGTTCCTAGAAATCAAGTCACCCTCATTTTGCTGGAGTCACCCTCATTTTATCTTTTTCTCAAGCTCACCCTCATTTGCACTTCAATCTCAAGCATATTTCACTCCATCAATGTAAAGTTTAAAGGTCAACTGGTACAGTGTGATTTGTGTAGTGTAGCAGCATCAGCATGGCTACTTTCAGTTCTGTTGGGGAGTCTGATAATCATGAAGGCAGCAGTGATCAAGAAATACCAAACCCTAAGAGGAGGCTTTCAGGTTCTGCTACATACTTCAGCAAGTATGATGCTTTGTGGAAAGAGAAATATCCTTGCATTGAAGCAGTGAAGAATGATGTTAATTCATTTTACTGTACCTGCTGTATGAAGAAGTTGTCATGTAAGCATATGGGCATTGGTGATGTGAGAAGGCATATTCAGAGTTCAAGTCACCAGAAAGCATCCAAGGGGTTAGAAAGGCAAGCTAAATTATCATTTATATCTCCAGGACACTCATCGCAAAAAAAAAAAAAAAAAAAAAAAAAATAGAGCGTGCTGAGGTCAAAATGAGCATACTTTTGGCTCAGCATAATATCCCCCTATCCCTGGCTGACCACTTAAGTCCCATGATTAGGAATGTGTTTGATGGTGATATCGCCAAGGGGTATGCTTGTGCTAAAACCAAAACAAGTTGCATTTTGAATGGGGCTGTTGCTCCACTACTGAAAAATGAGTTAATCTCTACAATGCAAAATGCTCCTTTTTCCTTGTGCATTGATGGATCAAGTGATACTGATTTACAAAAAATGAATCCTATCACAGTACAAATTTTTGATTTAAAGACCAGCAAAGTTGGCATTCGCTTTTTGGATATGTGTACCACAACTGGTACTGGAGCTGCTACAGCTGAAGTTATTTTTGAAAAAATGGATAGTGTAATGGGTTTGCAGAATATTCCCTGGTTTAACTGTGTTGGTGTAGGGGTGGATAGTACCAGTGTTAATATTGGCAGGCACGATTCAATTATGACCAGGGTACAAAGTATAAACCCAGCAACGTATTTCGTGAAATGTCCTTGCCATATTGCTCATAATGCAGCAAGTTATGCAGCAGAGGCTTTCAGAAATGGTACAGACTTTGATGTAGAGGATTTTCTTGTTGATATATACTTTTGGTTCGATAAAAGTAGTAAAAGAAAAAATCTGCTGAAGGAATATTGTACTTTTTGTGACACTGAATACCGAAAAATAGTAAAGCATGTATCAACAAGGTGACTGAGTTTGCAAAGAGCAGTTGAAAGGGTGTTAGAGCAGTACATAGCCTTCACTCTTATTTTGTTTCTGAATCATGTTCAGAAGCTAGGCTTGTAAGAATAAACAAAGCTTTTAGCAATCCTCTTACTGAAGTCTATCTCTTATTTTTTCATTCAATTCTCTCTCTTTTCAATTCATTTAACCTACTTCTGCAAAGAGAAGATCCCTGTAGTCACATAATGTATGATTAATGTGAACAACTTTTGAATAAGAAGGCTTGTTCCACCTAGCAGCATCAGCACAGCTAATTCTGTGTGTGAAGTTGAGATTACCTCACTAATCAGTATTCAAATCATGATATTTTTATTGAATTATTAACTAAACAATCACTAACAACATTAGAAAATGAGGATGATTGTATACCAGCTCAAAAGAGGAAGTTTTATGCTGGCGTTAGATCTTTCTATGAAGCAGCAATTAAATATGTTCTTGAGAAATTTCCCTTCAATGATAACCTACTAAAACATGCCAGGTTTCTAAATTTTGATAAAAGGTAAAATTGCCATTTTTCAGACTGAGTATTTTGCTAATTGTTATAAGAATGTACCCTCTATTGAAGCCTCGGATGATTTGTATGATGAACTTGTTAGCTTTAAACTACTTAATAAGGAAGATATTCCTTTATCAGTATGGGAATCAGCTTTAGTCAAACAAGACAATGGACAGTTTCATACTAGAATTGACGTGATCTGGGGTTATATCAGTGGTATGAAAACAGGTGACAGTTGTAATTTGAGATTCCGCTGTCTTTCTGCTATTGCTAGACTGGTATTGACTCTACCACATTCTAATGCAGGAGAGGAACGTGTATTTAGCCTGGTCCAATTAAACAAAACTCTGTATCGTTCATCCTTGGGTATTGATGGCACTCTGTCCAGTATTTTAACTGTGAAAATGAATGATGTCGAACCATGTTACAATTTTGAGCCAACAGATGATGTTAGAACAATCAAAGATGGCTACTTGGGAATATAATAAACAATACCAAAGAAAATGAATTAACACCAATAGTCCATGAGACTCTCCTTATCACCCTCATTATTTACAAATCTCAAGCATATTTTGTTTTTGTCCCCCTCACTTTGAAATGAACCCTTCATATGATCATGATCAGAAGCTTTAAGTCTGCTAAGTAGAGTAAGTACTACTTCACAGGATGGCTGAGAGGGACTTTTGATCACCAGGGAGACCAGAAGCCTTGCTTGGTAGAAATCACCATGTGGTGGCTCATGTGAGTCATATGGGCTACTCAAGCTGACTCAGCTGAGTATCCATGGACCATTAATTTATGCTATTCTTGTACCCCACCTATTAATATAATTATGCTCAAAATTATGCTAGCATAATAGCCCTAGAGAATAAGGAGCTAAGTAAAGGGGGTGTGACTCATAAGACTATTATATCAGTGGAATGCAGGCGTTAGCTGTGTTTATATAGTGTGTATAGGAAGTATCAGCTAATGTATTCATAATCACTATTCAACAAAGATGGTAGTAAATAATAGTACTCACCGAAGTCGAAATAAGTAGATGATTTCGATTTTAATCACATGTGGCTCACGTGAATAGCAAGCAGCAGAGCGCAACGAATGCGCGCACAGCAGCAGAGCAGCACTGCAGAGCTGGTTCAAATGAATTTTTTTTGTTGTTGCCATTTTTTATAATTTAAAATGTATGTGTGTAATTTCTTATTCTCTCTCAATCTTTCTATCTTTTTTTTTTTTTTTTTCTTAAATTGCAAAACACTTAGTTCAAAATAACATACATAGTAAGGAATGATAGTTGGAGGAAGGAGTTTCGTGCCTTTTGTCTTAGGCACCACACTCTAGTAGTGATTAGAACTATAAGAGGAGAGGAGTTCAAGATGGCTGGACATAAATGGAAGTGTTGGCATGATGGAAGTGTTGGCATGATGGAAGTTTGCTGGTGCTGTAATGCCTAGGTAGCTACTGCTTTCTTTCCCACCTTAGAATACGAGAAAGGATTAGGAGAGCTGACAAACTGCCATATTACTGGTGGCCTGCAGTTCAAAATGGGTCCCCCAATTCCCAAAGATGGTAAGGTTCTTCAGATGGTCCTCAAACTTCACTGGTCCATAGGGAGTGTTAGCGAGTGTAGAAATGGTGAGTACAGAGTGGGACCACCATAGTGGTTCCAGGTAGTTACAGAACTACCAAGGTTGGGGATAGGTTAGGTGTGAGATGTCCATAAGACAAACATAAATATGTACTACATTAGTATAAATTATGCACTAAAAGCCAGGGAGCCAGGTGTGAGAATCACTCCCAATGAGTGAGACTTGGCAGGTCTGTAGTTAGGACATGCTAATAGATACAATAGTTCATAGTACCTGTAAAAGTTCATTTCTTTGTCTGACAGCATGCTTGTGGTGAGCCTGAAAGTCTGTGCCTATTACATGTGTAGGCATGACCTTGAAATAAAGCCTTAAAATAGAGAACAAATCAGGGCCACGAATGGCATTTTCTATGTAGAGAAGTACATCTTCTCTTAAATGCATGTCACACATAGTTTTTCTCTCAGGAGGTTCTGAATCAGAAGGAAAAATCTTGGCAATACCAGAGAGTTTGGTTGGCCTTGGCAGATTATGCTCAAAATTCTACCTATTTTTCTTTCCTTCTATTCTCCTATTATTTACTTTTCACTCTACCTAATTATGCTCACTAAAAAATGTCAACATAACACATTATGAATGAGATTTTCTATAGTTGTACTGTAGCATGATGGAAAGTTGTATGTAATCTTCTAAAGAAGATTCTTGCTGTGGCAAAAATGTATTAGTTAGCATGGAAAACACTCATTCAGCAGCAGCTGATAACAGCTGCACCAGTAAGACTAGTTTACAAGCTTGACTCCAGTTAGGGTATTGACTATTATCCTCACAGGACTACCACCACTTCATGATGTCAACTTTATCTGAAACACTGCTTTTACACCAGTACCTTTACACCAGTACACAGAAACAGTAGTACCTACACCAGTACACAGAAACTTTTACACCTTACCTATATACCTATTAGGTAATAAAGGTGTAAAAGTCTCAATTAAGTAGCTAGATTACTTACCTACTATTCGAACCACTCTACCTGTTTTTCCAAGTTAGGTTCCACTGTAATAACTTAAGGCATTATACTATTTCCACCACAAATACAACAGCTCTCTCTTATATGTGGTAGTTTCTGCTTGTGTCAGTCATACCCTCCACTTTTTTAAAATCAAAATCAGGGACAAACCACACACACCAATTAAAAATGCCTCCCCCCCCTCATGAATATCAATGCATGAAAAAAATTTCTGTTAGTTTTTTTTGGCTAGAGATGTAGCTTTTTTTACACTTGGAAATAAGTTCTGGTGAAAGGTCAGCATCAAAACAACAAGTATGAGGATTACTGTTAAACTTGACTGACATCAGAGACACAATTGTGCATGGGTAGTGACATCATTTTTCCCTCCATGGGAGACACTAAAATCAGATGAGCACAAGGAGCAGTGTGCATATATGTCACCTATAATGATGACATTATTATCCATCTACACACAGTTGAAGTGAAAAGGTCAATATTTACCTCTGTGACTCCTTCCTATTCCCTGGAACTCCTGGATCCATGCAGAATCAAAATGACTTTGCCTCTTTGTTTTTTTACGTGGAGGGGTTACAGACTCAGCCATAACAAACCAACATTGACTAACTAACTAGCTAGAAGCACTATCAAGGAGTATGGCATGCACCTTGAAGTCATGTGTTGTGTATGTGATAGAGGTCAGCCCATTAGCTAGTGTCTCTGTGAGTATGTATAGCTAATGAGTAGCTAAGTGATACACACAAGTGACCTTACCTGAGGCCCTAGTGTCTGGAAAGTGGTTTACAAACCACTGAAAGCTGCTGGGAAGGTCAGCTGCCTATGGTCTGAGCTGGCTGCACTCTGCACAGTACTGTTTACACAGTGACTATTCAGCTATTCAGGCACTTCCGGGACAAACAATAGCCTTATGTAAATCCGTTGCGGAACAGATTTAGTTAGTGTAAATTCGGGACTGTCCCGGAGCTTCCGGGACTAGTGGAGGGTTAGGTCAGTGCATGTAAGCATGCCTAATGTTTAAGTTGTGTGTTCATGTGACTCCTCCCACATTTATTTTTAGGACAAATAGCACAAATATTGTGGTGATAGAGATGATGGAGTTAATTCTTGCAAGACTTATAGTAACAATAAAGGATGATAAATGCATTTAGACAGTTATCTGTGATATAATAATATTATGAAGCTACATTGTTTCCTGGCTAGTGTTATAATCTAGTTGCATATGGCACAATTGTTGAAATGTTTTTATTACTTTAGTACGAATTGTCTATAATCTCTTTCACAGACTTGTGACTAAGAGGTAAGTTGTCTAAGTCTGTACTATTTGCTAAACAAACAATTCTCTCATATCATATTATATTATTATGAATATTGTAGCAATGGTCCAGAAATTACAATACTAGTGGCAACCAAACATTAATTGAGCACACCTCAGGTTCAAAGTACAAGAATCACGTGAATGATAATGATGTAATGGTTAATGATGTATAATGATGCAACGATTAATAATAATGTAATGAATGATAGTCAGTACTACATTTTCAGCTGCTGCAGTTTCAATACATTCTTCATTACAATAGCTGACAATACTATCCAGTAGAAAATACTCTAATGGACCACTGGATAGATTTTTTTTATGTGTTGTGAGCAAATTCAATATTATTCACATGTTTGAATTCTTGCCATGCATGTTTAAAATGCTTTCGTTTTGGTCCTTCACAGAATTTTCTTTGGCCATTAGGATTACTACAATTTTTGCACTTTTTTTCATGACAGTGTGAACTTCCAGTGTGGTCATTTTTGGGTCCTTCTATGTGTAAATTTCCTTACAGTATTCTTATAGTATATTACAGTAATCTTATTTTATAGTCAGTAATCTTATTATTGAATATTACAAGTATATTACAAATGAGATAATGTTGAGGATTTACACATAGAATCACCCCATTTTTTCCAAAAGTACATTTGCAAAGGTCCATTTTAGTAGATGGAGTCTTATCCTTGGGAAGAACTGCATCACAATGTCCTGGACCAAATTGAATGTAAGCAATCATCACAGGAACTGATATTCCTAGCTATAATAATAAAGTCAGGCTACTTATCATAGCTACCATCATAAATGCATATAAGGTTAAATGTTAGACTGATCATTATACACTTAGCTATTAGGTAACATACTTCTTGTTGAGTGATAATGTACTACATGGCTTTGTCATCTGAATGCACTTCTGTTTTACACAGCACTGTTTTATTTTCCGTCTTCTCCATATTTTGGGTTATTCAAACACATTTCACATGTCCCACAGTCCTCTGCCTTGCATCCATCACACTGTTTCTCTTGTGCCCTATATATAACTATAGTCGTAATGGTATATTATGAGCAAATAAGGTGTAGTCTGTGAGGGGGGGAGGGTAACCTCTTCGACAAAAAAGGAAAGATCTCCATGCAATTTTTGTGTATGTCTACCAGAATTTTGGTAGGTTAATAGAATATACCAACACTCACATTTCTGTCATATGACTCCTCCCAACTTGACACAACATGACATTTTATGACTGCAGTGGTGGAACTCAGTGCATGCACATCCCAGAAGATAGTGTAGATTTCTACCACCAAACAAGAAGCCAGCCATCCAACAGAGATGTCCCCAAACTAGGGGAGGAGCTGACCAGACAGCATTTTTTACTTAACTGCAAATTCCATCTCAATGTAAATCTCCAGACCCTTCCCACTCTGGTAGAGGGGTTAGCCCACAGACTAACATGCACTCACATACTCAAAACTTACATACCTATAAAATAAACAAGTTGAGTAGCAATAAGGATCTAGCTAGAGGCATGATACAAATTACACTTATTGGTTTTCTAATCCCAGTTTCAGCTAGATCTTGCAAGGACTTTGTAGCTACACTGAGTAAGCTTTAAGATTCCAGGTTGGTGGATACTTTGAGAGCTCTGTAAACCATGGGACAACAATGTCTGAGGGTTTCTGCCTTGTGGTCAACTCTATTTCTGCACTTTGGCTCTTCCTCTTTTTATGTGTGGTGGTAAGGTAAGAAACTTATACCGAATTTGCTTCGCTCTTTTCTGATAACAAGTGTGCTTGTGGTCTCAGAAACAGCCCATCCACCTTAGGTAGAAACGATCTTCTGCATTTTCAATTTTACTTCTCATTCTCTGAGTTCATTGGATTTCTTCTTCTTTAAATCTTTCAATTTCCTTTGAATTTGAAATGTAGGATAGAGCTGGAGTTCATGCATATTTTTTCGGGATCCATTCATGATGAAGGTGTGCCATCAAAATTAATATTGTGACCTTCAATGGTATGATTCCAAAATATCCTTGGGACAAAGATAGCTAAGTGATAGGGGGTATCATATCAAGTACAATGTTACAAACATGAAAAAGCTAGCTGAACTTTGAAAATGAACTTCCAAGGTGGCTTGATTTTCCTTTGCACACTTCAGAGTGTTGAAAGTACAAAGAGTAGTTCTCTTGTGCTGCTCTAGTATGTTTTCTACATCATCAACTACTCCAGAATAGTAATTTTACCAGCCAACTTCAAATTTTACTCCATGACCCCAAAGCTAGAGCATAGGCCGAGGAAGGATGGGGGCAGTGGGGGCACTTTATGGGGGCAGTAACTTCCCCTATTCTAAAATCAATGACATAAAAAACAATATGGCCAATAGGCAGTGCTATAGACCAGGTCCACTCTTGTATAATTAACTGATAATCATTCATACTAAGACCAGGTCCACTCTTGTATTTAATTAACTGATAATCATTCATGCTTGAAACATTAAATTAGTGCTGTTCTATTTTGATCACCACTGCCACCAGTGAACACCTGTTTTATAACAAGTTGAAACATATCCCTGTACATGGGCGGAGGAAGATAATTTTGAGAATGGGGGCAGGTCAACTAGATCTGTGGTCAAGAGTCTGATAATCACACTCCTACTATCATGATGACATAAAAATAGAAAATTTTGTCTATGAGAGTTTGATGGTATAAAGGAGTTTGGGAGTTTATTTTTAATTTGTGTATGTAGCTAATAACATGATATTGTTTTGGACATAGTTGAACAGGAATATGTTTCAACTTGTCATAAAACTGAAAACAGGTGTTCACTGGTGGCAGTGGTGATCAAAATAGAGCAGCACTAGCTAATTTAGTCAAGCTTGAATGATTATCAGATAACAAGAATGTACAGCTGGCTTGTTAATTAAATACAAGAGTGGACCAGGTCTTAGCACTGCCTATTGTATGGCCATGTTGTTGTTTGTTATGTCAATATTGATTTTAGAATGGGGGAGAGAATAGGGGCAGGTCCCCCCCCCCCCCCCCCCCCCCCTTATGGTTATTCAGTCTATATTCTATCACCATTACAGAAGGTAGTATAGTAATGAGTGAATATATAATGTACAGTAAGACCTGTCCCTACACAAGTTTGTATGTGCCTGTGCTCTCTAGGACATGTTCTTTGGCTCCAAGGAATATTTGTGATATTCTCTCTATTACAGATAATAACTATGTAAGTATGCAGTATAGGAAGGTGCATTAAACTGTCAGATATAAACTCATTGGCTACTTCCTGCATGTTTAAGATGGTGAGTGGAAGAAAAGGTGGAGAAAAAGTGGTCAGGTTAAAAAATAGATCACTAACCAGACCCCCTTGATAATTCACATGCTTTGAAAGCATCATAAATCTACATGTTTTATGGATGAATTATTTTAGGCATTATAGGCAGATATCAAAAGGGTTATGGGTGGTGAGCACGAGAATCCAGTGAGAATAGATATACAGCATTAATTCTCAACATTGTCATGCTTCACCATCATAATGTCAATTTTAATATAATTCTCAAAATAATGCCAGCATTATGCTTGATGCCAGTATATAGGCACCTACAAGGGCAGTTATTATGTAGACATAATAGCTAATAATAAACTGAATGAATTGAAGATAGCTAGCTAGTAGTAGTAAATACCTTTGTTGCTGATACTTGTTGTTGTTGTTATCTTTGGGGAACCCATTGATAATTTTTCACAACATGATACTCCTAGCTATAAGTTTTCACAACATGATACTCAAGTGCATGAATGGAACTGTTTTGGGAATATCTAGCATCAGAACAACATCTATACTCACCCAGTTACTACGTTTATAGCTAGCTACAATAAATGCTTGTATGTCATTACTCAGTATTGATCACAAATCTTCCTACATACCCCCTTGCTTTAATCCTCTTTTTAATCATGGGCTAGGAAGATGATTTTGAGTATAGGGGCAGGTCAACTAGATCTGTGGTCAAGAGTGTCACACTCTCTGATAATCATACCCCTACCGTTATGTTTCAATGATGACATAAAAGTAGAAAATTTCGTCTATGAGAGTTTGACGATATAAAGGTGTCTGGGAGTTTATTTTTAATTTGTGTATTTAATAACATGATATTGTTTTGGACATAGTTGAACCAGGATATGTTTCAACTTGTCATAAAACTAAAACAGGTGTTCACTGGTGGTAGTGGTGATCAAAATAGAGCAGCAGGCAGCACTAATTTAGTGTTTCAATCATGAATGATTAGTGATTACCAGATAACAAGAATGTACAGCTGGCTTTGTTAATTAAATACAAGAGTGGACCAGGTCTTACCACTGCCTATTATATGGCCATGTTATGTTATTGATTTTAGAATGGGAGCAAGTGCCCCAGCTGCCCCCATGGTTCCGTGCTGCCTATGCTGTATACAAGTTCAACTATGTCCAAAACAATATCATGTTATTACATACACAAATTAAAAATAAGCTCCCAGACACCTTTATATCATCAAACTCTCATAGACAAAATTTTCTATTTTTATGTCATCATGACATTGAAACATGATGGGAATCTTTTGACACTAAAAGTTTGTGTTAGAAATGAAAGTTATGGTCAAAGGAGTGTGATTATCAGAGAGTGTGACACTCTTGACCACAGATCTAGTTGACCTGCTCCCGATCCCACACTCAAAATCATCTTCCTCCGCCCATGCTAGAGCTAGAACTAGAGATTCACACAACTGCAAAAGACACCACGGGTGTTTCAATTAGCCTGCGCAATGGACATTAGCTTGTAAATGAAATTTTTTCCTACAGCATAGCAACAACATAGCAACGACCTTGTACTAATGTAGTGGGTGGCTTTAAAAGCCTTTTTAAGGCCTAGGGAGTGGCCTATACCACGTGGAGTTTATTTAGCGATATCGAGGAAGGATCAAATTTCAAGCCAGTGAAAGAGCGGAGCCAAAAGAAGTTAGGATCTCAGCTTACAGTTAATTGAATTTGGAGAAGCTGGTCAACCTTTGACAGTTTACCTGGGCCCATAGGGAATTTTTCTGCTCTGGATCTGAAGTTAAGAAGGTAGGCCTATTCTCCAGCTACAAGTTGATGCCAATTTCTGCTCGGGTACATTTTGTTTGAAGCAATTCTGAGGCTAAAAGTAAGTACATGTTTTTTAATACATGGTATGTACAAGAAGAGGTGGGACAATAAATAAATAGTTATTCAGAGAATGTTTTTTTTTTTCTTTTCTTAGGGAGTGGGAGTTTTTGAATGTTTTCTGGGCATACTTGAATTAAGTGGCTATTTAAAATGGCTTTTAGTCTCCTGACAGGATTTGGCATATTTTCATAGTTGCGACGGATGGAATTAAATCTTGAATGTATAGATTCTGCTCCTTGCTCCCCTAAAAACCCAAAACCAACTCTCCATTTCTTCAGGAAGGGCACCACATGGTCTTCTAACATGTGCAATTTTGGGGTCACTGTTGCATGTGGGAAGAAGTCCTTATAAAGAGTTATAAACTTGTCTATGTCGGATTCTGTGGAATTGACATTAATTTTAAACATAGATCACAGTGTGTGACTGACCAAGAATTTTCAGCTGATCATCAGAGAGTGTCTCACTACCATCATATACCAAGTGGCACTTGCCAAAGGCAGAGAATATCTTGACAAATGTGGTGGACACAAACTGTGCTTTTGGCAGAAGCTGAGGACATCTGGCGTGTGATAACTTAGGGACTGACTCACAGAGTGTCTTCACATTCACCTCCTGATGATAGGTAGGTAAGTATTGTGAAACTGATTGTGTTATTTGATGATGATAATACCTTGAGTGCCCTATGCACATGATTTCCCACAAATGTGCCACTATAGTATGCTTGTCGATACACATTGAAAGAAGCCAATGCAGCATCTAAATTACGGATGAAGGGTCCATCCTTTCTAGATAGCCCTTTCTTCTTGGTTGCTGCCAAGACTGCCAACTTTTTCTCCTTTAAAATAATAATAATTTGCCCAATTCAAATGCTATATACAGTGCAACCTTGATTCCAGGCTATCATAACATACACTAATGGCTTTGCCTGATGTCTAGACTAAGTTATGAACCAGGTGCCTGGATAAGGAACATTATACTGTAGAATCTGCTTACTATATCTGTCCTCTCTTTTTGTTTCTCCTTTGTATAGCTGGTGGTAGCCTGCAGTGTAGGGTCTGTGGTGGGGTTGGTGGAGTTAAGGGTTAGGAGAGAGATGGCTTGATCCAACCACTTGATCTCGTTATCAAGCTTGGTCTTTTGATCTAAAAGCACCCTCTCCTCCCGCACAGCACCAGAGTAGTCTCTGTAGGATTGCCTGTCATTAATGTGAGGAATGGTCTTATCTGCCATCTCTAAGTCCAGAAGATGGCACTCGTCTTCCAATAAGGTGAAGAGCCGGAAAAACACACCTAGTGTGATGTGGAGCCCTGGTAAGCAAACCTGGAAAAAGATATTGGCTGTTTATAGTCTGAATGAGTTGTAGATTAAATATACCTCCTCTAAGTCAATTTCGAAGAAGTGGGGGTTAATTACATTGTTGTGTAGCTTTGCTACTTTGAGGTTGCCTTTCCCATAGGTGAGAAAGCGATGATGATCAGCCTTGATGGTGTGGAGGGATCTTGGGGAAAACTTGCCATCCTTGCTCCGATCTGCTCTAGACACCTTGAGACTATCACTGTCAATGTTGCACCACAGACAGCAATGACGTCCTATGAAGTTTGACTCAGGTATTATAATACTTCAATTTAGAACCATGTGCATACCACTTGCTCCAGAAAGGCCATACATTATGCACAGAAAGGCATAATCCCCTGACAAAAAGGCTTTGATGGTGAAATCTTTGCCAGCCGAGTTCCTTATTGGCATGCAAGTCATTCATTAGAATGATAATATATTATTTAGGATTTGTGTTTACCTCCACTTGAGATTTTTTAAGTCATCCACCTGTGTCTTGTATCTGTCAAGTACTAAGTGGAGGTTAGTACTTGTGTCTGGCCCCTCATACACCACAAAAACACAGGTATTAGCTGGGGAATTTGGATGTAGGCAGTTGAGAATTTGAAAGTGAACTTTCATGCTGCTTCCACCCTTATCTCCACCAATTTTGAGCCAGATTTCATCGCTGGGTATGAATTTGTGAGTTACTAGTCTTCCCAGTCTAATTTAGGATAGGAACTTTGTTATGGTATATCCGATGTGTATTCATTATTATTACTTATCACTCTGATCCAGCAGCTGCACAACTTTGGCAACCAGGTCAGGAATGCAGGCCATTGGGGCTTTCCTCACTTCTTCTCCACCAGCACCACCGTTGATGGAGAAAGTGAAAGGTAGAGCCTCACACTCGATCAGGTGCCCCACTAATTCTTTTGCCAGGGATCTCTCTTTGGCTTCACTATCAAGCCTGATGTTCCAAGCTCCAAGCCACCTGTGAGTTTTCTAATAGCTATTTCTTTACACAATGTATCTAGACATACCTCCTGAGAGTCCTAAGCTTATTCCATGTGATGGATAGGTCAGCTTTCATGGCAAGAACATCACCACTGGGTATGATTACTGGCTCGGACAGAGCTAAATCAAGCAACCTTTCTCTGTCTTGTTTTGTCAGAGTTTGGAGCTCATGTGACAGCTGTTCAGTAGATGAACCCTTACTTACAATATCCCGGACCAGCATGATCTCATTGCTTCGTCTTTTGAGGGTTCTAGGAGAAGCTTCACTGGACTCCACTCTGGGACTAGTAACTCGTACAAGAGACATGGGCTGCAAAGTAAGTAAATTTTTATGAACTACTGGTTACATTATTTTTATTAAATACCTTTCCTGTAGAAGACCTGCATGTGACAGGCCCACTGGTGGGAAAGAGTTTTTCTGTGAGTAGCCCCATTGTGTGTATTTTCATGAGTGAAGGGGACTGATATAAATCTTTTGATAAGATGTGTTCAACGGAAATAGCTGCTAATTGTGGGATCATTGTTTGTTCGCAGCTGGACTGGAGGTGAGTCTTCAGATGCTGGAGCTGAAGTATTTGATCACACCTCTCACTACAGTGGAGCAACAAGCTACCCATGACCTCCAATGATAATTGTGAGGGTGCACACAAATCATTTGGATTCAAGGTATGTCTGTTGCAGGGACATGAAAATGATGTACTGTTAATAATACATTCTGCACATAGGTAATGCCTGCAAGTTGAAATCTCAATGGCCTGGGATGGAATGCACTGGCATACTTGACATAAAACATGGTCCAAGAACAGAGATGGGAGGAACAAAGACTTGTGTAGGGGGAAGGGAGCAAACTCTGGGGCCTTGACAGCATTTATTTTTCTTACAATATTCCTTAAAATACTTTCGTCTATGCTAGGTCTCCCCATCTTCCTCTTTCTTGGCCGACCAGCACTGGCTGGTGTGCACACAGAACATTCACTGCTGTTATGGGCAGACCAGGAATGTATGTTCAGTATTGGTCCTGTATCCCCTTCTAAATTAGCTCTTCTGAGTGTTAAAAAACAGCTGTTGCACAATGCTGGAGGGAAGATTTCATCCGGTTCCTTTTCTACTACTATGCCATATACCTTGGCCAAGACAGACCTACTTGGTTCTTCGAGTTTGTTATGATTACGTGTCCCAGTTGACCTGGCACACACCCTACATTTGTTTTTTAGGTTGGACTTATGTTGCTCCATTTCTATGTTTTGCAAAATGTACCCATAATATTATATACATTATAATAATATTCAATGCTTTACCTTCCTCTACTTATCAATACAATTGATCTGAATATTCCCTGTGGGCTGTGGTAGACTAGACAAAGGACCGCCTTCAACAAGGTTTGAAGTGATGTTGCTAAGAAACAGGTTGCGCAAAAGTTTTTAAAGCGGGGATGTGCTGCGCAAATGTTTGCATTGCACCTAGCAGGTGCTGATTGACCTTTTACAGTATTTATACTGTGTTTATTGGCCCCTGTGGAGGTCACAAGTTCCTAGGCAACCACAAGGTATGGTTGCTAAGGTAGCCTATCCTCGTTATGGTTAATCTAATTACGTGTTCTAATAATACGTAATGCCGGTTTGAAACACCCGTGACACCAGCGCAATTAAAGTCGACACATGTTATGTCACATTTAGTCACAAGTTATGTCACATGATAAACACCAGCCGTTCTCCAGATGTGTAAAAGAGATGGCCGAACGTGTCGTTTCGCTGCCGACAACGGAGCGAGAGGCCCTGCCACCACCAGCCTTTACTGCATCCTTGCAACCGGTAAAAGAGTTTGATGTTGGCTTCACCTGTACCTTCGTGGCTCCACCGAGAGAACTGAGGACAGAGTGTCCAATCTGCCTCCACATTCTCAG
Organism: Diacarnus erythraeanus; assembly: GCA_964016965.1. Lineage (NCBI taxonomy): Eukaryota > Metazoa > Porifera > Demospongiae > Poecilosclerida > Podospongiidae > Diacarnus > Diacarnus erythraeanus. The sequence continues at coordinate 1,437,943 of OZ024682.1, forward strand.
AGAACCGCACCAGGCCACTTGCTGTGGCACTATATTCTGCCGCTTGTGTATAGAACGTGTCAGAACTTATAAAAAACCGTGTCCGACATGCAGGGAGAGGAATTTTGGTGTGTTTCCCGATAGAGGTCTTCAAAACTCTCTTTACAGCTTCAAAGTTCAATGCCCTAGCAAAAATCAGGGCTGTGATTGGGAAGGTGAGCTGAGACATTTGGATGGACACTTGAATACAAATTCACAAGGTCAACAGCGATTTCTTGGCTGTGAGTTTGTCGAAAAGGAGTGTTCCATGTGTTTTAATCTATTCCCAAGAGGTATCCTAGAGATGCACGAGATGAAGAAGTGTCCTAGCCGGCCGTACACCTGTGAATACTGTAGTAACTACAATTCAACTTTTGAAGACGTGGTCCAGAAACACTGGCTAGAGTGTCCATATAGATCTGTTCCTTGCACCAATGAATGTGGCGTATACCCCCTTAGAAAAGATCTCCAGTATCATCTAGAGCATGAATGTGACCTTCGTGACACTAGATCAGGTGAAATATCATTAAAAGAAATTCAAAAGCTCATTGAGACAACTATTAAAGCTCAGCTACCCAGCATGACTGCTGATATGTTGAAGAAAACTATACAGAAGGAAATTGGCCAAGAGATGAAAGTTTTAGCAGAATTAAATAAAGAACTTGAGAGTTTGAAAGCAATCAGAGTAGAGAGTCAATCTCTTCGCTGTGAAATTGAGCAGCTTAAAACACAGATAGAAGAAGATCATGCATCCATAGCAGTTCTAAAAAGTCACCTATCTATTGTACCAGTAACTTTTACTCTTGATGACTTTGAGAACAGACGTTTCCGACAAGAAATGGGATGGACTTCACCCTTTTTTTACACACACCCTCGAGGATACCACATGTCTCTCTTGGTAGATGTTGGCGGCAGTGACAGAACATCAATCTCTGTCTATTTTAATTTCGTGAAAGGAGACTATGATTCTCAGTTGAAATGGCCGTTTAGGGGGTCTATTACGATGCAGTTAATAAATCAGAAAGATGAGAACATGCACCACGTGGAGGTGGTGAGGTATCATGCCAAGACCCCTGATGCCTCTGCAGGGAGAGTATTTGAGGATACCAGAGCGTCCAAACCATGGGGAAAAGTGAAATTTATAAGTTACCAGGCACTACTAGCTTCAGGAGAATTTGTTGTGAATGATACCTTAGTGTTTCAGGTTACTAAGGTTGTGCTGGATGTGTGAATAATCTTAACCACATTAATTTTGTGTGTCTGTGTTAACTTGTGTGTCTCTAATTCATTCTCTTTTCACTTTCTCTGTTGATTGATCACTGTTTATTCATGATGTATGCCCACTAGCCCTAGCCACACTGCATAAGAATTTTAGTAGTCCCATAGAGTCTATAAAACTGAGGTTCCACTCTACTGGTGCTGGTCCCATAGGGTCTGTATAACTGAGGTTCCACTCATACTAGTGCTGGTCCCATAGGGTCAGTATAACTGTACTAGTGCTGGTCCCATAGGGTCTGTATAACTGAGGTTCCACTGTACTAGTGATGGTCCCATAGGGTGAGGTTCCACTGTACTAGTGCTGGTCCCATAGGGTCTGTATAACTGAGGTTCCACTGTACTAGTGATGGTCCCATAGGGTCTGTATAACTGAGGTTCCACTGTACTAGTGATGGTCCCATAGGGTCTGTGGTTCCACTGTACTAGTGATGGTCCCATAGGGTCTGTATAACTGAGGTTCCACTGTACTAGTGATGGTCCCATAGGGTCTGTATAACTGAGGTTCCACTGTACTAGTGCTGGTCCCATAGGGTCCGTATAACTTGGAGTTCCACTGTAATGAACCCTACATAATTCCACAAATGACCTGGAAAGGTGTGGCCAATGGAACAAGCTATAACAATGAACTTCATGGGGAGGCCATAGCTGCCAAGGTGATAGAAAGACAATGCTTGAGAAGCTGATTTGGAACTTTGCTTGTAGGTTCATTGGTATGTGTGCAGGTTGTCCACTGCATGCTAGCTTAATACTAAATAAGGGTTCTAAACTTGGTCAAAAGGAAGTCTTATTTTTTCGAACCATGGAGAAGACATGCCCTTCTTCTGTGCTATATGGTGGCAAGCCAGACAGAATAGTGCTTATATATGTACCATCACTAAAGTCTAATATATAACTATACATTGTAACAATAAAACCTTGTCATATAGTAGCTACTGTGATTAATTTATATAGCTAGCTACCTTAGTTAATAGGATTGGATAGCCAGGAGGAAGCAATAATATGCTTGAGAACAAGACCATTAGGCTTGAGAGCTTGAGATTGAGGTCAAATGCTTGAGAATCAAGCCCATAGCTTGAGACTTGGTAGGTATGGGAGGGGGTTAGAGCCTCAAAACTTAGCCCCCCCTCAAAATGACAAAACTGACACTTTTTACAAGTCTTGAGAGCCACAATGACTGAAAACTGATCCTTATTACACAGATGCGTAACTGAAAGTAATGAATGACGATTAGGACGTGTCCTACCTGAGCGAGGTCAAAGGTTGAATGTGCGCTAGGTTGGTTCTAAAGGAACTCGTCCTGAATTCGAAGTCACATCCCTGGATAATCCAGAAACTAGAAGGGTCGGCCAGCAAACACAGAACTATGGAAAAGCAATTAGCTAAGAGTGGAAGCAATTCTGTAGCAGTTGCAAATTCTGTGGTCAGCTTATTTAAAGCTGGAAAGGTGAAAGAAGCTTCTACTAAGTTAAATACTCTGAAAGAGGGTGGTACAGAAGTCATATCACAGATAGCTGCTGCCATTAAGCAGCAAGAAGATATATCTGATTGCCTGGTCGAAAAAGTAAAAGAACTGAAACGAAAGATAGGAAAATATGGCTGTGAAGAATTGGAATTAAAAAAAGAAAAAAGCCAATTGGAAGCAGATGCAGAAATCCTGAAAATTGATCTTTCGACTCATCGCTTTAATTTGGAAAGTGCAGAAAGAAAAAGGCAAGAAGCAGAAAAAAAGAGACAAGAAGCAGAAGAAAAAGAGGAAAAGACTGTTTCTGAAGGAAAGAAGATTGGTGGTTTGGTTGGAATGTTTCTGATTCCTTTTGGAAAACCTGTGGGAGAAGCTGTTGGTGAAGGTATAGGAAACCTCATCAATTTGATTAACCAAGAGGAGGAAAAGGCATGTCAAGAGGTTAAAAAATGCAAGAGTCATTGCTCTGAAGTAGAAGGAAAAATTCAATCAACTGAAGCTGACGTATCTAGAATAGATGATAAACTTAAGGGCATCTCAGAAACGATATCTAACCTCAAGGAGAAGCAAGCAAAACTCCATGAAGATATCAGTGGTATTAAAGAGAACATTGTATTTCTCAAAGAAGCCTTAGAATTCTGGAATCTTTTCAAGCACCAGTCTGAGATGAGCGTTGATTGTACAGATTTGATGCAAAAAATAGTTGAAAAGGCCACCAAGAGACCTAAACTGCTTTCTCTATCTACCACCAAAAATCTGGCCAACAATTTCATAAAAACATGGGAATCAGAAATGGAGTTTGCATCCCAAAGATCAGCTTTCGTGTATTCCTTAGAATTCAACTGTAAAGGGTGTGGTAGAGATTACTCTGAAATGCCAAATGTTATCAACAAGTCATTTTTCTGCTTTTCATGCTATTCTCATAGAGCATTAATGCATTGAAGCATCACATTATTAGACTACTGAACTTTTTTACATTACTTTATGTGTTAGATACTATTTTTTACACTTGGTTGTTTGCTCTTGTAAATTAGAAAGGGTTGGGAACATGCAAGTCTCTATATGGTGCTAATGCACCCACGCTGGTACATAGCAAGTTGGGGCTTAGCAGAACCATTAGCTACAGTGATCCCAAAAATTCTTACAAGGGGCATAACTTAATTTTCAGCTGAAGGCTCAGAATTGTTTGCCACACCTACTTTTTGTCACTCTTATGGCCATTCAAGAAGTTTGTGACCACTAAAAGTAGTAGTCTAATTATATGAATATCATTAAAAATTAGGGGGATTAACCCCTGCATTACCTTGGAATTTATAAAAGCTAGAATTGGCTCCTCTCCTTCCTCAACATATCTGCCTTTTTTGCTGTATTCATTCAACAAAGTTTTTCTCAGGACCCAAAACTATAGATAATAATGTTTTTACAGTCCTAGACTAACAAGATACAGTGAAACTTCTCTATATTCCAGACATCTTGGGACACATTAAAAGTAAAGGGGTTGTCTCATTTTAGGGTGCTTCTATGTGTAGATTTCTTACATTTACATCATTACTATTACATCTGTAATATACCTGTAATATTCAATAATATATAATAAGATTACTGTAATATACAATAAGATTACTGTAATATACCATAATATACAAAAAGAATACTGGAAGGAAATTTACACATAGAAGCACCCTCATTTTAGGGCTTGAATGTTTAACTATTTACTGAAAAGTGGACTTTTGTCCCTTGGCATCCCCAGTGCTTTGTCAAGGGTACCTACCAGTTTTTGCAGTAGGTTAAGTTCATGATTGCATAGTACATAGGACAAACCTGATTAGATGGGCAGCTTCATCACAATATTAATATGGGACATGAACAAGTGTCCTAATAGCTGTCCTGAGTTGGGGTTCCATTGTATATACAGAGGTGTCCAGTTAGAATAGAGTGTCAGAAGCTGGAGTTGCACATGATCAATCAGCCTCCCTATAAGGGACAGTAGACCTGATCCCAATGTGTCCTTTATTCAGAGGTTCCACTATATCTTAGTGTAAATTAACCTCTGAGATAAGGACAGCCTCCCTACAAGGGACAGTAGACCTGATCCCAATATGTCCTTTATTCAGAGGTTCCACTGTATCTTAGTGTAAATTAATCTCCCTACATGGAACAGTAGACCTGATCCCAATGTGTCCTTTATTCAGAGGTTCTACTGTATCTTAGTGTAAATTAACCTCTGAGATAAGGACAGCCTTTCTACAAGGGGACAGTAGACCTGATCCCAATGTGTCCTTTATTCTAAGGTTCCACTGTATCTTAGTATAAATTATTAACCTCTGAAATAAGGGCAGCCTCCCTTCGTTCACTGGCTATGGAGATCCCACTAAAATTTTCAAGTATAGGTACTTATCCCAAAGAACTTTAAAGAGTTTGTTTATAGCATTATTTCCTTTGGGAAAAGAGTAAATTGCATCATAATACTTGATTAGTGTCAACTTTCAGATTCAGATAAGGGAAATCTTTGATCAAGTAAAATGTATTTACCATTTCCCTTAACAATACTCCCAAGTCAACTATCATTCTCAATATAATGTAGATCAGTGGAACCTGATGAAGGACCCTCTAAAATAGGGACAACTTCTGTACAAAGGACAACAATCTGGTTTATCTTTGAGTTAAGGACAGCTAGTCTCCTCATGTACATGATTCCAGCTGTGCATGTGCTAAAACCAGCACATGAAGTCAATAATGGCTACTTCTGAAGAGAAATCTTGGGTATTTGGAACTCTATAATGATAGAAAAGCTCCATATCTTGATCATACGTAGCTATTACCATGAATATTAGCTAATTAGGTTTGGGGCAAAATAGGGCTTAATTTGGACCATTGCCAAAAAGCTAAAGGGGTAAAATATTCTGGCAGAATCTGGCAAGCTCTAGAGAAAAGTCATAAGACAACTAGCTACAGCAGCTCGCTGTCAGTTAGATGTCATGTGGTTGGTGCATGCAGTGATTATAATAATTTTTATTATAGTCAATACTGAAAGTAATTTAGTTTCCTGAGTGTATAACCCACAGCATTATTTACAACTATAATGTGTGCACTTAGCTAGCTAGCTGAATGGGAAGCCATAATGTGTGCACTTTGCTAGCTGAATGGTCGGTTAAAAATAACAGTTTCTATAAGATCCCACATCCAAGACAAGCAATAGAGAGGTTAAAAGGCTTTCCTGGACCAGTTCTAAATCTGGGACTGTCCCAGAGATTCCGGGACACTTGGAGCCTATAACTTGTGGCTAGTGGTTGGTGCATGCAATGATTATAATTAAATTTTTATTGTGGTCACTACTGAAGGGAATTTAGCTCTAACCATCATCTAGAGGATGTTTCTATATTGAGAACAAACAAGACAGATTCTAGCTAACAACACTTAACAGATAGCTAATAAGAGTGAGAACTACAATATTCAGTATTGTAGATGTAGCATTGTAAATCTGACATTTCATTGGCCACTACTATTTCTCACACAATTATTTAACCCTAGAACTACCCTTGGAGTCCATTAGACCCTATCACCTGTTTTATTTACTATTATTAATACATAATATATACATCAAACAATCATAATTGTTCATCCAGAGCATATTATTATAGAGACTCTACATAGACAGAGGAAGATGATTTTGAGTATATTAGTATGGGGCCCAGTAAAACTAGATTTCTGGTCAGGAGTGTAGCATTCTCTGATAATACAAATTCCGTGCTATGTTTCATAAAATTAATGTGAAAAAAAAATAAGGCAAGACTTTTGTCTATGAGAGTTTGGATGATATAATGGTGTCTGCAAGTCTATTTGTCTGTAATGTCCTTATGTGTATATAGTAGTTGGTTGGCGGCGTGAGATCTGAAACAATACTTACTCCATTCACTATTGGAGTGGTCGTATTCAGTATTGCATAAACTTTCTACTTAGAGCTCTGGTTGACCTCTAGACACTGCCACACTGTACATTGGTTTGCCAGCTGTCAATAACTCAAACTACTCTTGCCTTGCTGGTTAGCTAGCTTAGCTGGCTATATGTATAACGTCTCAGTGTGAAGAGGTTAAAAGACCCAGACAGCAGTGTCATCTTGATCCAAACTGGACCCAAGAATTGCCAGATATTGGAAGAAGTTCTGAAGGTAAAAATAATAAATTGTGAATCACAGAATTGAAATCCATTAAAACACAGGTAGCAAGGTTCATCTGACTTCAGTATTTCTCATGGTGGAAGAAATGATGTCACTGTTCATTTCCAGGGAAAGAAGCATCACAGAGATATGTCGATGGGAATTAATTATTGGGTGTGGTCTTATGTGTGATGTATAGGTGTGGTTATGGTCCTTCCTGAAGCTATTCTGGAAAAGTAGGAGCCTATTATGATATTCATTCATGTTCTTGTGAAACTGGGCTTCTTCTACGATAAACAGGACAGGGGTTGATCCAGGGGGGGTGAATAGGGTGACATGTCACTCCCCCCCCCCTTTTATATTCATAATTTTCATATGTGGTATCAGCAACAAGAAAACTACTAATAGTCATTTTCTAGAGTGAAGTTGTCACAAACTTCTTGAATATCTATTGAGTACAGTAGAACCTCACTAACTTGAATAACCCCGTACCAAGGATTACAATTTTTGTTTAAGTTAGTGAAAATATTTAAGTTAGTGAAGAATCAACTATGTACATGACTATTTTTTACCAATGTACTTAAAAACCATTAGAAGAGTTTGAACCTTGACCCCTTGCATGCCACTGTTCAACTTGGAGAGGGGTTTAACTTAATGAAGTTTAAGTTAGCGAGGTTTCACTGTATTAGAAATAAGTGGGCATGGCAACCACATTCATGCGTTTTCACTTGAAAAAATTAAAAGTCACCCCCTTTAAGAATTTTCTGGATCAGCCACTGCAGGACCATTCTCAGGTGCTTCTAGCTACATGTGTAAATTCCTTACATTTACTATAATATAGATTACCGAATTGAACCATAATATATATACAATAAGAATACTGTAAGCCATTCTCAAAGCTTACCTGGTCCCTCACTATAGTGTAAATGACTGTGACTTTTTAAAAGTAGCATAGTTGAGAGTATACATAAATTTATGGCAGAATGAAGCAAACTATAATAAAGAAAAATTGGAGCAAGGAATGTTGATAGTCCTGAGTTGCTGTGTGTCCCAAACAATAGCTAGAACTTCACCCCATGAAATGATTTGTCCCAAGTTTTTCAGAATAGAGAACAACACTTTGGGAAAAAATTTTATAATGCAACACACAAAAATATTGACTCTAAATAATTTTAATTTTCAACATAAAGTCCTAAATTAAGGGGGAAAAAAAAATTAATTCTCTATTGTTAGTTAATTATCTTCTTTAGCATTGCTCAAGCTTTCAATCTCTTCTTGAGTTTCAGTACTCCTTTCTGTTATTTGCTTTTGATCTTTCTTTAAATCAGAAATAAATGCCTCAGCTAATGCTTTCACATTCTGCCTTGATTCTTCACAAGTTGGATTCTCTTTAAGGTATTTGTGTAAATCCTTTTGGACTTCTTTTATCTTCTCCTTGTACATGCTGCAAACACCGGTAAGAGCAACCCAACGAGCGTAAAACTTAATGGCCTTTACTTTAAAGATCTTCATTGTCCAAAATTCAAGTCGCTTTTTCTCTGAATAGTTATCTATTGCTGTTTGAATGCTCCTGGTTATTTCTTCTCCTGTAAGACTTTGGCAATGTAATTGCACAAGCTTCCAGAAATTTGCTACTTGCATCATAACTAATGCCAGCTCTTTCAGTCTTGACTCCGCTTCATGGAGAGCTTTCACTGCTATATCAGCCATGTTTTCTTCTGAATCAAGATCTTTCAATTTTGATGCAAAATCGGTCATTTTCTTTAAAGATTTTATACGTTCAGTACGAGCTTCTTCCTTTTTCTTAAGAGCATCAATTCGTTTTTTTCTCCAGTGTTCAACTTTCACTTCAGATTCCTGCTTAAAGGCTTTTCTCTTAAAGCAAGTTAATGTAAAGGCGTTAGTAAGGTTTTTAATGACACCAAGATCTTTAATAGTGAAGTTTTGAACTGCCACATCTTCTTGTAGTGAACTAGTGGTATAATCATCATCAGCTTCTGCTTCCATTTCTGCAGCTTCGTTAAGTAACTTTTCTTCGATGGCCTTTTCTTTTTTCATCCGTTCTCTTTGTTTCTTCATTTCATCGATAGCTAGTTGTTCTTTTCCTTGGCGTCGCTTTGTATCTGTGGCTGTAGAAAACACCTTTTCCCCCTGTTCATTAAATTCTTTGTATAATTCAAGTGCAGATTCTTCCATGTCCTTTGCAATTTTACCAACTGCAGTTAAGGTTTCAACAGCAATCTCTTCAAAGTTGCTGAGAAGGTATTCATATGTTGACTTCAAATTATCCAAAATAGTTTCAGAAGCACTCATATATTTTACAACTGTAATTGCAGATTTATCACACAGCCTCGTTACATCAAAACCAAGTTGCTGAACTGCAATCTGGTTTTCCGTAAATTTCGGCCCAGCAGCTCCAATGCTGTTATAGGCGATTCGAATAAACCCACCAACTCGACCTAAATCAGTCACTAGCGTGTCCAGCTCCACCAATCCCAGGAGATTAGTGACTTCTTTTTTCACAACAGCGGAATCGAAAGAGGGGATTTCTTGAATAGAATAAGACTCCTCGCCTATACGTACTAACGCTTTTGAACCGAGGTCAGTCATATTTACAGCTTTATCTCCACAGCAGGAATCTAACGTAGCCAGGAATCGATGATGGCGGATGCGAATCGTGCTTCTTTTATAGTCCCCTCACTCGTGACTCAGGAGGGCGCGGATCACTGTAAAACCTGGACTCCGGACTCTGGACTGGACTGGACTGGACTGGACTGGACTGGACTGGATTCACTACGTGAGCATGCGCATTGTGAGCGTATAGGCGGACCACGTTTTTTCTGTGGAGATCGTGATAAGAGTATTTTGTTTGTACTCCATTTTGTTCATTTTTTGTTGTTGTTGCCTTTTTTTTTTTGTGCCCATATGGACATCATTATAATTTCAAGCCAGTCTGAGGATTCCGATTACGATAAGGCGGTACCGGGAGCTAACAGGTGATCTGTTAATTTTAGTTAGCTACCTAGAGTAGTGAAGGGCTACCTTTTAGTCAAGGTGTAAACCCTTAGCCCCTAACCCTCGTGGCTTTACATGAGAAATTCACCGCTTCATTTAAGAAATCTATTTCTCGTTTCTCGTTTCTTCTCTAATACCCCCTGTTATGAATTTTTTAGGCACATGCTATGTAAATTGTAGCATTTTTGTATCTGTATTAAAAATTTTTCAGCACCTTTTTGAGAATTTAAGAGTGAGAAACAACATTTAATTTGTCTGGCCTTATAATTAAGTTGTAGTGCTAACATTTAATTAATTAATTTGCCTCTACAGTGTTACTCTGGTGTTCACTCCTACAAAAAGGCCACCTTCTCCTGATTCTGGTGGTGAAGACAATGCAATTGGGTAACTGTATATAATACCATCATGATTTTGCTAGTTACTTTTATATTCTTGTATTTGCAGTACTGTAGTTTTGAACAATGATGATCAGTGGTCAAGACCAGCTAGCTAAAGCAGATCCTCCTTGCAAGAAAATGTATTATAGCTACTCTATAGGCTATAGTGTAACAGCTGTTGAGAGAGGTTATGACCTTTTACCAATATTCATGTGGGAAGAATTTCAGTTTAGTAATGATACTTTGGGGTTAGGCATAATACAAATTGCATGCATAAAGTTAACAGTCATAACCTAACTGTTACACTAGAGTATATGGAATAGGATTAATATTACATTCTTCCTTGCACTATATTTCTTGATACTATACTCAAAATTTGTGTTTGTTTTTGTTTTCTGGGCTGTACTTCAAAGGTCTTGCTAGCATTTTTTTGACTGGCCTACTCTTAAGTGTAATTACAGAAGTACATACTTAGAAGAATTCCTAGGTGATGTTTATGAACATACCACTATTATAATACTTATAGGATCAAATTTGATGAGAAAAGTTTCAATGATAAACAGCTTCCTATATTCTCAAAGACAGCATGTGGATATGGATTTCATCAATTGATTGACTTGCTAATGACATCAAAAGTTGATAGTTCTAAAGTTTGTACAGTTCAACCTAGTGGTGTTTCTGAGAATGCAACATTTATTGTAGACTTGGATTGTATCAGATTTGGTGATTTAATTTAGAGTGATGACTTAGGATCCTGGAATCCTACTGGAACCAAGTCAACATTTTTTCGAATAACTGCCACTGGGATCAGAATTGCAGATAAAAAGCCTGCTGCAGAGAGGATGGGAATGTACCATGTCTTGACTCAGTCATTATGTTCACAATACTTACCACCTTTATCACAGAATGATTGCTGATATTCAAGGTACAGTATAACCTCGCATATCCAAACCCAATGGGACCGAGACAGGTTTGGATATGTGAAGCATCATTAAAATTACAGCTAAGAAATGACTTTAGGTTTACTTGTTACAGGCTTTACTTTGTTTTAAGTTACTGTATCTCTTCAAAGCTACTAAAGCAAAATTGTTGACATGGCATTACTCTCTGTTAACAAGCAACTTTGATGCAGTGGCCATAATACTGTAGCATAATAATGACTGTATGCACATAGCTAGCTATTATGAAACCCCCCTAGGTCCAGTTGCCAACAGCAACAGCTGAGTGAAAAACCCTCCCACTTTTAGCAACTCACCAGTTGGATGTGAACCAAGTAACTACAGTAGTTAGCCACAGCCAGAAAAATTAGTACATGCAGCTGCAGATGGTACCACCCATTTTTAGCAGTTGGCTGTGAGCCAAGTAGCTTGCAGCTAGATGCAGATCTATTGTGTGGGTACTTCCTGGCGGCCTGAGGCCATTTGTGAGGTAACAATAGTTAGCTAAACTATTTGTTTAGATAGTCAGTCTACAGTTCGGTTATGTGAGGGCCGGATATGCGAGGTTCTACTGTATATTTTATTGATACTATGTAATCTTGACTGGGTAGGCTTAAGCATTATTTGGTAAATGGCATAATTAAAAGTATAATCAGTGGTAAGTGAATGGTTAAAGCCTAGTTGTGACCATACCTTTAATAACCTGACAAACGTGTAAACAGAAAACACTACATGTACTGCATGTACTAAACACAATGTACATCTGCTATTTCTTTCACATGCAGATTACATGGGCAATAGAAATAAAATGGCACTTATCCAATATACTTTTGATGGACCTGAGGTAGAAGTCAAGGTAAAGCCACATGGAAATTCCAAGACTGAGACACCTTACTTTCGTACATCTGAATCAGCCCGAGAACACTTTCAGGATGTGGCAAAGTCAGAGAAACCAAAATCTGCTGTTTTCACCATAGGAAAGGAATGTGGTGGTGAAATTGAAGTGACTAGTCCTAGTATGCTTCCCCATAATCGACAACAGATAAGCAACATTCCCCCCCCCCCCCCCCCCCCCGAAGTCATTTAGCTGGTGATAAAAATGTATTGTACAGATCGGATCACGGCTGGAAATTCTGTAACGTGATCCACCTACAATCACAATGCGCATGCTCACACAGTGAATCAGTCCAGTCCAGTCCAGTCCAGAGTCCAGAGTCCAGGTTTTACAGCGACCCGGAGGGCGCCGCTAGACAGCTGACCACGGCAGAGAGTCCCCAGGCCTCCCTCCGGGGCCCTCCGCCGTATACTTATTACATTGGGATTACGTATGCAGATACAATTAAAACTCACGTGCATGTTATGTCATTTATGTGTCTAGATAGCTAGCTACTAGCTAGCTATGGACATAATAGTCATTAATAGACTATAGCCTACAGTATTATACAATCTATGTAAAATCTAGCATACCTACCAACCCATCAATTTTGATTTGCTTGATTAAATTCATATTTTTGCTTGAATCAGTTTTGCTTGATCACAAAAAAAATAATAATAATAAAAATAAACATAGCTATTATAGCAGATATAGACAAAGAGAATATTAAAGAAAAAAGTCAGTAGTATCATAAAGGCTGCTGCTATGAATCATAATTGTAGCTATTGTAGGTACCATAGCCACACCCTAAATACAGCTATATATCCTATTAGCTTGTAATAAAATTTGAGCTATTGAGCTACTTGGAGATGAAGGAAAGATGGTAGTAAGGCCGGGAAATGCACAGTTGTACTGGGATACTGGGAAAGCAGTGGTTTTTGCGGGATATTCCCGGTGTGGCTGGGATAGTTGGTAGGTATGATCTAGTCAAAATGATAAATTTGCCCTGTTTTGCCCTATTTTGCCAGCAAAATACTCATTGCTTTCTCAACTACCTATTTTGCTCAAAATTCTGCAGGAAGAATCCAGCAGGCTCTATTCTTCTCCCCAAAAGGACAAAAAGAAAGTGCCACCTGGGTAGGGGTGTGATTAATAGTGTTGTTAATCTTAATTAGGGGCGTGGTGATTGGGTCTATTATTATCCCCTGAAGTAGTGCTTGGAGCCTATGGTTTCTGCTCTGGTGGATTATGACCAGATGGCCTGCAAGGCACCTGACCTGCATAGCATTTTACATGTCTATTCTGCCCATAACAGAATAAACTAAGACATGTGGCAGAAATGTGGCAGAAATGTGGTGGGATGTGGCTGAATGTGGCAGAATGTGGGACAGGCCCTACCCTAACCAAGGTTGTAAGTAACACTGACTCAAGAGCCATCACCCATTTTCAGGGATGCAACTATAAATAAGGGGGTTCTTTTGAGAAAAAATGGACCTTTTCATGTGGCTAACAATTATAAATTATAGCTAATGTGAAGTGAATAAATTAAAATGATTTTTCTTGGGTGGCAATGTTGCAAATAATTAAACTACTTCATCAAGGTTAATACTCTTCTCATAATGCAATAGAAATAGCTATAAGTGTACAACCTCAGGAGTAGGTGGCATGCATGTATGTGGATGTGTGTTTGAGTACACACCATAGTTACCTGTTAGTATTGTGGAGGGCCTGGACATATTGACTTTTAATTATGATTATGTATTCTAGAAAGTTCTAGAAATAGCCAGCTCATTTTAGTAGCATGGTTCTATTTTATGATTTTACACACCATGTGCTTTTTGATTTGTGCATATGTCTAGCTATTATACACTTTCGGTGATGGGGGTGTTCTTGAGAATCTCTACACAGGTATGACAAATGCAAGACAACTATTCTGTAATCTGCTGTATGCCACTGTAATATTGTATATTCATTATTCAAGGTACACTTTAATGTTGGTGATTTAATAATATTGCAAGAACTTGGCCTCCCACCCCCACCCCCACCCCCAACAGAATAAGTAATGTACATAATACATTTCCTGTTGAATGCATAATATAATATATCCTGTTGAAATACATATCCTATCGAATGGGGTGTGGTTTATTTTGAGTATTTAGAACAAAAATAATGGCGCAGTCAGATAAGGAGGGTGCTTGTAAAGTCTGTGAAGAATGTCCTTCGGATCTTCCTGATGGTGCTAACCTCCGTCGAAATACTCACCAGATGCAGGTGGGTTTCGATTGTGAGTTCTTAGAACGTCCGAAAGAGCTACAAACAGACTGTCCTATTTGCCTACACATCCTTCGTGAACCTTACCAAGCGACTTGTTGTGGTTACATTTACTGCCGTCGCTGTATAGAGCACGTTCAGACGAACTCAAAGCCATGCCCGACCTGCAACAACAAGGAGTTTACTATCTTTCCGGACAAGAGACTACACAAAAGTCTCTATGGGTTTAAGGTTTGGTGTGGCAAGAGAGAGATAGGCTGCAACTGGTCTGGTGAATTGAGGGATTATTTTGATCATTTGAACCCAGAGCCCTCTCAAGAAAACCTTCTAGCTGGGTGTGAGTATTGTGAACTGGAGTGCATTCTGTGTGGTGATTCTATTTGGAGAAGAAATTTGGAAAAGCATAAAAGAGATGATTGTAAACAGAGACCTTACATCTGTCCACTCTGTGAGCAATATAACTCAGCTTATGTTGATGTTGTTGAAAATCACCAACCAAAGTGCTTATTTCAGCGTGTTCCATGTCCGAATGGATGTGGTATCTCTCCTGAGAAGAGAAACTTGGAAAACCATCTCAAGAATGACTGTCAGTTAAAATGTCCAGATAAAGTACCATGTGAATTCAGCTTTGCTGGGTGCACAGACATGATCCCACCAGACAAAATGCAGGAACATCTTGAAGGAGGAGTTAAGACACACCTCTCTCTAATGGCTGCCAGTTTTCTAAATCTGAGGAAACGGCTTATTCAGCTGCAAGAGCACTTTGACGAGAATGACATGGAGAAACAAAAGATAATCCGAGAGAAGATAGAGATGCAGGAGCAGTTTCAGAAGGAGATTCAAGAGGTAAGAGAGCTTCGGTTAGAAATTAACAGACTGAAGACCAGACAAGAAGAGGACCGACAATATATCGAATTATTACAAAGCCACTCATCAATTGTTCCAGTAACTTGCACTCTGGATGATTACAACAATCGTCGTGCCCGAAGTGATATGGGATGGAGCTCTGCCCCTTTCTATACTGATAGCCAAGGCTACAAAATGTGCCTCTGGGTGGATATAGGTGGAAATGGTCAAGGGAAGGATGTTTATATGTCTGTCTTCATAAGCATCATGAAAGGAGACTATGATGCCAAGCTGAGATGGCCTTTTAGAGGGTCCGTTATTGTTCAGTTGTTGAACCAGAGAGATGAAGAATCCCATTTTACTGAGGTGATTAAGTATCATAAGCAGGCGCCCATCTCCACTTCAGGAAGGGTGATGGAAGATGGCCGAAAGTCTAAACCGTGGGGAAAGGGAAAGTTTATGAAACATGATGATCTAAAAACTGGTGGATTTATCAAAAATGACATGTTGAAATTTCGTGTTTTTAAAATAAAACTGGACGATTAGATACACTGGAACTAAAATTATTATCTTGTATACATTATTGCCATACAATACAGAAAGCCACACCCTAAGCCACACCCCTAAACTAATGGGAGCTAAAATAATACTCGCCTTTATTATCTACATATTACCATACAAATGCTTGAAGCCACACCCCTAAACTAGGTAGCAAAATCACTTAGTAAGACAGCTTGATCATTCTTTGTATGTAATCTATGACTGTGTGAGTCAACATTTCCCTGTGATTTCTATAGTCTGTGATTCACAATGCCTCACTGTCAGTGACCTACATATTAATGGTAGCAGTTATTTGGAACCCCTTGGGAAATGAGTCCATCCTGTTAAGAAGGATGGACTCATTTCAGGTTGTGAAGTTGAGTATTCTTGATGCAAGGTGTCATTAATTTTCAAGGTTCGGGGAGTTCCACTGTATTTAGGGGTCTTCATTTCAGGGGGTTGTGTTAGGAGTGTCCTTAAAAAGTCTATCTTTAATAAAACAAGGCAAAATGTCATAGCGCTGAATAGCTAAGTCAGCATTAATTTTATTATTCTTCTGGGCATGCTCAGTGGATCACTTGACTGCTGCCCCATGGTTGGCTTGTCCTTTGTGTTAGCTGGGAATCCTGGAGTCCAAGGGTCTTCCCAGGGATCAGTCAAGCCCTGTGACAGTTCTTCACACTTTCTGGTGGGCATGGCTTGTGGTTCAGCAGGTGTGACATGTACTTGGGCCCAGCATTTGGAACTAGAGTAGTTCCACTGTATATATAGAGGTGTCCTGATTGGAATAGAGTAGTTCTGTATACAGAGGTGTCCTCATTTCAGGGGGTTAGAATAGAGGAGTTCCACTGTATACAGAGGGAGGTGTCCTCATTTCAGGGTGTTGGAATAGAGGAGTTCCACTGTATACAGAGGGAGGTGTCCTCATTTCAGGGTGTTGGAATAGAGGAGTTCCACTGTATACAGAGGGAGGTGTCCTCATTTCAGGGTGTTGGAATAGAGGAGTTCCACTGTATACAGAGGTGTCCTCATTTCAGGGTGTTGGAATAGAGGAGTTCCACTGTATACAGAGGTGTCCTCATTTCAGGGGGTTAGAATAGAGGAGTTCCACTGTATACAGAGGTGTCCTCATTTCAGGGCGTTGGAATAGAGGAGTTCCACTGTATACAGAGGTGTCCTCATTTCAGGGTGTTGGAATAGAGGAGTTCCACTGTATACAGAGGTGTCCTCATTTTAGGAGGTTAGCACAATTATAACTATTGATACATAGCTACAAGGTGGTAGGGAGGGCTGGGCCAAGGGGCAATGGCCCCACCACTTTTAATCACCCCCCTTGATAGTGGTAATTACATTACTGGTTATTATGATTTTAATTGCTAGCTCAGAAATGGACGTGGTTTGTTATACTCTAGGACATGGGCCCCACCACACAAAATTTATTGCCATGAAATAATCTTATAACATTCATGTGTAATGATGCAGTTAGCTAACATCTGTATAGTTTGCTGGCTGATTTGTATCTATTATACTTGTTCAGTTGTATAATTTAATGTCACTTTCTTGTGGAGCGGAACCTGACATCCTGACTAGAAACTACATCCCCATCTGCCTGGCTCAGATCCAGGTTCCCATTCTTCAAACTGGAACTGGTATGAGGTTTCTTTTCCTTAGGTTTATAAGCCGAGAAGAAAAATCGTATAAATAGATGCAGCTGTGAATATATGTAAACAATCGTAAAGCACGTGACTCCCTTGTTATAATCACAGCCAATAACGAGATTCCAGATGCTGAAAATGATAATTATTACGAACTGTGTCTAAAATGAATTATAATTATTTAGATTATAATAATCGAGGGTTCCCATACTTAACGACTTATGTCTGTGACGTCCTTTACCAATACAGCAGCCCCATAATGACTCTATATTATTATGTAGAAGGATTGTTGGGAAGGGGGTTTCCCTGGGATTTCAGGTGTGATCCAGGGATTGCTACAAAATTCCAGGGAATTTACTGTTTTTAAGTGTGTAATGTCTAGCTAACATCTTAACAGCCTCCAAAGAATCATATCCAGGCATTCCACCAAATATCCAGGGAAAATGGGACCCACATCCAGGGAAGTCTTCCTTGGAGGTTGGTAAGTCTGTTATTATTGGTTAAGTAGAAGTACCAAGAAATATCAATAATCATACACGATGTAGCTAATGCACATAGCTATAAACATAAACATATACAGTGGAACCTCTGAATAAAGGACACATTGGGATCAGGTCTACTGTCCCTTGTAGGGAGGCTGTCTTTATCTCAGAGGTTAATTTACACTAAGATACAGTGGAACCTCTGAATAAAGGACACAAATCTACTGTCCCCTGTAGAAAAACTGTCCTTATATCAGGGATTAATTTGGATCAGGTCTACCGTCCTTTATAGAGAGGATCACCTTATAAATTTGCACTAAGATAAACCAGATGATACATTTTTAGTTGTTCTTATTGCAGAGGTCCTTATTTCAGAATTAGAGGTTCTACTGTAAATCCAGTATAGCTAAACTTCAGCGTGCTAAACTAAGAATCTGGCTATTTAAGTGGTCCCATAATGCCTACTGTTGAATTTTCTTACCATTTGAAGAATAGTGACATATTTTTTCCACCAAAGGTATCTTTTCAGTGAAGGGAACAAGGACAGTAGGTAATAAGAATACATGATCACATGTACAAAAGAATTTAATGCCAATGCAGTAAACACTATGAAAAAGAATTAATATTTGTATGAATAATGTGTGTTCACTGGATCTGGTTAATTTCACCTTATTTTCACTGTCAGCCATTGACTATAAAATTTCCAACACACTGAAATGAGGACACCCTTGTATTATAGTGGTTCCAACCACCTGAATTGAGCCCATCCCTCTAATCAGGACACTTTAATTTATGGAATAACGAGGTTTAGATGTTTTTTGCTGTTTTTTTTTGGGGGGGGGGGGGGGGTTCTTACATACAACAACATACTATGTCCTACTGCATAAAACTTTATCACAAGCCACATGACAACTGAGACAGAAGAATGGTGGTACACATGTAGGAAAGAGATCTGAGTGTTCTTCTTTCGAAGGATAAAGAACAAAGTATCAAAGAACTCCAATGGCTTTGACAAGAAGAAGAACCATATTCCACCTGTTAGCTGCAGAAATGGAATATAAAAAGGATTGATAACTAGAGTTTACTAAAGCATCAACTTTTATATTATTGTAGCTATAACTAGCTACAGTAGAACTCTAATATGTAAATATATGACTCTCTTAAATAAGGACCTTGTAGGGAGACTGTCTTTATCTCAGAGGTTATTCTACACTAAAATTAATGTTATTTTAGTTAGTGATGTTGGAATAGAATATTTTAGTTAGTTTTGGTTAGGAGAGAAAATGTTCTATTATAGTTTTGGTTAATATAGGTAACTAAAAATAGTTTAACCCCTTTAGTTTGAGGTTAATTTTAGTTTTAGTAAGAGGTTAAGACCTTTTAGTTCTAGTAATAATACATAAAGGAAGTCAATAGTAAAAAATTCATAAGTTTATTTTTTAGAAATAGAGGTAGTCTGATTTTTAGTTTTAGTAAGAGGTGGTGACCATTACCAAGACTGAAGATACTTGAGTGATGATTTTTAAATAATATTGCATTGCATATCTTATACACATAATAACTTTACCCTTATGTGAGCAGGTGTAACACCATACACCATGGGTTGACAGACAAAGCTGTAATTAAGTTCTCTTGCAGGAATCACCATCTACATCATTAGAAGAAAGAACAAAGATATTTTACTAAAACTGGAGTAGGAAAATTCCACTATATTTATGATACAATGGAACCTCTCAGTAAAGGACACATTGGAATAAGGTCTACTGTCTCTTGTAGGGAGGCAGAGATATCCTCATTTCAATATTAGAATAGAGGGGTTCCATCATGTATAGAGGTTTCTATAATAGTATTCTCACCTCACGAAGTGTATGCAGTGAATATAACAGTATTGCTATGTTATAGAATACTAAAATTGGCTTCATTTTAAAAGCCTTCTTATTTTTCATGATTTTTGGTCCCACATAGCACATGGTCAGGTACAGAATAAAGATAGTCAGAGATGACCATGGGTAGAAAACCAGAGGCCAATCTGTCGAACGTGGATCTAATATATAGTTTCAATGGAGAACATACTAGAATTAGACGCTAGCTATTGTTATTGAAAGATTTAACACAGTGGAACCTCTGAATAAAGGACACATTGGGATCAGGTCTACTGTCCCTTGTAGGGAGGCTGTCCTTATCTCAGAGGTTATTAGGGTTCATGGGACTCTTGTCTTCTATATAACCAGAACAACTACATCTGACTAATATAAAGAGCAGCTCTACCCCCCTATAGCTTACTGGCTAAAACACTCTGCACCTAGCCTTAATGATACCTCCATTCTCATAGATAGATTCTTTATATTTTCCCTTTGTATAATTCCATACTTCAGCAAGCTGTGCCATGCCTTTTCCACAGAATCTCCAATAGTTAGCTATAGCTAGTTACTGTCTTTTATAGGCCAAATATTGAAACAATATATATTAAGAAAGGTAGTTAGCTGCATACTCTACTGGTGATATACACAGTAACTATTAAACTATTACTTCAAGGATTCTTCACTTCCAGACCACTACACAGCACCAAAGCCATGACTTTTTTTTATCAATAACAATAACAACATGATGGTAATGATGTTGTTGATGTTGATAATAATAATAACAATAACAATAATAGCGACAGCAAGAACAATAAAAAATAACAATGATAATGATAATGATCATGATAACAACAACAACAACAACAACAACAACAACAACAGTGCAAAACTATCACATGAATAATATTTCTATGAGACCTTACACATGCATACATGCCAGCAAAAACTTTACTTCCTAGTAAACTGACTATGCACCCAACTACATGCAGTCTACTGGCTTGCTATTATTATAGTCTTGGAGTCTTATTGTGTCTGATAAGTGAACCCTGAAACCATGCAGGTATATACCTTGTTTTTATCCTGCACAATGTAGCTACCAAGATACTCACCAAGGATATAGCTAGCTAAGACAATAATGCTCAGGATGAAAGGGTTAAGATGTAATTATATTATATGGTGGAGGAACAGTAGGGGTTAACAAAGATAGATTTCTTGTAATAACTATTCTCTTCCTACATATCCTGTTGAGTGGGATCAGCAATTTGTTAGTAGCTACACCACAAAATCATGTCAAAAGAATTCTTCATGCCATCGATCTATGCATAGATTCCCACTCTAGACATTCATGTAGCTAGCTACCATATTTGTAACTTGTTACAGTAGCCCCATGGAAGCTACTTCTCTCTGATCCTTCCAATAGAAAGTCTAAAGTCTCACAACCAACTAAGCATAGTTTTACCTTAAGAGTCCTTTGACCAGACTTATCACTATCAGCTCAATAGCTATACTTTGACCTCTCAGTTTATAGCTAGTAGGATAGTATTTGAAGCTATAGCTAATGGTTAGATATATAGGAATTTGGGCTAAGGGCTAGGGGGCTAGGATTAGAGCTAGAGATAGGAGCTTGGGTTATTAGTAGTGGTATTATTATTTGTAATAAACACAAGTGTGGTCAATCTCACTTTTGACCTTTTTTTCCTCAAAAACTTCTGACTCCTACATAGTAAAATACTACCGTCTCCAGACTCTAGATATTAATACCATATTAATTGCAAACTGGAATCAATTAGACTGCTAGCTACTGGATAGAGCTACTATAGTGCCAAGGAACAAACTATGTGTCCATGGTCAGTTTACACTGGAAGTAAAGTTTTTGCTGACATGTATGCAGATATTCTAGAAAGTGTAAAATTGTTTCCTAGAAATTGATGGCTACATGGAAAATAGTTTATAGTTATAACAAAAATACTTTTGGAGATGAAAAAGTAAGCTATAATTAGAAACACACACAGTTTAAGTCTAGTTCTCAGAGATAGCCTTCGGACGAATCCTAATATCACTATTACTGGGAACAGAACCATTATATAATGGAGCTTCTTTAGCTTGGCTCAAATCCAGATCCCCATTCTTCATTCCAGAACTAGAATCAGTTTTCTTCTCTTTTCTCATGTATGTTTTTCGGTAGAAGTTCAGAAAGAGGAAGAATTGAGTGTTCACATAAAAGAGACCAGACCATGTAACTCTTTTGTCATATTCACATCCAGTGACAATGTTGTATAGACACATTATGAGCATAATTAGAAATTCAACCTACAGTGTTAATGAAAATAAAATTGGCGAGTCCTTCACACCCAAAGTGATGACTATGGCTGACTAAGAATTTCATTGTATTCTATTATTAGCAAGTATCTCTTGTTTTAAGAATATAGCTATCAATTTTGTTGCTCTGAACAGCAGAAACAACTGTAATAGTGACAATTAGGTACTGTCTCTAATAGTGACAGATACCTTTTCTAATATAGGCACTTGTTTCTAATGGTGACAATAAGGTAATATTATGGAACTCTCTAATAATATTAATTTTTTTGAGAAGGACAATGAGGATATGTCCATAAATTTATAATGTAACCTCTGAATAATAGTCCGGTGGCTCAATGTAGTTTTTGGGCATTACAGTTACTGAGAGGATAAAAGCACCAAAAATTTTTTGTGTGCTTCTTAGGTCATAATAAGCGAGGAGCCCTTAACAAATATTGCCCAGGGCAAAATGGCAGCTGTATTAATATGATAATACTATGCATTAACATAAATCATTAGTAATCATGAAGTAGTCACGAGCAGTGCCTAAAATTAGATAAAATTATCACTACCCAATTAATAAAAAAATATTCACATACTATTAACAGCACACAGTGGCGGATCCAGGGGCTAGAATAGAGCCCTGTGCAAAAATTTCACTAAGCCACCTGATTATAAAGGACACTGTCCCTTGTAGGGAGGCTGTCCTTATCTCAGAGGCTAAGATACAGTGGAACCTCTGAATAAAGGACACATTGGGATCAGGTCTACTGTCCCTTGTAGGGAGGCTGTCCTTATCTCAGAGGTTAATTTACACTAAGATACAGTGGAACCTCTGAATAAAGGACACATTGGGATCAGGTCTACTGTCCCTTGTAGGGAGGCTGTCCTTATCTCAGAGGTTAATTTACACTAAGATACAGTGGAACCTCTGAATAAAGGACACATTGGGATCAGGTCTACTGTCCCTTGTAGGGAGGCTGTCCTTATCTCAGAGGTTAATTTACACTAAGATACAGTGGAACCTCTGAATAAAGGACACATTGGGATCAGGTCTACTGTCCCTTGTAGGGAGGCTGTCCTTATCTCAGAGGTTAATTTACACTAAGATACAGTGGAACCTCTGAATAAAGGACACATTGGGATCAGGTCTACTGTCCCTTGTAGGGAGGCTGTCCTTATCTCAGAGGTTAATTTACACTAAGATACAGTGGAACCTCTGAATAAAGGACACATTGGGATCAGGTCTACTGTCCCTTGTAGGGAGGCTGTCCTTATCTCAGAGGTTAATTTACACTAAGATACAGTGGAACCTCTGAATAAAGGACACATTGGGATCAGGTCTACTGTCCCTTGTAGGGAGGCTGTCCTTATCTCAGAGGTTAATTTACACTAAGATACAGTGGAACCTCTGAATAAAGGACACATTGGGATCAGGTCTACTGTCCCTTGTAGGGAGGCTGTCCTTATCTCAGAGGTTAATTTACACTAAGATACAGTGGAACCTCTGAATAAAGGACACATTGGGATCAGGTCTACTGTCCCTTGTAGGGAGGCTGTCCTTATCTCAGAGGTTAATTTACACTAAGATACAGTGGAACCTCTGAATAAAGGACACATTGGGATCAGGTCTACTGTCCCTTGTAGGGAGGCTGTCCTTATCTCAGAGGTTAATTTACACTAAGATACAGTGGAACCTCTGAATAAAGGACACATTGGGATCAGGTCTACTGTCCCTTGTAGGGAGGCTGTCCTTATCTCAGAGGTTAATTTACACTAAGATACAGTGGAACCTCTGAATAAAGGACACATTGGGATCAGGTCTACTGTCCCTTGTAGGGAGGCTGTCCTTATCTCAGAGGTTAATTTACACTAAGATACAGTGGAACCTCTGAATAAAGGACACATTGGGATCAGGTCTACTGTCCCTTGTAGGGAGGCTGTCCTTATCTCAGAGGTTAATTTACACTAAGATACAGTGGAACCTCTGAATAAAGGACACATTGGGATCAGGTCTACTGTCCCTTGTAGGGAGGCTGTCCTTATCTCAGAGGTTAATTTACACTAAGATACAGTGGAACCTCTGAATAAAGGACACATTGGGATCAGGTCTACTGTCCCTTGTAGGGAGGCTGTCCTTATCTCAGAGGTTAATTTACACTAAGATACAGTGGAACCTCTGAATAAAGGACACATTGGGATCAGGTCTACTGTCCCTTGTAGGGAGGCTGTCCTTATCTCAGAGGTTAATTTACACTAAGATACAGTGGAACCTCTGAATAAAGGACACATTGGGATCAGGTCTACTGTCCCTTGTAGGGAGGCTGTCCTTATCTCAGAGGTTAATTTACACTAAGATACAGTGGAACCTCTGAGTAAAGGACACATTGGGATCAGGTCTACTGTCCCTTGTAGGGAGGCTGTCCTTATCTCAGAGGTTAATTTACACTAAGATACAGTGGAACCTCTGAGTAAAGGACACATTGGGATCAGGTCTACTGTCCCTTGTAGGGAGGCTGTCCTTATCTCAGAGGTTAATTTACACTAAGATACAGTGTAACCTCTGAGTAAAGGACACATTGGGATCAGGTCTACTGTCCCTTGTAGGGAGGCTGTCCTTATCTCAGAGGTTAATTTACACTAAGATACAGTGTAACCTCTGAGTAAAGGACACATTGGGATCAGGTCTACTGTCCCTTGTAGGGAGGCTGTCCTTATCTCAGAGGTTAATTTACACTAAGATACAGTGGAACCTCTGAGTAAAGGACACATTGGGATCAGGTCTACTGTCCCTTGTAGGGAGGCTGTCCTTATCTCAGAGGTTAATTTACACTAAGATACAGTGGAACCTCTGAGTAAAGGACACATTGGGATCAGGTCTACTGTCCCTTGTAGGGAGGCTGTCCTTATCTCAGAGGTTAATTTACACTAAGATACAGTGGAACCTCTGAGTAAAGGACACATTGGGATCAGGTCTACTGTCCCTTGTAGGGAGGCTGTCCTTATCTCAGAGGTTAATTTACACTAAGATACAGTGGAACCTCTGAGTAAAGGACACATTGGGATCAGGTCTACTGTCCCTTGTAGAGTATCTAGCTAAGAGATTAAGATAAAAATTATGATAAATCAGATAATAATATATTATTTTAGTTCAGAGGTCGTTCGTGTTTCAGAGGGTCAGGTTCTAACTATAGTTACTTTACCAATTGCATGATAGTGAGATATCGCTTCCACCACAGATATTTTCTCAGTGAAGGAAATGCTGAGAGCCCATAATAACTGTACATGATCACATGCACAGCAGAATTCATCATAGGATAAATAAATGCTGTAGAACAGAAAAATAGTCAATAATTGTTCTAATAGTACAATGGAACTCCTCTATTCCTATCTCCTGACATCTCTATATAGTATAATATACAGTGGAGCCTCTCTAATGAGAACACCTCTGTAAGCTGTGGAATTCCTATATAGAGTACTGGAAACCACACCATAGAAGTTAAAAAGTGGGCATGGCAACCACAAATTCTTGCTTGAAAGTCACCCCTTTTAAGAATTTACTGGATCAGCCACTGCTCTATTCCAACCTCTTGAAATGAGGACACCTCTGTATACTCTCTATTCCAATACCCTGAAACAAGGACACCTCTGCATACAGTGGAACTCCTCTATTCCCACCCCAAGAAATGAGGAAACTTCTGTATATAGTGGAACTCCCCCCTGAAAGAGGACACCTGGAACTCCTCTATTCCAACCCCCTCAAATTAGGACACCTCTGTATACAGTGGAACTCCTCTATTCCCCTGAAATGAGGACACCTCTGTATACAGTGGAACTCCTCTATTCCCCTGAAATGAGGACACCTCTGTATACAGTGGAATTCCTCTATTCAAACCCCCTGAAATGAGGACACCTCTGTATCAAAGGATATTCCCAAATAACAACTTGTGTATTAACATTAAACCCCCTGAAATGAGGCCCCCCTCTAATTAGGACACTCCAAATGTGTCTAGAATAGAGAGGTTCCAATAGAGAAATGTTATTTTTCATGAAACCTATAATAAGTCTCTTCAAAGTTTGGGAAGAAACTTACATGAACCTCCAGCATGCCACTTGATAGCAATCCACAATAGGAAATAAATTGAACAGTGGTGATATACATGAAGAAATGTGATCTGGTTATTCTTCTTACGGAGAATGAAGAAAACAGTATCCAGAAACTCGAGTAGTTTGGATAAGTAGAAAATCCATATAGCAGAAGCTAACTACAGAGGAAAATGAGAGAGGGGCGGGGAGGGGTGGGGAGGGGGAGGGAGGGAGTCGGGAATGGGGAGAGGGAGGGAGAGGAAGAGGGGTGGGGAGGGGTGGGGAGGGGGAGGGAGAGGAAGAGGGGGAGGGAGAGGAAGAGGGGGAGGGAGAGGAAGAGGGGGAGGGAGAGGAAGAGGGGGAGGGAGGAGAGGAAGAGGGGTGGGGAAGGGAGAGGGGGAGGGAGAGGAAGAGGGGGAGGGGGGGAGAGGAAGAGGGGTGGGGAAGGGAGAGAGGGAGGGAGAGGAAGAGGGGTGGGGAAGGGAGAGAGGGAGGGAGAGGAAGAGGGGTAGGGAGGTGGAGGGAGGAAGTGGGGAAGGGGAGGGAGAGGAAGAGGGGTGGGGAAGGGAGAAGGGAGGAAGAGGAAGAGGGGTGGGGAAGGTAGGAGGGAGGAAGAGGAAGAGGGGTGGGAAGATGGAGGGAGGGAGTGGGGAAGGGGAGGGGGAGGGAGAGGAAGAGGGGTGGGGAAGGGAGAGGAAGAGGGGTGGGGAAGGGAGAGAGGGAGGGAGAGGAAGAGGGGTGGGGAAGGGAGAGAGGGAAGGAGAGGAAGATGGGTGGGAAGGTGGAGGGAGGGAGTGGGGAAGGGGGAGAGGGAGGGAGAGGAAGAGGGGGGATTTGGAGAGATAGAGGATTCTAAGGAATTCATAAATAGATATTTCTAATTTGTGGGTAGAGCTTTGATGTGATACTACAATGGAATCCCTCTATTCCAAACCCATGAAATGAGACCAACCCTCTCTAATCAGGACACCTTAATTTGTCCCAAGGTGTCTGGAATAGCTATAGAGCCACCTTTCCAATGACTCATTATCCTTACCTTCATGTGAGCTGGTGTGTTTCCATAAACCACAGGTATACAAATAGAATTGAAACCAAGCTGTCTTGAAGAAATATAGAACTGTAATGAATAAATTTAGGTGAAGTTGAGAGGTCTCTGGATAGAATAATCTTCAGTTTGGCTTTTTTTATAGACCTTTTTCGAAACTAGTCATCTCTCCCACAGCAGGACACTTTTTTAAATTAAGACACCTCTGTTTCTATACAGTAGGACCTCTTATAAAGGACAAAGACAACATCGTGGAGATTACAGGGGTGATGGTGAGGCTTGGCTCTCAAGAACTACTCAATTTTTAGTTGGGCGTAGTTATCACAACCATTCAGAAGAGCTACCATCTAGAAATTCCCTATGACAAAAGACAGCTACATTTATAACAGAAATACCTCTATAGTCATATATGCAGAGAGCAGGACTAACAGAATGTTGTAGACTAACATGACTGAGTTCAGCTGGAAGGCTTTCCTTCCTTCCATGAGTTTTGGTCCCAAATAGCACATAATAAGATATAGTACGCACAGAGTAAGAACAGGCCATGGAGAGTACACAAGGAACCAGTCTTTTACTCGGGGATCTGATGGAAATAAGAGGTTAAGATTTAAAACAAAACTTTCAGATTTAATAATAAGAATGATAGCTAACTTAATTTTTTTAGCTAGCTAGTGCCAAACCATGGAATTCTAATTCATAGCACATCTGTATACAGTGGATGAACTCCTCTATTTCAACATCCTAAAAATTAATGAGGACACCTCTGTATATATATAATGGAACTCGTCCTCTATTACAACAGGACACCTCTGTATACAGTGGAGCCCCTTTACTCTTACACTCTTACCCTCTAAAATGAAGACACCTATGTAAATATGTCCCAAATATTAGAAAGTGTATAAACTTCACTTTTAATCTGAAAGTTTATCAGGAATAATTGCTGTTTATTTAGACTAAATAGTCAGAGGACAGCCTAATTTGATAAATGTGGCTACTTTATGATATTCATTAATGGCCTGAGAGCTCATTTTATGGTCTGAGCTGTATCATCAGAGATTTGATATCAGCACATAAGCTAGGGCTCAGGCTATACCCTAGGATTGTTATTAGCTAGCCAATCTATTCTATCTCCCTGAAACAAGGACACCTCTGTATACAGTGAACTCCCTCTATTCCAATAACCTGAAATGAGGACACAGTGAAATCCCTCTATTCCAATAACCTAAAATGAGGACACCTCTGAAACACTCTATTCCAACCCCCTGAAATGAAGATGCCTCTGTCACTTGTATAATATAACATTATGTAACAGTCTGTGTATTAGAACTCTATCCCTGAAATGAGGCCACCCCTCTCATCAGGACACTTTAACTGTCCCAAGGTGTCTGGATTAGAGGTTCCACTCTCTACAGAACATCCATTCCAATCCCAACGCCTAATTACCGAGGAATAACATAATATATTGGTAGCATTTCAGAGCAAGGCTATAGTTCTAATTACTTTGCATACCTCCATTTTTATGAATGGACTCTTCAAAACTTGTCCGGATATGCTTCCAGAGCTCTATGAATCCTTCCATTCTAAAGATCTCATCTGCTATCTTCCAAAACAGAGTGGAGTAAACAGCTAGCTAGCTATAACTGCTGACGGCACAATCACCACCACAGCCTACTTATGGCTTGGGCGGTGGGTGAGAAAAAAGGGGTGATTCTAGATCTGTATCTGCGTCGGTGGTTATAGCCAATTTCCCCCATAAATAGTCAACCTTGCACTGTATATTATCTGAGCCCCTCCCTCCCTCTCTCCTCCCCCAAATAGCTCAACACATGTAGTTAGCTATCCACTGTTGGTTACTGAAGCAGTTATAAAATTCCTGAGAGGCACTAAAATTTAAAATTGCAAGTAGCTAGATAGCTTGCATCTGGTTCACAAAAGACTGATTAAAGGTGCCTGAAAGGTGGAGAGTGCCCAATACCCACAGCTTCTCCTCTCTGGAACCACTACCGTTACAGTTTGAATGTTTTGTTCTGCTAGAAGCATGTACCCTAACAGTTATTTAGCTGTGTGTATACATGGTAGCAACCCCTGTCCTCACTCCTGGATCAACAATTCATAAACCTAGTGCAGATTAAACACTTACCTGTAATTATGCTAATAACATGCAATATATTCTGTGACCACATCACAGTACAACAGATTAGCAGATTACAGAACAGTTGTCATAGATAGGGCAGTGAGTAGGCTTAGGTAGATTATGCTGGCATAATTTTAGGGACTGCCTGGAATCAAGCATAATGCTAGAATAATGGGGCACATTTTGGGAATAATTTGAGCTCTTTTTGCACCTGGTCATTGTACAGCTAATTTTGAAGTCCTCTAAGTGGTCCTGATGAAAATGGATATCCTCTATAGGCCTAATTCCATTTGTGGTTTCATGAACTATTGGTGACTATGCAGTGATTGAGCATGTGATCAGCCATGTGGCATGTTTCAGTTTCTTGATAGTGTCAAAAATGGCTTCTAGTTTACTACTGAAGGCCACTTTTGGAGATCAGCAGAGACAAACTTTACAGGAAACACAAGTTTAACAAACTATAACTGTTGTTTTAAAGAAGAATAATCAATAATGTTGTGAGAATAATGGGCAACTTTTTTTAGCATCGCAGAATAGAATAATGGGGGAAATTTTGAGCATAATCTACCTAAGCCTAGCAGTGAGTGGCTCTGAAGTAATTACTGTGGTTGGCAATGCTTACACAGCTTAATATAGTCAGACATACTTATTAATTAAAATAACAAGTTCATAGATAACTATTATAGCTTCATCAGTCCTTCTTTGAAAGCAGTGACAAGTATTTCTTAATTACTGTATACAGTGGAACCCCACTTTGCTGACACTTTTGGGACCAACACAAAGTGTCCTGATTAGTGAGGTGTCCTCATCTCAGGGTTTTTTAGTTAAAGTCCTATATTTTGTATGTTAACCCACTCTAGGTTTCTACTGAAAGTTCCCACTACCACTACCTTGGAGTCTATGATTAGAGCATAAGCATGCACTATTAATTATTGGTATAATGTATTCATGAAAACATTCTGATGTGTAGTTACACATTTCCATGATATAAAGCCTATTGTTACTAAGATTCAGCTGGAAAGTATTGATTAAGCATTGACTGAACAGTGTACTTAGTTGTAGAACATTGCAGCCAAGCAACTGTTTACCAAATCTACAGCTGAAGTTACTGGTTAAAGACTCAATCCTCGGTGCAGGCTATGGCCTCAAAGATACCAATCATGCAAGTACCGCCTGTATGGCCCACTTGCCTGCTAACTATTAACGGGAATGAGGAGTCTATAGCTTTGTCAGCTGAAAGACTAGCAAGTACAGCCTGTATGGCCTACCTGCCCGCCGGGATCTATAGCTTTGGCAACTGAAAGACTAGCAAATGCAAACAACAATTATTACCTGATTTTCTAACTACAAACATTGTGTCAGTAAATTGAGAGAAATTTGTATTACATAGCAATATGTGCGTGCGGTAATCGTGTCCTGTTTCCGGAATAGCGAGGTGTCCGCTACTCAGGGGTAGCATTATAATGGTTTTCAACAGGGCATAAACCGTTCCTGAAGGAACTGTCCCGATTAACGAGAGGTCCGCTTCTCAGGGAGTCTGCAAATCGAGGTTCCACTGTAGTATATTACTGTAATGCCATATCTAGCTATAATTGTAACAGACTATTTAAAATGCTATAAGCTTCTATCATAACAGACTTGGCAAATGAATAGATTGTAGCTAAAACAGAGAATTTCTAAAGTAGCTAGTCTAAGCTAAGGTAAGCACTTTAGTAGAGTTTAGCCACTGCTGGACTGCATCAGTATGCACAGGAGATGTCTCTCTAATGACCTCTCTGACAGATTGAGAAGAATCTTCTTCCAAAGCTGAATAAAGTCCGGGATATGCCTGTAAATAATAGTATAGAATATAATGACAAACAGTAAAAGATGTATTATAGTTATTATGATTGTTTTAATGGAGCAATTTCAAATTAACCCCCCCCCTGCAAATTGCTGAATGGATGATGATAGTTCTTAATAACGGAAAACGGAAATTTTCAAAAAAAGGGTACAACTTCCCAATAAATCTAGCATGCTATACTCATCCTAAATATGGTGACCAAGTAGTACATTCTGTCTCCTTACCAGGCACCCCTCAGGCTTATCCAAAGAGAAATCATCGTCGTCATCTGTAATAACTAATCTAAAAGATCTTTTGCCACAAAGATAGTTTCTCCACGTCAGCTGAAGGGAGGAGTGGAGAAAGATAAATTAAAAAGTTGACTGCAATAATGGAATATAATTGTATTAATGGAATTTTCCCTGCATAAAATTTAAAATAGAAATTTTACCATTTCATTGCTAAAAATAAAGTAAATCTGTCGAAAATAAAAATTTTTGGAAGTCAGAATCATTCAGAAATTAAACTATAAATCTAATAATTTTATTATATTAATCTAATTAATGATACTGTTTCCTAAATTAAATTTTGTCAAACAGTAAAAATATTTCAACTTTAAAATTTACCTTTTCCACATTCACTTCCTTCCCACAATCTCTTTCAGCGACGCTCACCACCACCGTTCCAGTACTTGTCTCACTGTTCCATCTGCTCCATCTGAAGCCAAACCCACAGCTACACAAAGCCATGCTCCTGTACACCTCGCCCTCTACCCGATGGTGTTTTTTAGTGATACTTACATATCTGCTGGCATCAGGTTCAGGGAAGAAATTGGCTCCAACCTTAGTCAGAGAATTCATGAGTTTTCTGGTAGTCATTGGTTGGTTGAGAAGATGCGACAGGGCAGGTTGGTCTTCTGGGCCAACGAGGACACATTCGTTTTTCTGAGGTAACCAAATTAATGTTATAATGTTTCGTTAGAAGCTTGTACTGTGTTATATTACCTTTATCTGTATTGTAATGCAGGATACACCACCCTCGATAGTGAGGAGGGTGTGGTTTTGACCCATTGGCAGAAGTTCCCATGTAACATACGGCATATTAGTGTATTGATCCTAACATAAAATACATAAATTCATCCATGAAATTGAAGTGAGAGTATGACACACAGGACTACAGTGAAACCCTACTATTACAACCCCCTGAAATGAGGACACCTCTGCATACAGTGGAACACCTCTATTACAACCCCCTGAAATGAGGACACCTCTGCATACAGTGGAACACCTCTATTACAACCCCCTGAAATGAGGACACCTCTGCATACAGTGGAACACCTCTATTCCAACCCGCTTGTGTATTAACATTAATAGAACTTAACTCCATGAAATGAGGACACCCCTCTAATCAGGACGATTTGTCTAAAGATGTCTTGGAATAGAGAAGTTCCACATATAGACAGTTTACAAAGATTTCATTTTTTTCCCATTATTTGTTGTTGTTGTTGTTGTTGTTGTTGTTGTTGTTGTTGTTGTGTTGAGAATATAAATTAGTGTCAACACAACTACTACTGAATGAATTAGTGTCATAACACAACTACTACTGAGATTAGTAATGAATTAGTGTCATAACACAACTACTACTGAGATCAGTGAGAATATACACTTGAATTAGTGTCCTAACACAACTACTACTGAGATTAGTGAGAATATACACTTGAATTAGTGTCATAACACAACTACTACTGAGATTAGTGAGAATATACACTTGAATTAGTGTCATAACACAACTACTACTGAGATTAGTGAGAATATAAACTTGAATTAGAACTACTACTGAGATCAGTGAGAATATAAAACTTACAACAATGTGTTTTTCAAGTCAGCAAACCATATCTTTTATTAATAGAATTACTAGATTGACTGACCCACTTACCACCATGATAGCAAATGGACGGAAATGGAACATTTGAAATGATACAGTCTTTTCATCTATTAAAAAATATCATTTTTCTGATAAAGGACCTATTAAAATAAGGACAACCTCTGTACAAATATGTATCATCTGGTTTATCTCAATCTCTGAGATAAGAACAGTCTCTATACAAGGGACAGTAGACCTGATCCTAACGTGTCCTTTATTCAGAGTTCCACACGTAAGTTAACCTCTGAGATAAGGACAGCCTCACTACAAGGGACATAGACCTGATCCCAATGTGTCCTTTATTCAGAGATTCCAAGTGTAAGTTAACCTCTGAGATAAGGACAGCCTCGCTACAAGGGACAGTAGACCTGATTCTAATGTGTTTCAGAGGTTCCACTGTATTACCCACCCCAATATACCCATATCAAATTTAGCATTTTGTATATCTTTAGTACGCCAAATCTTCTCCTTCTCATCCCAACTAGCCATCTGAGGTTCTTCAGAGAAAATGTACTCCTCTGGTAACCTAATAATTAAATTAATTTGACATGAATAACTACTATGAATTAAGTATGCACACAATATACTTCATGTGCTCTACAATGATTTCCTTTATTCAAATCCTCTGAAAGGAAGACACCTCTGTATAAGGTGGAACACCTCTATTCCAACCCCCTGAAATGAGGACACCTCTGCATACAGTGGAACTCCTCTATTCCAACACCCTAAAATGAGGACACCTCTGTATACAGTGGAACTCCTCTATTTCAACACCCTGAAATGAGGACACCTCTGCATACAGTGGAACCCCTCTATTCCAACCCCCTGAAATGAGGACACCTCTGCATACAGTGGAACCCCTCTATTCCAACACCCTAAAATGAGGACACCTCTGGAACCCCTCTATTCCAACACCTAAAATGAGGACACCTCTGTATACAGTGGAACTCCTCTATTCCAACACCCTGAAATGAGGACACCTCTATATACTTATTCCAACACCCTGAAATGAGGACACCTCTGTATATAGTGGAACCCTCTATCCAACCCTCTGAAACAAGGACACCTCTGTATAAGGTGGAACCCAACCCCCTGAAATGAAGACGCTTCTGTATATAAGGTGGAACCCCTCTATTCTAATCTCCTTAATCAGGACACTTTAATTTGTTCAAATGTGTCCAGAATAGGGAGGTCACATACTTCAAACTAATGCTGATAGCAGGCCACAGTGACGAGCCTTGAATGTGACCCGAAGGTTGTAACAATATCCTCCACTGATGTAGAAGATGGTTGACGTACAGGTTGCTTAGCCGGGTATGAATATGTGAACAGAGTCTGTGGTAGTTCTGCATAAATAGGTAAAGCATCATTAGATATAAAAAACACTAATGTATTTTACATAACACATTATATGAATTTATTATACCTTACCAAACCTTACCAAATCAATTAGTCATTTCCGTAACAGAGGAGAAGGATTATTACAGTATCTAGAAGGTCAGCTTGGCCACACTTACTCCTAGAAATTTGGTTCAAACACCAATTAGGTTTATGAGGTAAGTATGGCCTCTCTGTGAAGGTGAAATTTTATTTTCATGGTTTCCACCCTCCCTCCCCCTCCCAGCCCCCTCCTTCCCCCCTCTTCCTTTCCCTCCTCTATCCCCCTCCACCCTCTCCTCCTCCCTCTCCTCCCCAAAGCTTAAGTTCAACTTTCTCTAATTCTCATAAGCTTACTGTACAAGGCTAACCCTCCACTAGTCCCGGAAGCTCCGGGACAGTCCCGAATTTACACTAACTAAATCTGTCCGCAACGGATTTAACATAAGGCTATTGTTTGTCCCGGAAGTGCCTGAATAGCTGAATAGTCACTGTGTAAACAGTACTGTGCAGAGGTGCAGCCAGCTCAGACCATAGGCAGCTGACCTTCCCAGCAGCTTTCAGTGGTTTGTAAACCACTTTCCAGACACTAGGGCCTCAGGTAAGGTCACTTGTGTGTATCACTTAGCTACTCATTAGCTATACATACTCACAGAGACACTAGCTAATGGGGCTGACCTCTATCACATACACAACACATGACTTCAAGGTGCATGCCATACTCCTTGATAGTGCTTCTAGCTAGTTAGTTAGTCAATGTTGGTTTGTTATGGCTGAGTCTGAGGATCCTGTAACCCCTCCACGTAAAAAACAAAGAGGCAAAGTCATTTTGATTCTGCATGGATCCAGGAGTTCAGGGAATAGGAAGGAGTCACAGAGGTATATATTGACCTTTTCACTTCAACTGTGTGTAGATGGATAATAATGTCATCATTATAGGTGACATATATGCACACTGCTCCTTGTGCTCATCTGATTTTAGTGTCTCCCATGGAGGGAAAAATGATGTCACTACCCATGCACAATTGTGTCTCTGATGTCAGTCAAGTTTAACAGTAATCCTCATACTTGTTGTTTTGATGCTGACCTTTCACCAGAACTTATTTCCAAGTGTAAAAAAAGCTACATCTCTAGCCTAAAAAAAACTAACAGAAATTTTTTTCA
>OZ024682.1:2073765-2233720 GCA_964016965.1 Diacarnus erythraeanus
CCTATTTACTGAGATAAATGTCATTGCTAATTAGAGCTGTTTCCTATGGTTCTCAAATCATGTACTCTGACCTTCTTGTTGCAGGAAGAACTCGAAGAATTGAGCAGAGCAGAGACGAAATCTAAAGTGGCCAATTTTCTCTCCACAGAGAAGAGCATTGTCTCAAGACCACACAACCCTTTCATTGGTGAA
Source organism: Diacarnus erythraeanus (assembly GCA_964016965.1). Taxonomy (NCBI): domain Eukaryota; kingdom Metazoa; phylum Porifera; class Demospongiae; order Poecilosclerida; family Podospongiidae; genus Diacarnus; species Diacarnus erythraeanus. The sequence goes on from OZ024682.1 coordinate 2,073,958, forward strand.
TCTAGCAAAGGTATCATGGATATTAGTCATACTGTATCTACTCCTCTGTGAATAACACAACCACTTCCTCTAAATAAATTGTTAAAAATTAAGCCAACACTTATATACACATTAAATAATTATTTTCTAACATAATATTATAAAGCATTTTTTCTGTGGTAAAAATTTTGCTTGTTAACTATGACACAGCTGTGCAGTCAATGTGTTAGTCACATGAGAGGGAGTGAGAGAGAGAGGAAGTGAGGGAGGGAGGAGGAAGAGAGAGATGGAGGAAGGGAAAGAGTAAGAGAGTGAGAGGGAATGATAGAGGGGGGAAGGAGAAAGAGTGAGTGAGTATGATAGAGGGGGGAAGGAGAAAGAGTGAGTGAGTGAGAGGAAGGGAGTGAGAGAAGAAGGAAGAGAGGGAGTGAGAGATAGAGTTGGAGAGAAGAGAGAGAAGAGAGAGAAGAGATTAAAAATTCAACACTCAACTCTATATTCTCAGGGAATGACTCTGTCACTTCTACCCAAGCACAAAGTTCAACAAGTACAGGAGGAAATGTTGACAGTGTTAAGAGTAAATCTCAGTTGCCGAGTTTTTGGATCCCCTCTCTCACTCCCAATGCCAAACCCACGGAAGTCAAGAAGCCGGTGAGTTCTAGAGAGACCTATAGTCCAGATCATAGATAATGCATTAATTCAGTGGATCTCTCCTAGGGCAAGATATGGAGTTAGTGCAGAAAAGATAATTATTTCATGATGTACATACAGTGGAACTTCACTTATACAGACTTCAGTTATCTATCTAATTATACAGACTCCAAATTGATTGCCAATTTAGTCTGAACACTGCATCATTCAAAATGTATTGACTGACATTTCACTTGTATGGACTAGTGCCTGTCCCATAGGGTGAGGTTCCACTGTACTGGTACGTATGCAGGAATAGATCTCAATTGGAGGTCATTCTAGTCCTTTCAGTGGATATTTTTATAATAACAGTCTCTGTCCATAGGAAAACAAGACCTACTGTCCCATGAGTGGGAAACAGCTCAGAGTGAAGGTAATAAGTGCTTAATACCATTCTCAATTATGACTTTTTTAATCTATAATAAAAAAAAAAATTATTATTGATTTGGGTCAAGTAAATGATCATGAAACTAACATCAGTGAGGAACTGTTTCAGTTAGCTTGAATGTAGCTTGTCATGTACTGAATGTGTGATTGATGTCCTCTAGGACCTGATTCCAGTCAAGTTCACACCAATTGCTGATAGAGATACAAAGACAGCGTCCATTGTAAAGGAAGCACGGTACATGTGTCCCATCACCAGAGACACTCTGGGAAATTCCATACCATGTGCGGTACTAAAACCAACGTAGGTTCAGTAGGTATAAGATTACCACCCAAAGTGGAGGTAGAGCAACTAACCCTCTGAAACAAGGGCACCTCTGTATACAGTGGAACCCAACACCCTGAAATGAGGACACCTCTGTATACAGTGAAACCCCTCTATTCCAACCCCCTGAAATGAGGTCACCTCTGTATACACTATTTCAACCCCCTGAAATGAGGGCTCCTCTTACCACACGTGTATCTACTAGGGGAGATGTTGTTACAATGGAGTGTGTAGAACAGCTCATTCGTAAGAATGACATGATGTGTCCCATCACTGACAAGAAACTAAAGGAGACTGACATCATCACCATAATGAGGGTGAGTGAGCATGAACAGTTAACCCTATATCAACTAAGAATAATGTTAGGTGGAACTATCTAGGGTTAGATGGTATATTTTTAGTAAAGACATCCTTACTTCAGAGGATCCATATAATATTAGCTATGTACATCAAAGTCCTCATTTTAAGATTATATGGTTTTGACTGTATACAGAAGTGTTCTCATTTCAGGAGGTTGAATAGAGGGGGTTCCACTGTATACAGAGGTGTCCTCATTTCAGGGGGGTTGAGTTCCACTGTATACAGAGGTGTCTTCATTTCAAGGGGTTGGAATAAAGGGGTTCCACTGTGACTATTCCTCTTCAAAGAACACTAATGAAGGATTGTTACCTGATGAAACTAATTTTCCACCTTGTAGGGAGGAACTGGATATGCTGGAACTGGTTTGAACCTTGTAGCTACAAAAGTAGGAGCAGCCATGATGACATAGTACTACAACGCAATGTCTCTCATCCTTACACATAATCATATACTAGTAAACATATTGACATAATAATTATACTTACCAGGTCTCTAATATTTAGCGTAAGTGATAAAGTCACAAAAACAATGAGAAATAAGTTTTGTAAGTTTTTACCTTTCATTATCTTTGGTTCTAAGTTAACAAGTATCAAAATGTAGCTGAAATCTCTTTATCATTTTTAGAAGTGTAGATTAGTAAAGAGAAGTGTGTCACATGCTAGATCCAAATTTTAAATATTATGTGCCACAATGCACTTACATACATTCACTTGGTACTACTAAATGGTGTTTTATAATCAAATGACTCCTTACCATACAAATACTATTGTAACTCATTAGTTACAGGCATGTGTGAGTTGTCACACATTCACTAACTCATTGTTGAAGGGGTTGAAGGTTTTCCTGTCTTAATACACTGGCTAATCAATGGGTCATTATTCCCACTGACTTGGGCTCCTTATTAGGAAAATTGATTACTTTCTTCACATGCTACAAACTGCAATCATGTATCAGGCAATATTTCAAATAATTAAAGGATAACAGCCCTCTAGAGAATATCCATAAAAACAGTAAAAGTAGATTAGTAAAGAGAAAGCTACATATCATATGTTAGAGTTACTGTGTGTACTGCATCATAACATGTTTTAAAGAAGTTTCAAGTCTTGTATTTGTATTTCTTCTGGAACTACTGCCCCTATCTCAGTGTCTATACATCTATTCCAGATTGTTATATATCCTCCCACCACCACCAGTTTATTGGTAGGTAGGACTGCAGTTAGAACATCTTCTCTTGGTGTTGGCATTTCTCCTATGATACTCCATGAGTTAGTGGCTTTATTATAGTAATGAATGGCTCCTGTTAGTCTGCCATTGCAATCTTTACTTGTTATAGCTAGCACATGTCCTCCTAATGTTACAAGACTTGAAGTATTACGTACAGGAATATTAGCTAGTCTAGTCCAAACAGATCCACCATTGCTACTGTCAGTAGAGACAGGCTCTTTTGAAGACTGAAGGAGTTCTTCCATGGAACAGGAGAATAGAGTGTTTTTATTATCAGAGAGATGCAAGTGTTCATCACATAATGTTATTTTAGGAAAACCAGTTACTTGAGGTAAGCCACTAGCTGTAGACCACTGGAGAGTCTCTATATTCATCACTTCAACTGTAGATAGGGAATCACAAAAATCAATAGAGAAGTAACTTCCTCCCACTACTACTAGGTGGGTGGGAGTGGTGATAGAAGCTGGACGAACTCTTGCTGTTGGCATTGGTGGGAGGAATTGTTCCCATTCTGACCCTGACTGACCATGTTTAAGGCTGAGGAGGATGTTGGTACTATTCCATGATTCATCCACACGACCCCCAATAGCAGTCAGTTGTTCATTAATGACTGCTAGACCAAATAAATTATGAGGACATTGTTGTAATTCTGTCCACTTGTCTGGTAGTTCAAATGAGTATACATTATATAAGGCAGAGAAGTATGCAATGTTGCCAAGGGCCACAGCTGCTCCAATGAAAGATCTCATATTTTCTGGTGCTGATTTCCCTTGTCTCCATGTTAGTTTTAGTGACACTTGTTTTGTTTGTTTCTGCTCCTTTTGTACATCTTGTGCCTAATGTGCAATAAACTCTTAAAACATGTTTGTAGGCAGGATGAGGAGTTGTTATTTAATTGGGACAATGCTCCCTGTATCAAATCTGAGAGTATACACTGAGGTCACACTCCCCTACACCCCTCCAGATTTGTAGGAACTCAATGTTTTATGTGCTAAAATACCACGTACTAGCTATGGTAGAGAGAACTCATACTGTGGTTTACAATGATCTGTTGTAGTTATTGTTGACTTATATGTTGTCTCTAGGTTTTGTGCATTTCATGTGCATGGTTGTAGCCCCCTATACAACCATGCATGAAGGTTCACCTCATAGTCATCCTATGTAGCTATGTTCACCGTATAATAGCTGGCCCAACAGGTAACTGATTCTTTCTCTCACACTCCACACTTTTCTCCAACAAAGCAGGAGAGCATAGCTAATGAATACTTAATGTATCAATCTACCAACATCTCATATGACTTGTCATAGGCATAGGAAGTTGCTTTGAATTAGGGGCCCCAAAGCCCCCCCCCCCTCTTATATTTATATCATTGTAGTCCTAAATGCATAGTTAGTACTGTAAAAGATATACTATAAATATAGCTAATAATACTAGGCTAGCAGCGTTTTCATACAGGATTTTTTGTTTGGGGGTGGGTGGGTGGGGAAACATTGGATTGAGGTGGGATTTCTCCCTTCCCCCCCTCCCCCCTCCTCTGTATAAAACAGTGCAGGTATAACTGTTATCACACTATAGATAGTGAACATGTACACACATGCACTCATATACATGTACTCTGTATAATATGAGGGATAATTATGTAATTAGTGTCATTTGCATGCATTCACACATACTTACCTGCACATTTCTTGATTTCTTGTGTGGCACTGTTTCTGCTTCCAAGGGGGACTTGCTTTCTTCATTTCTCTCTTTACATGTTAAAACTTCCTGTCCTCTCATGTTGTTCAACTCTTTTCGTAATATCTGTTCTCTTGTTCTAGATTCTTTTAGTTCATGCTGTAGCATGTTTCTCTCAACTTCATGCTGTTTCACTGCCTTTTGATATTGCAGTTGTAACTGTTCTATATATCGTTCCTTTGAATTTGCTGCCTCTCGATATTGCAGTTGAGACTGTTCTAGTTCTCTTTGATATCGTCCCTTTGCATCCAATGCCTCTTGATATTTCAGTGTAGACTGTTCTAGTTCTCTTTGATATCGGCCCTTTGCATCCACTGCCTCTCGATATTGCAGTTGAGACTGTTCTAGTTCTCTTTGATATCGGCCCTTTGCATCCACTGCCTCTCGATATTTCAGTGTAGACTGTTCTAGTTCTCTTTGATATCGTCCCTTTGCATCCACTGCCTCTCGATATTGCAGTTGAGACTGTTCTAGTTCTCTTTGACATCGTCCCTTGGCATCCACTGCCTCTTGATATTGCAGTTGAGACTGTTCTAGTTCTCTTTGATATCGTCCCTTGGCATACACTGCCTCTTGATATTGCAGTTGAGACTGTTCTAGTTCTCTTTGATATCGTCCCTTGGCATACACTGCCTCTTGATATTGCAGTTGAGACTGTTCTAGTTCTCTTTGATATCGTCCCATGGCATACACTGCCTCTTGATATTGCACTTCCTTTGCATGATATTCTTCTGTTTTCTGTTGAAGTTCCAGCTCAAGCCTCTGTACTGATGCAGTCTGGTTTCTAGACTGCTCCACACTGTGTGTATATCTTCTCTTCCTCTTCGTTGAGGCTAGTCGCTCACACAGATCATTGGCAGAGGGTCTCTCTGTCTCTATGTCCTTCAGACAATGCAATGCTACAGGTCTAAGGGGGTGATCAGGATCTAACAGGTCAATATGCTTCTTACGACGCTCAATTTCTGGTATTAAGACAATTATCCGACCTGTCGGGTATCTGCCGTCCTGAAGAAATGTTGTGGCATCTCCAAGATTAGGGAATTTTCGTGTAGCTATCTGGACTGTAAGAACTCCATAAGAGAAGCAGTCCAGTTTATTGGAACTCAGATTAGTACCAGATTAGTAGGAACTCATAGTGTATAATGTCTTATGTGCTAAAATACCACTGAAATAGACACAGGTATGATTCCCCCTCACAGTAAGTACTAGCTATGGTAGAGAGAACTCATAACTGTGGTTTATTGTTGACATAACTGTTGTCTCTAGGTTTTGTTGTGCATGGTTGTAGCCCTATACAGCCATGCATGAAGGTTCACCTCATAGTCATCCTATGTATGTTCACCTTTGTATAGCTGGCTCAACAGGAAACTGATCTCACACTCCACACTTTTCTCCAACAAAGCAGGAGAGCATAGCTATATAATAGTTATGTATCAATCTATCAACATCTCATATGACTTGTCATAGGCATAGGAAGTTATTTTTAATCAGGGGCACTCTGGTGCTGCCCAAAGCACAGCGCTTTCAAGGGAGATTCGTTAGCATGGGAAATTTTGAGAATTTGTATTCTTTGAGACAAATTCTGGTACAATCTGGGGGAAATGTCAGTTTAAAAATGAGTGTACAAAGTTATATAATATACTGTTATCACTATAGATAGTAAAGATGTACATACATGCACTCATATACATGTACTCTGTATGAGGAATAATTATGTAATTAGTGTCCTTTGCATGCATTCACACATACTGGATTTCTGGACTTCTTGTGTGGTACACCTTCTGCTTTCAAGGGAGACTTGCTTGCCTCATTTTTCTCTTACATAATACAAGGACTTTCTGTTCTCTCATGTTGTCATTAAACTCTTTTTCCAATTGCTGTTCTCTTGCACAGAATTTTTGTAGTTTATGCTGTAGCATGTTGCTATGTTCTCTTGCTCTAATTTCTTTTGGTTCATGTTGTAGCATGCTTCTTTGAACTTTGTGCTGTTTAACTTCCTCTCGATATTGCAGTTGAGACTGTTCTAGTTCCCTTTGATATCGTTTCTTTGCATCCACTGCCTCTTGGTATTGCTGTCGAGACTGTTCTAGTTCTCTTTGATATCGTTCCTTTTCATCCACTGCCTCTTGATATTGCACTTCCTTTGCATCTAAAGCATTTTGATATTTCTGTTGAAGTTCCAGCTCAAGCCTGTGTACTGATGCAGCCTGGTTTCTAAACTGCTCCACACTATGTGTGTATCTTCTCTTTCTCTTCAGTGAGGTTAGTCGCTCACACAGATCATCAGCAGATGGTCTCTCTGTCTCTATGTCCTTGATACAGTGCAATGCTACAGGTCGGAGGGAATGATCAGGATCTATCAGATCAATATCCTTCTTACGACGCTCAATTTCTGGTATTAAGACAATTACCCGACCTGTTGGGTATTTGCTGTCCTGGATAAATGTCGTGGCATCTCCAGGATTAGGGAATTTTCGTGTAACTATCTGGACTGTAAGAACTCCATATGAGAAGCAGTCCAGTTTATTGGAGTAGTGAGGAGGTGAGGTTAGTGCCTCTGGAGGCATGTAGACTGTTGTTCCTGGGCACAGGGTGAGTGGGGTCATTCGAGAATTTATGTCTGTCTGCTTAGACATCCCAAAGTCGGTCACCTTTGCTCTACTTCCTGCACCGATCAACAGGACATTGTTGCTGGAGAGGTCTCTGTGGATGATGGAATTGGAGTGGAGGTAGGACAGAGCGAGTGCTACATCATGGCAGATGTTTAGCTGGGTGTGGTAAGGGATTGTACCAGCAGATCTCTCCAGGAATCTTGTTAAACTCTCGTCCATCAGCTCCATCAAGATAACTGGCCTTCCTGTCTCAGGATTTCTAGCAGTTCTTAGGAACTGCACGATGTTTGGATGTTTGATGGTGCTTAAAAACTGGCACTCTTGCTGAAACCTTTCAAGGAATCTATTTATCCCTGGGTCATTGTCCTGGAACATGGTGTCATGGAGTAGTTTTGCAGCACAAGGTAGCTTCCCACACTTTGCTTTGCAGACCTTGCCATAGGAACCAATTCCGAGTATTTCATCAGTGTAGATTTCAACAGAACCATAGTTTAGCTTTTTCAAAGGTGAAGCCATCTTTTCTATTCATGTGACTTAGGCAAGTCTGAAATGCTTCAAGTCCTACACTCTACTCACATAGGGTCGCTGTAAAACCTGGACTCTGGACTGGACTGGACTGGACTGGAGTCACTATGTATATGAGCATGCGCATTGTGAGCGTAGGCGGATCACAGTAGACGGAGTGTACTTCGTTTCTTTTTTTCCCATGAACATCGTTATAATTTCCAGCTGGGAGCTAAGAGGTAATCTGCACAAGCCATTAATTTTAGTTATCTACCAAGTAGTGAAAGGCTAATTCTTTTAGTCCAAATCTTAAACTATTAGCCCCTGGTCTAACCAAAGAATAAAAAGTTCAACCAATTAGGAACCTTGTGTGATGTCAGTAGCATTTAGGGCATTACTTACATGACAACAGTGCATGTCACATGCTATGTAAATTTATGTGTGTGTTTTTGAGGATTTAGGAGAGTGAACATATTTATTTTATCTGACCTTATAGACCCCTTGCCTCACAGTGGGTGCGGCAATGAATGTCACATGCAGTGACACACCCTTAACTCGCGCGTGTAGGGCAAAAGATTTTAGGCTGTTAGTAAAGACTTCTGAGTATTTCCTATTGCTGGACTTAAAGCGGTATTTACAGAAGTTGAAAATAGATTAGTAGGAATTAGCTACCTGACCCATATATTATAGCAGAAAACCAGTACTTGGATGATGGTAGCATGACCTAACTTAGATTCTATATGGAAGTTAAAACTAGCCCTTAGGCTCTATATGGAAGTTAAAACTAAAGCCTATAACTATTTCTTTAATGGATATAATTATGTCAGGACAGTATTGTAGATAAAATTTTATTACTGTGAACTAAAGTTGTGATAAAGCAGCTAAAGCTTCATAGGATGGAAGTCCTGTGTAAAATCAGGTCTTGTCACAGCTACCATCCAGCATGGCTGCAGGACTCTTATTTTTCCTCAGCCAATCAAGTTGGTGCTGCACAATCACTTCTTCCTTAAATTCATCAAGAGTTTCTTCAAGGGTCTGAACTGTTTCTCTAAGCATCTCTACCAAAGTACATCACTTGGGTAGTTAGCTAGTAGCTACGGCTTTGTCCTCTGAGCAATAGAATTAGCAACTGGATATTCAGTGTGACCAATGCTTGCTTCAACTTGATCACTCTGTTCTTGTCTTCTCATTAACCTCCCAGTCTTTGATCACTACTAGCCCGTGTACTCTTTGTGAATGCAAATATCAATAATCTAACATGAAGGTTTCCCTGCATATAATTATATAGAAACTGTAGCTAAAACACAAATAATGTACTTAGATACAAACCAACAGCTAGTTAGATAGATAGCTACATTGAACAAATGAAATGAGCAATACAAACTCTGCAGTGAAAAGTTAGGCTGCCATCCTACCCGTTAAATAGCATCGACCTAGGCCTTTTTTTCTGTCTGGATCAATAAAATCTTCACTCCTTTCGCTTTGCTGCAATGCTCAGTGTAGCCAATAGCATAGCAACTTGATGGCATTATCAGATCTCCATAAAGACCAAGCTTCTTTTTGCCCTACACGAAATAAATCACGTGATCATTGGTTAGCCACACCCTCTAGAGGCAAGGGGTCTATATATAAGTAGCTATGCATTAACATTTAATTAGATTTTCCTCTACAGTGTTACTCTCCAACAAAAGACCACCTTTAATAATGTCATAAAGTATCAGTGTAGATGGATTGACAATCACTTTCTACTTATTGTTGTTGTAAATTAAATATTATTGATTTGAAGACCATTATTATATTTCAAGTTTATTTGGAAGTTATCTTTTAAATGTTGGTTATGGGCAGTACATAGTTTTGAACGAATAGCTTCAGGTATACAAACTCCAGATGGTATGAAATTGGGTTCAGCTGTGATACATTCTCATGCTCTACAATGATAGTGGTAGCTATACAGTTGGTCTTATGGGTGTAATAAGAGTTCCACTAGCATTTTGATAAGCACGCTGTTCTGCATGAGCCACTGTGAGATCAAATAGAGGACTTGGTATTTCCTCATCGAAAGTCTTGAGATTCCCTCTGCATCTCTAACAAACACGTATATTGCCTTTAATAAACTTCAAGTTGAAAGGATTTACATTTAGAGGTGATGTTGTTGTGCTGCTGTTGGTGGTGGTGTCAAACGAACAGAGATAAGAGGTGGTGGGCTTCTATATAGGGGTTGAAGGAAATACAACATTGTAGTTAACCTGGGATGTTGAAGCTCCCATGTTAAATCCACTAGGTTCACATTCACTTGAAACATCAGATTTAGTTATTGTGACTAACTGTTTAGGCTTTTCAGTATTTCTGGACCTTTTTCATTTGGGACGTCCTCCTTTCTATCCATCATGGCCAGTTGGAAGACCATTCATACTCAACACTGTAATGTTTGGACTTGGTTCACAGGAGGTGTAGCTATCACTGCAAGAATTTCATTAATTACTTTCAGCTATGGCCAGTACATGACTGCATATGTTTGCACTGTACACATGTAGCATCACACATATATTACCTATTGCTTCTAGTAGCTATAAAATGTGTTTTTAAACTGAAAGTTCGAGCTTTTTTGTCTTCACTCAATGCAGCAGTAATGGCATTATCCAAAGTTAACAGTTTACTAGCCTTATCCTGCATTGCCTGTAGTGTAATTAGAGGCAGAATTTCGATACCAGAGTTTTCAGCATTAATGCTAAACATCCTGGCTTAGTTAATTGGGCTGCAGAGTTAACATGAGACTTGAGTGTACCTTCCAAACTATAGTCTGTATTGATGGATGCAGAGTCAAATTGTGACATAATCTTTTTACGTTGGTCTGGCCTCATCTTTGACCATTCCAGGATAGAAGTTGAGAGATAGTGAGATAGTTAAACTGAGCACACAAATGATATTGTCCATGACCTGATAACCTCATCTCTTTGTCCTTCAACAAGTTGTTTTAGTTGCTCATTAAATTGTGGCCATTCATGCTGTTTGTAATTGACTTTACTCTTCAACATAGCTTCATTAGGGTTAGTTGTGAATATAGCAGGAGGTGAGCCAAGTCCAGCTGCTTCCCTAAGGTCTTTTCTTTATGCTACTTTACTACATTGGCTTGATATTGAGCAAAAGAATTGTAGAACCGAGGTCCACTAGTGGCATCTCCAGGATTAGGGAATTTTCGTGTAGCTATCTGGACTGTAAGAACTCCATAAGAGAAGCAGTCCAGTTTATTAGAGCAGTGAGGAGGTGAGGTTAGTGCCTCTAGAGGCATGTAGACTGTTATTCCTGGGCACTGGGTGAGTGGGGTCAAGTGAGGGTTCATGTCTGTCAGCTTAGACATCCCAAAGTCAGTCACCTTTGCTTTGCTTCCTGCACCTATCAGCAGGACATTGTTGCTGGAGAGGTCTCTGTGGATGATGGAATTGGAGTGGAGGTAGGCCAGAGTGAGTGCTACATCATGGCAGATGTTTAGCTGGGTGCGGTATAGGATTGTTCCAGTGGATCTTTCCAGGAATCCTGTTAGACTCTCATCCATCAGTTCCATCAGGAGAACTGGCCTTCCTGTCTCAGGATTTCTAGCAGTTTGTAGGAACAATATTTGGATGTTTGATGATGCTCAGTATCTGGCATTCTTGCTGAAACCTCTCAAGAAATTTATTTATTCCTGGGTCATTGTCCTGGAACATGGTGTCATGGATTAATTTTGTAGCACAAGGTAGCTTCCCACACTTTGCCTTGCAGACCTTGTCATAGGAACCAATTCCAAGTGTTTCATCAGTGTAGAGCTCAACAGAACCGTAGCTTAGCTCTTTCAAAGGTGAAACCATAATTTAAATTGGGTGTGTCCTGTTATGCAATATTACCACAACAATTTAATAATTTATGATCAGCAAGTATTCAATGTCCACTGCATTTCAATAATATTGAGTGTAGCTAAATGGACATTTTGATTTATAAATATTTCATGCATGCCATTAACCATCAAATGATGTCTGTGTGTGATTCAAATTAAACATTTACACTCTTTGACACTGGAGACTGTCAGAAAACTATGTTGTTAGCAGTATTCAAACACTTTGATACTACACTTGTGTCAACCTGTTAGACTAGGTCAATGCTCCAGATCCAGAGTAAACATGTTTAGCTAGAGGGAATAAGTGCATTCTGAAAATTAATAACTTTCACAATTTAATTCTCATTTCATTTAAAAGGATTATATTGACCATTACAATGTCTTAGTTCAGTTGTTTCTCTTGGTAGACTGAGTATAGTGCTTGGATATATAGAGAATGTATTACATAAAATAGTAGTTTGAATAATAGCACAAAACAACAAACAAACAGTTTATTCAAAATTTAAAATTCTAGCTAATAATTTTGTATCTCAGTGCATTGCAGTTCTAAATAATGGCATTTCTAACTGTCCGATCTCTGTGAGTGTACGATGTTCCAATTGTTCGGTCTGCCCTCCCACCACCACCAGTTTATTGCTAGGCAAGACTGCAGTTAGAACATCACGGCGCGGTGTTAGCATTTCTCCTATGATACTCCATGAGTTAGAGGCTTCATCCAAGCGATAAATGGCTCCAGTTTGACTGTGATCGTAGTTTTCACTTGATATGGCTAGCACACGTCCTCCCAATGTTACGATACTTGAATTAATACGTACAGGGATTTCAGCCAGTTCAGTCCACAAAGATCCACCATCACTGCTGTTGGCGGAAACAAGTAGTCCTTCTACAGAACAGGAGTATACAGTGTTGATACTATTGGAGAGGTACAAGAAACCGTCACATAATGTCATTGGAGGATTAGCAACTGCTTGAGGTAAGCTACAAGCAGTAAACCACTGATGAGTCTTTGTATCCAACACTTCAACTTCAGCTGTTGTTGCCTCTGATGTACTTCCTCCAGCTACTATTAAGTGGGTTGAGGTGGTGACAGCAGCTGGATTGAATCTCTCAGTTGGCATTGCTGGGAGGAGTTTTACCCAAAGATCATCTTCGTTGAGGCTAAATAGGGTATTGATTATCTTGGTTGGTTTTCTGCCCCCAATGGTAGTTAGCTTCTCATTAACAACTGCCAGACCAAAGAGTTTGTACAGACTTGGTTTTAATGGGGTCCATTTCTCTGGATATTCAAATAAATAGATCCTATAATTGGCAGAAAAGTACACTCTGTTGCCATGAGCCACAGCTGTTCCAATAAGAGATGTCATAGATTCTGGTGCCGATTTCCATTTTTTCCATACCAAGTCTTCTTTGAAGTTGTTTTGTGAACCTTGTACCTAATGTAGCAATCCAAGAAAAGTCTTTAATACTTATTTGAGTTAGTTCTCCTAATACATGGACTCCAAAATTAATGACATTCACTGCCAATTTGCTATGCATTAAATTGTACTATGTGGACTTTACACTGTATATAAAGAGAGGTGTCCTAATTTCAGGGGGTTGAAATAAAGGTTTTACAACCACTCTACTGTTCCAACCCCCTAAAATGAAGAAAAATTTATACCTTTATTCCAACTCCTTAACCTATACAGAGCTTCCAACTGTCCCGAAATGGCCAGGACAGTCCCGGTATTCTAGTCTGCCAGAGCGTCCAACTCGGTACTACAGCTTGCCTATTCAATGTCCCGGCCAGGAGGCGAAGAGGCAGACAGCTACATAAACTGTGGCTATGGACTATTAATATTAGTTTACGTAGTGCCTGGTAAGCTGCAAGAAGCCAATTGAACTATATAAGCTGACTTTGCACTGCATGGCTGTCAGTGCTCAAGCTACATTGTAATTAAGTCACTTGAATTTCTAGCTGCTCATCATTAGCTATATAATGATATTCATAGAGGGTGTGGCATGGTTTAATTGGCAGGTGTGGTTTGTCCCAGTCAGACACTTGAAGAAGTTGGAAGCTATGCCTATAGCTAAATACATCTCTATTCCAAACCCTTGAAATTAAACTTGCAGTGAAATAGTTACATATCTACCTTAAAATGAGCCAAATTAAACTCTTTGAAATGAGTTATACAATGAAACCACTTTATTCCTGAAATGAAGATAGCTACCATTATGTACAGCTGAAACTCTCTATCTAACCCTCCTGAAAGGTAGACAACTCTATCTACAATAGAGCCTCTCTATTTGTTATTATCGACACTTAATAACAGCCTGCATACTAATAGAGATTTACCTAGATTACCCCTTTAATCAGTACATGTTACATTTTGCATTCATACTTACTGGCAAGGTATTGCTTCTCCCCCTGTATGTGATATCCAACATTCTTATGCTATTGTCAAATTCTTTTTGAGATTTCTGTCCCTCTGTTTCGACCATCTAAAATGAGGAAACCTCTATAATATTATGCAGTATGGAATCCCTCTATTTCAACCCCCAAAACGAGAACACTTCTCAATCTGTATACAGATAACCCCTGTATGACTTGTCATAGGAGTTGGAAGTTGTTTTGAATTAGGGGGGCTCTGGCGCTGCACAAAACACAGCACTTTCTAGGGAAGTTCATGGGCATGCTACCCAAGAAAATTTTGAGAATTTGCATTCTCTGAGATGAATTATGGTGCAATCTGGGGAAATGTCAGTTTAAAAATGAGTGTACTGTTATCATTGTCATGTGGCATGGAAAAGTACTTGAGGTAAGCTAGGGGGGTTCCAACCCCCAGAGCCTCCCTGTTTCCTATGCCTATGCCTGTACTATAAATACAGAAACTATTTGTATCATTTTAGACCTAAATGCATATAGTTTCTGTGTGTTAATATAAGTTACAGGTATACTGTAAATATACTATTATCATTATAGATAGTGAACATGTAAACACATGCACTCATATGCATGTACTCTGTAAAATATGAGGGATAATTATTAGTGTTATTTGCATGCATTCACACATACTTACTGGCACTTTTCTGGACTCCATCTTGTGTGGCATGGCTTCTGCTTTCAAGGGAGACTTGCTTGCTTCATTTCTCTCTTTACTTATTAAAACTTCCTGTCCTCTTGTGTCGTTCAACTCTTTTCGTAATTGCTGTTCTCTTGTTTTATGTTCTTTTAGTTCATTTTTCATTTTGTAACATGTTTCTCTGAACTTTGTGCTGTTTCACTGCCTCTTGATATTGCAGTTGTAACTGTTCTAGTTCTCTTTGATATCGTCCCTTTTCATCGACTGCCTCTTGATATTGCAGTTGAGACTGTTCTAGTTCTCTTTGATATCGTTCCTTTGCATCCACTTGCTCTTGATATTGCACTTCCTTTGCATCTAAAGCATTTTGATACTCTTCTGTTTTCTGTTGAAGTTCCAGCTCAACTGATTTCTTTCTCTGACACTCAACACTTTTCTCCTACAAAGCAGGAGAACATAGCTAATAGTTAATGTATCAATCTATCAACATCTCATATGACTTGTACTATAAACTAATTTTATTCCTAAATGCATATTATAATAGTTTCTATGTTAGTACTGTAATAATAAACTATAGATATACACTCAAACATTTACTCTATGTAAGGAATAATTATGTACTAAGTATAATTAGCCACTATTCACACATACTTACTGGCACATTGCTTGAGGGAGACTTGCTTGCTTCATTTTCCTCTCTACATATTATTAAAACTTCCTGTTTTCCCAACTCTTTTCGTAATTGCTGTTCTTTTGCTTTTAGTTCATGTAGTATATTCCTCTGAATTTTATGCTGTTTCATTGCCTCTTGAAATTTTATTTGAGACTGTTCTAGTTCACTTCGATATCTTCCCCTTGCATCTACTGCTTCTTGATACTGCACTTGCTTTGCATCTAAAACATTTTGATATACTTTTTTTCTCTGTTGAAGTTCCAGCTCAAGCCTCTGTACTGATGTAGTCTGGTTTCTAGACTGCTCCACACTGTGTGTGTATCTTCTCTCCCTCTTCAGTGGGGCTAGTTGCTCACACAGATTATCAGCAGAGGGTCTCTCTGTCTCTATGTCCTTGAGACAGTGCAATGCTATAGGTCGGAGGGGGTGATCAGGATCTATTAGGTCAATATCCTTCTTACGACGCTCAATTTCTGGTATTAAAACAATTATCCGACCTGTTGGGAATCTTCTGTCCTGAAGAAATGTTGTGGCATCTCCAGGATTAGGGAATTTTCGTGTAGATATCTGGACTGTAAGAACTCCATATGAGAAGCAGTCAAGTTTATTGGAGTAGTAAGGAGGTGAGGTTAGTGCCTCTGGAGGCATGTAGAATTTTGTTCCTGGGCACTGGGTGAGTGGGTTCATGCTAGGGTTCATGTCTGTCAGCTTAGACATCCCAAAGTCGGTTACCTTTGCTCTGCTTCCTGCACCGATCAGCAGGACATTGTTGCTGGAGAGGTCTCTGTGGATGATGGAATTGGAGTGGAGGTAGGCAAGAGCGAGTGCTACATCATGGCAGATGTTTAGCTGGATGTGGTAAGGGATTGTACTAGTGGATCTCTCCAGGAATCTTGTTAGACTCTCGTCCATCAGCTCCATCAAGAGAACTGGCCTTCCTGTCTCAGGATTTCTAGCAGTTCTTAGGAACTGCACAATGTTTGGATGTTTGATGGTTCGTAGAAACTGGCACTCTTGCTGAAACCTCTCAAGGAATCTATTTATTCCTGGGTCATTGTCCTGGAACATGGTGTCATGGAGTAGTTTAGCAGCACAAGGTAGCTGCCCACACTTTGCCTTGCAGACCTTGCCATAGGAACCAATTCCAAGTGTTTCATCAGTGTAGATCTCAACAGAACCATAGCTTAGCTCTTTCAAAGGTGAAGCCATCATTTTTGCTATATATGTAGTAAAAATTAGGCATGTTTATATAGACTTACACTTAGCTAGCTGTCTCTGCCTCAGAATAACAATGGAACAGTAACAATAATTATAAGGGTTCATTTAACTAGCTACCACATATGAGCTTATTATGGTATCATAATGTAGCTCTTGGCAAAATGATGTAGTAATAGCTGTTATATCAAGAACACTCTTTAAATAGCTTATTCCTTTGGAGAACATAATTATAATTATTATTAGTTTGTAGTAAAGTGATTTTATGTAATTGTACATTTTGATACACATAGAAACTTTGGAGCTTGTACCCATCCATACCTAGCAGTATTGTATAATATCTGGACTACAGTTTATTCATAAGAAGCATGCAATAATCTATAATGTAGTATAAATAATAATATATTTAGCTGTAAATAATCTGCATGTTATACTATCTCTGGAATGATTTTTATCCTCTTCTCCCTCCACACCACACCTCCCAGTATAATAAGGTTTGATATTAGCTACATTTTCAATTAATAATCAGTCAACATTATTTCCTGTGTGGTGCACTCAATCCTCTTCATCTTGTAGTCTCATCAGCTACTGCTGTAATTATAGTTCTATGTACCAGTAAGTAGAGAGAGGATTTAGAAAGCGTTCTGATAGCCAACTGAAATTGAATGCAGAGAAAGGTACCAGTTAGCTGTGTTAATAGTTAAAATGAATAGCTAACATAGCTAAGTTCATTTGGAGCTATTTTTTTTTACAGACACTGCTTATCACTTGATTTAACATTCAAATGATTCTGAAGGTCTTTTAACTTTCCTTTCCAAGGACAGCTATCCTTCTTGTGAGTACACCACACTTCTTTGCCACTGAGGTCCAATTGTAGCCTCTTGCTTGGAACAATATTATCAAAATGCCTCTTACAGTGTAGGCAAATTTTCTTGTCATTAAAAAAGATGGGCTTAATGCAACTCTTGCTGAAGCTCAAACAACAACCGCAAGTACCAAGATGAAATGAATCATCTCACAAAATACTAAAGTAGATGATACATTCAGGTGACTGTCATGACCTTAGATGGGTGCATGGAACCCAATGTCTTAAGTATGTACTATCACAGAAATAGTAAACTGTTGGTATTCTTTCACAGAAACAGTAAACTGTCAGTATACTTTTAGATAGTCTGATTTCTGGCCCACAAATCAAACTCACAACTACTGGGCATGTCTAAACAACCTGTAGTTGCCCATACACTATGTGAGCTAGCTACTAGCAAAAGGCCATAAGCAATAGTGAGATAGCAGGATGAAAATGTCTTTGGCTGACTAGGCTATAGCTAGATGCTCATAATCACCAGGAACTGAACATGAAGCCATAACTAGCTAACTTCACATGTAGTCAAGCCAATTTATATTATAGTGATGATCATTACCATGTACTGGGAATTAAGTGCTCAAAAGGTGAGGAAACCATAGCAGCCTGCCCCAGCCCATCCACTATAGCTATGATTGGATCAATATCTGTAACTAACCTTGAACATGTAATCTTTTCTCGTTATAAAGTAGTTGATTTCGTACTGAAAAAGATAATATATTATTCTCCTTGAAGAAGTGATGATTTTCAGGTCGAATAGCTCCCCTAATTAACTGATCTGCTAGCTGTGGTGGCAGGATCCATGTTATTACAAAACTTCCCATCTCGTGCTTATCATCAAGTAACGTACTTATGTATTTTGACAGAGATGGGAAGAATTCCCTTTGTATAGTTCTACGAAGCTCATCCAACTTATGCAGTGTACATGTCTTTGGATCCAAACGAAGCTCCGCTGTAACTTTAACATATTCTGGAGGCTTTTTCTGTCTCCCTGGCCAGCACTGTGTAAAGTGATACAAGGTAGTGTTTTGCTGAAAGTTCTCAAAATCAGAAACATACTGTCTCATATTTTCCTTCAGACTTTTGCTACCAAATTTAATGATGATGTATTCTAGGAGATGATAATCAAGAAAGTTCCAAACTGTGTTTAAGAGGTTGATTAAACGTCTCAAAGTTTTCTCATTTTCCATCTCATCCATTTTTTCATGAACTAAGTTGTAAACTTCTTTATTTTTAGACCATTGTGTTACAGTTAGACAGTCAACAATGTTATTAACATGTATGTTTTTTTCCCTGAGTTCTCCCAGAAGACGATATGCCAGTTCATGAAATGAATTTTCAAGTTTCAAGATGTTCTCCTTGACAGAAAGTAGCTTGTCCGAGTGTTCAAATGTATCCAGTTTTTGAGGCATTCCATGTATTGCTAAGGGCATATCAGAAACCAACTGGGAAGGAAAGCTGCCATCATCTGTAGAATTATACTCATGATCCATAAAGATTCATAATATTATTATTAATACTATTATTGGGTGAGATTATTAAAAGGTTTAGCTATAGCCATCCACATCACCAAGAAATGAAGAGGAATAGAGGTTACAGACTTGTGCTTTGGACTCACTATGAGGATGAGAATAGAGAAGTCTGTCGATGAATTGGCAACTATTAATATAAATGGGCTCCCAATAACAACAAAAAAATGGGCTAAGTGTCACAGTCTCAATAATAGGAAATTAATGCATACCTTTTTGTGGAGCTATCTTCTCAGCCATCAGTTTATGATCACAGTGCTTCAGAGCTGTAGCCAACTTCTGCCAGGATTTTTCACTATCATTATTCAACCATTCTTTAATGACACTACTTAACAGTCTATCAAGATAACCATTATTCTCCTTCTTGAGAGTTGAGATTCTTCCTGGATTAATGCCTAAATATTCACCAAGATCTTCAGCCTTGTCTGCTGGAAAATCTCCTTCTTTCAAAAATGTCTTGACACTAAGAAGTGTGAGATCACTACCTAATAGTCACCACAAATGGTTCAATTTACCACAGGGTTTTATACCCAACTTCATAACCCTATGAAGTTGGTTTTTGCATGTAGCTCTTGAATTATTTTTTCGACTATTATTATTTGTACATACCTGGTAATCCAGGAGAATTGTCTGATGATAAAAGTTGTGGTCCCTATAAGCAATACATATATATACATGTAATAAGGGCACATTACCATATCATTTATTAAATTAACTGTACCTGTGCATTAGCTCTATACTTGGTGGATACTGATCCTGAAAAAATGGTACTTTTTAAAAAAAAATGATTGCACAAACTTCTTAATTCAAAATGAACCAATAATGATACTTTAATTCATGATCTAATGTTAAATTAACATCTCTACTATAATTACCATATTTGCTGAAATTTTCGTCATTGTTTTAATTTTGGATGTCACTTTTATTGCGAAATCTAAAAAGTTGAATAATTGAAGATGCACAGCGAAGCATGCTGGGCTCCCTAGGCTCTTCCGAAATTAAAACAACATGAAAATATGAAAAATGAATTATTAATAAACGAAAATTTCAAGAAATACGGTATCAAGTAAGTATTATGACAACTCAAATAATTTACTCCATCTAATCTACATTTAGAACACCTCAAATATTCTGATATCTGGATAAGATTTTTAATTGCAGCTAAGACACTCATTAATCTTCATGGTTATGGTAATGATGTTCCCAGTATGTTGTCTTCAAGATTGGGTATCTCAAAATTGCAATTACATAGCTATTATTATGTGCAGTCAGTCAGTAATAGCTATAGCTCTCAGGGATTCATAGAGAATTTTTTGTTTAGGAATAGAGGAAAGAGATTTGGTAATATCACAACTGGGACTTTTATTTGGTCACAAAGCAGACTAGGAGGGAGGAGATATCATTGGAGGAGGGTGTAAGAGTGGTGAGGAGAGGGGTAGTGTGAGAGCAAAAATAAAATCTCAAAACCACAAATTATTTAGAACTAAAAATAACTAAAACCTAAAACTATTCATATTCTATACAGCCATACAATTATATAAAATTATTATTAGTTGGCTACTATGATTAGAAGCAGTTTCTTAAGTAAGTGTTATGATTCTCTGCATTTAGAGGCAAATATGTGGTTTTAGTTATAGGGATCCACATGGCTCCTTTCCAGTCTGCTGATTCTGTGTGATCAAAAATAATACACTGTGTACTAACACGCAGTTAATTTTGAGGCAGGATGGTGTACAGGCCTGTAGATAGCATTAAAGAAACAGCCTTATCAGGAGTCTACCAGTTTTGGGCTGTTCTTAAGTTATTAATATTTTTCGTTACTCAAAATATTCTAGGGTACTAGGCATGCCCAAAAGCAGGTTTGAGAGCTCTTAAGACTGTTTACTAGCTATAGTGAGTATTATCTCTATTGTTATCTCTATTATTAAAGCTGAGGGGCCACCCTCTTCCCCCAAACCACCCCCCTAAATCTGCCACTGGTGAGTAACGTAATCACTGTAATTTAAGCGCCACCCAGACAGACATGGAATTATTTTTCTAGCTCTATACTTGGCACCACCTCCTTCCTCAATTAGCTTTTCCTGGCGCTTAATTAATTAGAGCCCACCGTGGTTTTTTTTTGTAGTTTTGCTGTTAAAGAGATGTCCCAGAAGTTGATCAAAAGCTTTTTCACCCCCACTGAAGTCCACACAGCCTTGTAAACATGAACCCCCCTCACAACATTCTGGATACAAACATGAAAGTAGGTGCAGCCATCACCAGATACAGCCATGTTGCAACAGTCCATCTTAGCTCTAATTATTTAAGCGTCACTCTAATTTAGGCGCCACCCCCAAGTGAAGTGTATTTTTTTGATCACAATGTATTAGCGCCAACCTCAGCTGTAATTATTTTTTTGTGGCGCTCTAATTAACAGTGATTACGGTATGGCTATGGTCAAGACTCTACTGCTCTTACGAGTGTTCAAGTATGAATTTGGGGAGAGAAGGGAGGGAATGGTTTGGCTTTGGGGACTGGGGGTGAGAGATCCCATTATTCTTTAGGAATCTCTAGTTCAGCTATTGTAAATTAGCATTTACCAGCAGTTGCCTCTAACTCATCGATATCTTCAAACTTTGATTTAGATTTCACTTCCTCAGAAGCTACAATGGCAGCTTCCAGTTCTACCGCTTTTTGTTTCACTTGTTCTTCGGCCATAGCTCTAGTTAGACATACAAGCAACGCCCACTTTTTTTATGCGCAGTACAATAGGTTTATGTATGTCATTACGTAATTTTTACTGGGTCAAAGTTCGTCGTGTAAGAACTCTGCTCGAAATACCCAAACCTCAAGTCATGAATCAATGATTCATGATCATAGCTATAGATTGAACATTGAGACCGCCATATATAACAGCAGTACTCGTAGCTTGGTGTTAGCTCATAGCTGGGTGCTAGATTGGACAAAAGGTGATATTAAATCAAATTATAAGTCACACATACAATGAGCTTCAGCACAGATATTGAAATTTACATAAGGCCTGTATACAGACTGAGGTGGATGTTCGAGGAAGGTAGAGACCGTGAACCTCGGGAGAGACATGCTGCCGCCGCAGCTGTTGATGTGCTCCGCCTCACGAAGTTGACGGAGGCCGACGACATAGAAGCCTATTTGACTATTTTCGAGCGAACCATGCAAGAGTACGAGATTGAACCCAATCGCTGAGCTCTAAAACTAGCTCCACAATTGACAGGAAAAGCTCAACAAGCTTATGCTGCCATGGAACAGACTGCAGCTATAAAGTATGAAGAAGTGAAGGCTGCGATTCAAATTGCAAGCATTTTTGTTCCTTGATCGGTGTTCGACTTTAAACTGAAATTCCTCATTCTCATCAACAGCCGCGGCGGCAGCATGTCTCTCCCGAGGTTCACGGTCTCTTCCTTCCTCGAACATCCACCTCAGTCTGTATACAGGCCTTATGTAAATTTCAACTGAAATTCCTGGAGAGCAAGACTCCATCTAGTTAGCCGGGAGTTTGTTTCTTTCAATCGATCCATCCACTTGAGGGCCCGGTGATCGGTCTGTATTGTAAGGCCAGTGTTAATACTGTTTCTGGTCAACTGCCCACTTTGGAAATTGACACGCTTAAAAGTTATCATTAATATATTCATATTAATGTATTTTTAATACTTCTTGTTGCAGGAAGAACTCGAGGAATGGAGACTGTGGTATCTCAACATTATAGTTATTATTAATTATTCATATTACATATTATTTTGTGGTATTATTATTATTCTGAACTAGTTATTTTAATCATTATAAATATAGTCATTCATGTGCGTATAGTTCAGTTGTCAGTAAATGTTCAGTTATTGTCAGTTGATTCTAATAAGACTTTTCTAAAACTAACTGCGTGCTATCTCGGAACACCACACTTGGCGACGAGGAGAAAAACTATGGCAACTCACGGTTCACTGTCAGACTTTGATTCCAGCAAGGAAGACTGGAGCTCTTACATTTTACGGCTGAAATACTACTTCGAAGCGAACGAAGTTACGGATTCTAACAAAAAGAAGTCTATATTGCTTTCTCATACATCCCAACCATTCAAGATGATATAGAGGGACAAAATTGAGGAAAATGTGGGATTTTGAGCAAAAAATAGGGACAGGTCATCAAAGTTGTAAAGGTGAGATGAGATGTCAAAAGTATGCCTTTTATCATTCCATTTCAATCTATTTTTTAATTTTTTTTTTATTTTGTAGGTGGCTGTGCATGGTTGGTCTCCATGATTGGCTACTTCTGACCTCTGCATGAAAAAATTAGCTATGTACACTATCATTATAGCGTTTTGAACAGTTAGCTGTTATACTCCATTGTTGCAGTCCAAAGAGTGCAGTTGGTGTTGCTAGTTCAAAACACTTACTGTCATTGTTAAGCTTACAAGCAACAAGAGCACAGCTAGAGTGTATGTTGTTCCAGTTGAGATGGATAGCTAGTTACAATTTTTCATACAATACTAAATACCCTTTCAGTTCAAAGTCACAGTGAGTGAAATTTTCCCCTCTTCTACTAGCACTGGCCCCAGAAGATTTCCACTCTGTCTGTTAGCTAAAATTCCTTCTGGTTCTGGGTCTTTTAGCTTCAGGATGACCATCCATTGATTGCGCAGTGGTAGCTTGTAAAATCATTGATCAAAACTGGGTGTGGCTTATGTGGATATAATAGTAATTATTCTAATTAATGACCGTTAATAAACCGTTGGCTACACTGCCTGCAGCTAGCTTTTAGCCAGTGACTGACTGAGTTAACTGCAGTGCCTGGTCCTGGAGAGGAAGCGGGACTGAAGTGAGCTAAATCGGGATAGCGGGACATAACACAAATTTCGGGACTGTCCCGCCGAAATCGGTACAGTTGGGAGGTATGCTTTCTGCTTGTGGTCCTGCAACCTTTCGCAGGATTGGCAGTCTACTTACCACTGTTCGACTGGAGAGTATCGGGTATGAAGACCTGATCGCGGTAGTAAAGAACTTTTATGACCCAAAGCCATCCATTATAGTGCAACGGTTCCAGTTCAACACGAGGGTTAGAGCTAGTAGTGAGTCTATAGCAACGTATGTAGCAGCCTTAAGGAGTCTGGCGGAGCACTGTAGCTACGGAGACAAGCTCAATGAGATGTTACGAGACAGGCTGGTTTGTGGAGTGAACCACGATACAATCCAATCTCGCCTCCTAGCTGAGAAAGACCTCACTTACGAAAAAGCTATTGAACTAGCCCAAGCAGTCGAGACGGCACAGAAAAATGCAAAGATTATCAAGAATGGCTCCATTGACAGCAAGCAGCAAGGAGTACACTACACTGGGTCACAAGGACAAGACAAGAAGAGAGGTGCTGACTACAAGAAAGGCACCCCGATCTGTTACCACTGTGGAGGACCTCACTTAGCTCCCAGTTGCAGGTTCAAAGAGACAATTTGTCATTATTGCAATAAAAAAGGTCATCTAGCCAAGGTATGTAGGGCAAGAACTGTTGATAAACCCTCTGTAAAGCCCTCAAGCAAAAAGAATTTATATTTGAAGGAGGATAAGGACCAAAAGGATGTAACTTACAGTATGTTTACAGTACGTTCTAATTCGGAAGAACCTATTATGATGGAGGTGCACATTAATAATATCCCTGTTAAAATGGAATTGGACACTGGAGCATCTAGGTCAATCCTCAGTTCTTCAACTTACCAGTTTATCGATCAGAAGACAGATCTCCCACCATTGCAACACTCAAATGTTCAATTAAGGACCTATACTGGTGAAGCTATCAGAGTCCTGGGAACTACTATAGTGAGTGTAAACTATAATAACCAAGAGGTGGTACTACCCATTCATGTTATACAAGGTGCAGGACCAGACTTGATGGGTAGGGATTGGCTAGAACACTTCAAAGTGACACTTGGGGAGGTTAATTACTTGGAACAGTCACTACAGAGTATCCTTGACAACCATAGTACAGTTTTTGATAATGATCTGGGATGCATGAAAGGTGTTGAAATTGAATTACAAGTGAAGGCAGAAGCCAAGCCTAAGTTCATGAAACCCCGTACAGTTCCATATATTCTTAGACAGAAAGTGGAGGAAGAATTAAACAGGTTATCAAACTTAGGGATAATTTCCCCTGTAAAGACATCAAAGTGGGCAGCACCCATAGTCCCAGTCCTTAAAAGAGATGGTACTATAAGAATTTGTGGAGATTTCAAGACTACATTTAATCAGGCATCCGATATTGAGTCTTACCCATTACCTAGGGTTGATGAACTATTTTCTAATTTATCAGGAGGTAAATATTTCTCAAAATTAGACCTGGCTAATGCATATTTACAATTACCCTTGGCAGAGGATTCAAAAGAATTTCTAACTATTAACACCCATAAGGGACTTTACAAATTTAACAGATTGCCATTTGGAGTAGCTTCTGCTCCAGCTATTTTTCAACGTTCAATGGAGACCTTACTGAGAGATCTTCTAGGAGTTTCTGTCTACTTGGACGACATCCTTGTTACTGGCTCAAGTTTACAGGAGCATCTCACAAATCTAGAACACGTTCTGGAACGACTGGCAGAAGCAGGCTTACGTCTCAACAAAAGCAAATGCTCCTTCCTCTTGCAGCAGATAGAGTATCTTGGACATGTCATAGATGCCAAAGGCGTTCACCCTACAGAAGAAAAGGTCAAAGCAATCAAACATGCTCCTCAACCGAAAAATATCACAGAGCTAAGATCATTCTTAGGCATCCTAAACTATTATAACAAGTTCTTACCAACTTTGTCTGTTACTCTGACACCTTTATACAGCTTACTTCGTAAACAAACCAAGTGGTCCTGGGGCCCTCAACAACAGAAGGCATTTGAACAAGCCAAAGAGGCACTTCAAGCAGAATCTCTACTAGTCCATTTCGATCCAGCAAAGCCACTAATTGTAGCATGTGATGCCTCACAGTATGGCCTTGGAGCTGTACTCTCTCATCAGCTGGAGAATGGTATAGAACGTCCCATAGCTTTTGCTTCAAGAACATTGAACCCTGCAGAGAAAAAGTACTCTCAAGTAGAAAGAGAAGCACTTGCTATTATTTTTGCAGTAAAAAAATTTCACAACTACATCTACGGGAAAAGATTTACAATTCAATCGGATCACCAACCTCTGTCCTTCCTATTTGGAGAACACAAAGACATTCCGGTCACAGCATCCTCACGTATTCAGAGATGGGCCTTAACATTGGCAGCATACCAATACACAATTCGATATAAAGCTGGAAAAATGTTACACAATGCTGATGCCCTAAGTCGATTACCTCTACCAGTTTCTTGTTCTCATGATGGTTTGACAGGAGATGTAATCCATCTCATGGATCATCTCTCTTATACAACAGTCAGTTGTGCTAACATACGGCAATGGACTGAAAGAGACCCAATTCTCTCACAAGTCAAACACTTCATACTTCAAGGGTTTCCTTCTCACCAATGGGATCACAATCTTAACCCTTACAGATCCAAATCTCAAGAGCTAACAGTTGTTGACGGCTATATTCTTTGGGGATCCAGGGTAGTAGTCCCACCCCAAGGTCGACAAGCTGTTCTGAATGAGCTGCATGACACTCATCCAGGATGTTCTAAGATGAAGTCACTAGCAAGATCTTATGTATGGTGGCCTAAAATGGACTCAGACATCGAGAACTTGGTCAAGCAATGTCAGGTGTGCCAAGAATCACGTCCATCACCACCAGCAGCACCACTACACCCATGGGAATGGCCTAGCAAGCCATGGTCAAGAATACACTTGGACTTTGCAGGTCCTTTTCTTGGACACAACTATTTAGTTTTGGTTGATGCTTACTCTAAGTGGATGGATATAGTACTAATGAAGTCCATTACATCAGCAAAGACAATTGAGAAGCTACGAATAATATTTTCAACCCATGGATTACCTCTCAAAATTGTTACTGACAATGGAGCAACATTCACTAGCAAAGAGTTTTGCCAATTTGTAAAGCAAAATGGTATCAAGCATGTGACATCGGCTCCTTACCACCCAGCCACGAATGGCCAAGCCGAACGAGCAGTTCAAACATTCAAGAGAGCTATTGAACGTATGAGAGATCTACCTATTCAAGAAAGATTATCTAAATTTTTGCTGAAATATCGTTTAACACCCCATTCTACTACAGGCATAGCACCTGCAGAACTCCTCATGGGCCGTCGCCCAAGATCCTTACTAGACAATCTGTATCCTGATATTCCAGAGAAAGTTAAACTTCGTCAGGATAAGCAAAAGATATCACACGATTCAACAAAACCATTAAGGAATTTCACAGTAGGAGACACTGTGTTTGCAGAGAACTTCACCGGAAAAACACCCAAATGGATTGCAGGAACCATTGCTGAGGTGACTGGTCCTCTTTCATACATAGTTGGATTACCAGATGGAACAACCATTCAAAGACATGTTGATTGCATAAGACGTCGAGACTGTGCTCTTTCTTCTGACCCCTCACCTTCTACTGATCCACTGGCAATTCCATTCTCTGATACAGATCTCAATGCCACAGCAGAGATTCCACCACCAGTTCAACCTCATACTTCAAGTACAGGTACTCCACCACCTGAACCACCTGCACAACCAACTGTAGAGACTAACTCTCAAATCCCAACCTTGCGTCGATCTAAAAGGTCAAATTGAATGTATATCTCAGTTGTCTGAGTGTATACGCCAGCCCCACCATTCAAGATTGGGTGGGTTCAAGCCCCCACAGTTCCCACTCCTCTAATTAAGATAAACTCATTCCAGCTCTAACAATGACATAGATAAAATTAATGTTCTCTTTGTGTACTATTCAGTGTATTACATTGATAGCCTCAATAAGTTTTATTATTATACTGTCACAATTATCATGATGAAAAAGTGGGCATGATATAGCTAGATACTTCACTGCATTTTCTACAGGAAAATTATTTGAATCAGAGTAAATTTTGTCATGTGACCATCACATATTTGGAGAGATCGAACCAAGTGTTAAATGGAAATAGTAGCATATAGTGATATAATTTCTCCGAGAGAATGATCGACAGCTGAAATAGTCTGTTTTTATTACCCAATCAATGAGAAATGGTTCTCTAAGCAACATAAGAGTCTATATCTCTATTTCTATTGGTGGCAGGAGCTAGAAACTCTTCGAGTCACCCACCAATAAGTAACAGCCTAGTCAGAAATGCCCAGAATCGAAATGCTACTCACTCTGGGCTTTCCATAATTTGATGCAAAAATTTGGGTGCAAGAAGGAAGTCCTCAGATGCTCTCTACTCGCTACTAGTCATTGATTTCTGAAGAAATTGTAACTTCTTGCAAACTTTCATTACATGAATACAAAAATAAAGGTGTTGTATGATATCAACATTAAAAGTATTCCATGGGTATTTCTGTGAGCAAAGTCTATACCATAACCTTAACATGGAATATCCCTGGTGTGGAGAATAGTTCTCACTAGGTTATATAATACTCAGTATTATAACATGCAGCCTTTAGGAAATAAGCACTGGACAATGCTATAATTATTATACAAAGTGGAATTTTTTACACAATGCAAATGCATAATACATATATAGCTTATGTAGCATTATTATGTTACTAAAAGTGGATAATAATAATAGCTATACTACTGTACTTAATACTATACATACTCAGTGTATCTTGCACAAATTAGTAGTGGGATTCTCAACAGAAGCTAATGTAACAGCACTAGTGTCCTGCTGAAAGACAGAACAATTTCCTATCCCATGATTATTGGGTGGATGCTGTGGATTACTCACTTGCATATCTGCATAGGTCAGCTATGTACAGCAATACAACAATAACAATACGAACTAGAAACAAATATCAAAAAAGACTTACTTCTGGATTTTTCTTTGATTTGTCTGGCATGGAATACATAGCAGCCAAATCATCTCTTTCCTCCTTTCCTTTTTGGGTTTTGGGGTTTTTTTCAACCATAGTGTAGACCTCACCACCAGCAGCTGTTTCATACTTAATAGTGTTTAGGTCCTGCAAAATAATAATAATTAGGCAAAGATAAGCTGGGAAGTAATAGTGTAGAGCTTTCCCACAAATACATCCTTAAAATAAAATGTTTGTTATAAAAGTAAGTGATATTTTTCATGGAAAATTGGAATTTTTTACACAATACAAATGCATAATACATAGCTTATCAGTGTGTAGCATTATTACGTATGTAAAAGTGGATAATAATACTACTGTACTTGATACATAGAAGCCAGATCATCCTTTCCTTTTTTGGTTTTGGGCATTTTTCCAACCATAGTGTAGACCTCACCACCAGCAGCTGTTTCATGCTTAATAGTGTTTGGGTCCTGCAAATGATAATACATTAGGCAAAGATAAGCTGGGAAGTAATAGTGTAGAGCTTTCCCACAGATAGCTACATCCTTAAAATAAAATGTTTGTTATAAAAGTAAGTGAAATTTTTCATGGAAAATTTGGAATTTTTTTATACTAATACATAGTTTATCATGTAGCATTATTATGTAAAAGTGGATAATATAGCTAGCTATACTACTGTACTTGATACATAGAAGCCAGATTATCCTTTCCTTTTTTCTTGGTTTTGGGTTTCTTTTCAACCATAGTGTAGACCTCACCACCAGCAGTAGTTTCATGCTTAATAGTGTATGGGTCCTGCAAAAAATAATTAAGCAAAGATAAGCTGGGAAGTATGTAGCTAATTGTGTAGAGCTTTCCCACAAATACATCCTTAAATAAAATGTTATAAAAGCAAGTGAAAATTAGAGTGGATCATCGTTTACCATACACATAATCATCAAGAAGCTTCTTGATAATTATCATCTCATAATCATCTCGAGTCAAATCAAAGTTGTCAGAATTTTTGCCTACCCCAACTTCTACAAAGGAGCCAAAAAGCAAGAAGCACTCTGATAAGATTGCAAATACCAGTGCCACTGAAGTGGAGACCCTCTCTGCTGCATGCAAAGAACTTGTACGCATGCACACTACTCAAGGAGTGGTGTGGAACAAGCTCAAGTATTGTTGTGGATGTGCATTGTTTAGGGCTGTTTGCAGCTTAAAAATGCAGCCAGCTGTTAGTAGCTACTTGTGATAAGTGTCCATTTCAAGGTTCAAAGTTTGTTGTAAGAAACCATATGCAGACTTCCCTGGATGTGGGTCCCATTTTCCCTGGATATTTGGTGGAATTCCTGGATATGTTTCTTTAGAGGCTGTTAAGATGTTAGCTAGACATTACACACTTAAAACAGTATGTAACAAATTTTGTAGCAATCCCTGGATCACACCTGAAATCCCGGGATAATCCAGGGAAACCCTGGATGGTTGGTAATACTGTATATGCATAATAAGTGGAGTGACACACACCTTGAATGTGTGGCAGAGTCTCCAACCACATGGATTTATATCATTTTTTGGGATTTATACCTATTTTTATTGATTTATACCTATTTCTACTATTCTCTTATGGATTTATATGGAATACAGAAATTAATTCAATTTATACGGAAGCATTTCGAGATTGAACTAGCTAGCTAACTGCTTTGAAATAACATTGTCCAGAGGCTTAAAGAGTTGTCCAAACAGTTGATACTCCTCAAAGCAGGTGATAAAAAACAATAAGTTTGTTTATTGTCAGCTAATTCATGATGTTCATTTACTGGTGCATGTCATGAAATGGCTCCTTCTTCATATGTAACAGATTATTCAGATTACATTGTCAATTGTACTATTGTTGTGGGCTAGGGGTAGGGCTAGGGCTAGATACAGTACAATAACAATAGTACACAATTGACAATGATGTAATCTGAATGATGTACTAATCTCTACTGTTACGTGGAAAAAGAGCCCATGAAACTAGCTAGCTATGGAATTTGCAACTAAAATATGGAAAGTGAGCTATTCACTTCTGGTTGGAGGCTCTAGTGTGAGATGGTTGTACTAATACAAAGGATTTTTGCAGACAAGGTTTTTAAAATTATGAAGGGTCTAGGTCTATTAATTGTTGAGGGCTTATTTTGATCAGTAAGGTTAGTAAGCATTCCTAACACTGTGGGCACGTTTAATCTTTTGCTTATTTTTGTTGCATTGTTATTTGTTTATAGGCAAGAGTTCTTACAGCCCATGAATGTGTCAAGATGTTTGGAGAAGAAAAAAGAAGTGGCTGAACTGAAAGTGACTAGAATGCGAGAGAAAGAAGGTTGAGCGAGGAGCTAGAGAAACAAAAACAGCAGCAGAAGGAAGAATGAGAGAAGAGACAGTATCAAAAGAGGGAAAGAGAACTAATGAAGAGGAAAGATGTGGCAGAGCTAACAAGAACAAGAGGTAAATGTCAGCAAGAAGTGAACCATATTAGCAAGAAGGAAGTGAAATGTACCAGCCAGAAAGAAGTGAATTGGGAAGAAAGGCAGTAGGAAAGGGAATGAGTTCTGACTATGGGGATACAAAGAATGGTGTTAAGAAATCTGGTAATGGTGTTTTTTTTTTGTTGTAGCTGTCATGTTTTACTATATTTTTATTATTACAGAGTGTGAAAAGAAGAGCTGTGATCATCCAAGAGCCAAGAATTGGGTGTGTTGTGAGAGGTGTAAGTGTTGGAAGCGTTGTATTTGTATTGGTGATGCTAGAATGAAGAGTTAATATTGGATTTATTTTTATACAGAAAGAATTACGATTCACATTTTATCTCAATGCAGTAATGATAGTTCTTTTGACTCATTTTTATGCTGTTATATCTTTATGATACTCCTCTCCACAACCAATTATTTTTATGTTTATTCCCTCTATTCTGAAAATCAATAATGCTGTTAGCAGTAATAAAAAAAAAATTATGTACACACATGCATACTCATTACATGTACTTTGTATAATATCATGTAATTAGTGTCATTTGCATGCATTCACACATACATACTTACTGGCACATTTCTGGATTTCTTCTTGGGTGGCACGGCTTCTGCTTTCAAGGTTGACTTGCTTGCTTCATTTCTCTCTTTACATATTAGGACTTCCTGTCCTCTCGTGTCATTCAACTCTTTTCGTAATGTATGTTCTCTTGTTCTAGATTCTTTTAGTTCATGTTGTAACATGTTTTTCTGAACTTCATGCTGTTCCACTGCCTCTTGATATTGGAGTTGTAACTGTTCTAGTTCTCTTTGATATCTTTCCTTTGAATTTGTTGCCTCTTGGTATTGCACTTCCTTTGCATCTAAAGCATTTTTATATTCTTCTGTTTTCTGTCGAAATTCCAGTACTGATGCAATCTGGTCTCTAGACTGCTCCACACTGTGTGTGTATCTTCTCTCCCTCTTCAATAACGGTAGTTGCTCACACAGATCATCGGCAGAGGGTCTCTCTGTCTCTATGTCCTTAAGACAGTGCAATGCTACAGGTCGGAGAGGATGATCAGGATCTATTAGATCAAAATCCTTCTTACGACGCTCAATTTCTGGTATTAAGACAATTACCCGACCTGTCGGGAATCTGCTGTCCTGGAGAAATGTTGTGGCATCTCCTGGATTAGGGAATTTTCGTGTAGCTATCTGGACTGTAAGAACTCCATACGAAAAGCAGTCCAGTTTATTGGAGTAGTGAGGAGGTGAGGTTAGTGCCTCTGGAGGCATGTAGACTGTTGTTCCTGGGCACAGGGTGAGTGGGGTCATGCGAGGGTTCATGTCTGTCAGTTTAGACATCCCAAAGTCGGTCACCTTTGCTCTGCTTCCTGCACCGATCAGCAGGACATTGTTGCTGGAGAGGTCTCTGTGGATGATGGAATTGGAGTGGAGGTAGGCAAGAGCGAGTGCTACATCATGGCAGATGTTTAGCTGGATGTTGTAAGGGATTGTACAAGTGAATCTCTCCAAGAATCTTGTTAGACTCTCATCCATCAGCTCCATCAGGAGAACTGGCCTTCCTGTCTCAGGATTTCTAGCAGTTCTTAGGAACTGCACAATGTTTGGATGTTTGATGGTGCTTAAAAACTGGCACTCTTGCTGAAACCTCTCAAGGAATCTATTTATCCCTGGGTCATTGTCCTGGAACATGGTGTCATGGAGTAGTTTTGCAGCACAAGGTAGCTGCCCACACTTTGCCTTGCAGACCTTGCCATAGGAACCAATTCCAAGTGTTTCATCAATGTAGATCTCAACAGAACCATAGCTTAGCTCTTTCAAAGATGAAGCCATCTTTTCTAATCATGTGACTTTAGGTAAGTCTGAAAATCTTAAGTCTCACCCACATTCTACTCACAGATTTTGTGTACAGAAAGAGCTTGTTTAGTTTGAGGTTTTTTAAATATATTATAAAATAACAATATCTACTAAGTTATTGCTACTTTTTTGTTTTTGTTACTAATAAGCAAATCGAAATATGGGGACCCCCGTCCCTATATTGGCTGGGGAAAATGGGGACCCCCTTGTAAAAATACACCCCCACCCCCCCTCTGCACTTGCGTGAGATTTCCAGCTGCGAGGCGCATCATGGCAGAGAGGTTTGGAAGATTCACCTATGATCAGCTCTTCAACTATATATATTAGGGAGGAATCTTACCCAAAAGGCTGGAGTAAGGAGGACTAGCAGGCTCTGAGGAATTTTAAAGAGATCTAACTTATGGCTACTGTAGGAGGACCTAGTAAGCTCACTACTAGCAAAGCAGAAAACTCTTTACTGTAGCCAGTTTGTTCTCACTATCCACTTGATAAGTTTGTTTAAGTATCAATTGAGCCAACATTTTTTGTAATTGTAATTTGTGGTGCCATTGTCCCCTTATAGGTACTTCCACTTTTAGCTTCTCCTATTAGTAGTAGCCACATAATCAAAATTAAAAGATGATGCAACTTTAAGCTGGTAATTTTAGTGTAATGGGTGTTTTGGTGGATATATAAAGTTAGTACTAAGAGTTAAGTTGCAACAATGTGATAGGTAAGACCAATGTGTCCCGGATGGTACGTAGTTGAAAACAAAGACAAACCGAAAAGGGTCATTTAGAGTGTTCAAGGTTCCAATCATCTTGGTGTTCACACAGGATTAACCACCTTGTATCAAAAAAGTACTACTGGTCTGGAATGTACAAGGATATAATAATGTGCATATTATGTGATTGGTTACTATGGTCCATTAGCTTGCAGTTACATGCAGTGAAACCTCAAGTAGCCTGATTATACACCTAGCTCATTTTCCAGTAAATATAAGACATAGCAGCATAAAAATGCAGTTAATTAGCTTAGTGCTCATAGTTACACCAGAGAATTAGCTATTACATTTAGGTTGGAACATATGAAAAATGTCAGTGTAATAATAAACAACTAAAAAAACATCCTATCCCACTTTCTTCCAACTTTGGTGTCAAGTAGGAATGGATATTGTTGGACCACTTCCAGAAACATAACATTAATGGATAGTGGGCTGAGCTTCCAAATAAATCAGCTGAAGGAGTAACAATTCATGCATAGTGTGAGTATGCTTACTGAAATTCTTGACATTGTGGTAGCTATAGCTAGCAGTAACTATAGCCTGTAGGGGTCCTTGTGCCCCTGCAGAAAATTAGCATAAGGTACATGTGAACAATATACATTGCAACAAACAAACAAAAAAATCATAGTTATATTTGTTCTAGTAAGTAATGTGTAGATATGGCTACCCAAAAGTAGTGATTATAGATCAAGGGTGGGAATTTGTTAATGAGCTCTCATCCAAAATGACCAATGCCAAACATCAAATTACTAGTGTTTACCACCCTCAGGTAGCTAACTTCATTTTCTTCAGACATGTCTTTAAATAGTCGAGGCAATAGCCTTGTATAGACATTATAATAAGTTGAAGCAATAGCTCTTCCTTGGATCCTCCAGAGACAAAAAGAAGGTGCTATGACTCAGATGCTGTGCTAGACACTACCAAGCTACAGAAACTCTTTGTGAAATGCAAGAAATGAGTTCAGATACCTTAATTTCAAAGATTTCATAATGGTTATTAATGATTTGAGGTGAAAGGTTAGTAAAATCTATTTTAATCAATATCTACAATAGGTGTCAGGATGTCTCGGTTATGATGATTTTATCAGAAGTGCATGTGGGAAATTAAGTATGCACTTGTGAAGTGATTATAGCTAGTGTTCTTATAATGTTACTGTTCCCACAAGGAAGACACTAATGCAATCAGGTGTATTTCTGACTCACAATTTGTTTGTGTAGCAGACTTTTTGATATCTTGCTGCAAGAATAAAAATATATTATTATTATCATGATGAATAGTAACAGCTAGTACACTTGATGTGATAATGCCTGAAATTTTGCTCCGTGTGATCATGGGAATCTTGTTACACAATATGAGGTATATACTTGTGTGCATGTTTGTAAAAGAAAAAAACAACAACTAATGCTCTTATTATAGGCCAGGATTATTTTGTTTACTGATTCCATAGCAACATTGCAAGATAGATCTACTGCTAATGATCTGCACAGTTTACATGCATGTAGCTACATTTTTTTTAAGATGATGAAGATTGTGAACTGGGATCTTTATTAAAAGAAGCATGAAAGCATGTAAGGTTTTTTTGTATTAGCCATAACTACTCTTATAAAAAGTTAACTAATAATATAGGGCAACATCACAGCCTCCTTGTAGAGCTATGTATATCGTTTGTAGAAGAACCAAAGTAGGAGTGAAGTAACTTATTAAAGAATGAGTAACAACTTGCTTTCATTCTAACCATCAGCTTTCACCAAAAATAATGAAGAAAACTGTAAACACTGCTGCAAAACAGTTAATGCAGTTAATTGAAATAATTAAAAAAGAATGACCAAGAAACTATGTTCTCGAGTTTATGGATCTTGAATCCAACAAAAGGATTTTATTCAAATCCTTCATAATGGATATGGGCATTGGCACAATAGGGTGTCAGGAAGCTGAAATAAAAGTTTATTACCTCTCACATGTCAAGAACTAGATTGCAGCTATTTTATCATCCAAACTGTCATGATAAATGTACAAAATTAATGAAGAGTCAGGTGTGACAGTGGTCTATTTGCAATTGCACATGCAACTGCTCTTGCAAATGGCATACAGCCAGAAGAGTGTGTATTGAAACATTTGTATGAATGCCTCAATAAGGCTGAATTCCTTCTTGTTAAGTCAAAACAGTAAAGTAGATCAGCTGTGAAATCTGAAGACTACGTTGAACACTTTTGCACTAATTGTTACGTCTGAAATTCTACCAATGGTGGAATGCAAGAAATGGCATCATGTTCACTGCACTTATGTTCCACAAGCAGCCCTTGATAACACTGGTGTCGAATTGACATGTCCAGCAAGCTGACTTACCATTATTATTGCATTGTATGAGATGCATGTCACAATCTACTTGCAGCCTTTATAGCTGTGAATTATCATTTGCAAGTAGTGTGGTATCTACAACTTTCAGTAGCTATAAGATCATGAATTACAGCTAAAATGAGTGCTATAATTGTAGAGCATAACTATCAGAATTGCCTGTCCAAAGTACTATAGCTTGCTATTATTATTGTTACAATGGGGGTCCTTATAATTACAATGGGGTCCCTATATTTACTGTAAGTACCATGGGTCCCTATAATTACAATGGGGTCCCCAAGTAAATATGGGGACCTGGGGTCCCTATTTTAAAGGAAATTTGAGGGGGCCCTATTTTTTCTTGACACCGGCAAGAAAATTATTATTATTATTGTTATTATTATTATTATTATTATTATTATTATTATTTTTACTCTCTATAATGAGAAAAAATTAATGAATGAACAAATTTTATACGGGTGACGACCCATACCAACGTGAATTAGCTAGTAAGTACTTACACCTCTAGCTCTTGTACCTACCCAGGGGGGGTTGGACAAGCCTACAAGCGCGTGCTAATTTACGTGCTATTTATGCATTCCACAAATTTCTCACTCTCTCATCTCTCTCTGCTAAGGTGCACTAGCTAGAGCTAGAGCTGCTCCAGCAGCTCCCTGCAGGTCCTGCATGCATTTTCTAAATAGTACAGATTAACCGTGGCTATTATTGGACGGAAGTAGTTTACGGACACTTACACTTGCGCAGTGCATAAAAATTGAATAGAGGCGCGGGAAAATAAATTTTTTGCAGATTGGTGTAGCTGGATCAATTGAGAAGTGCTAAAGAATTGGTATGTTTAAATTAATGTATAACAGAGAATCATGCTTATGAATGGATGATGGCTAATTTTGATTTTTGTAAAACTATCAACAAAAATGGGTTGTAAAAATGTTCCTAAAGTTCTTCCTACCCAAAAATTCCACCCATTCTTTAAATAGAAGCATAATGTATATCAAAACAGAGCATTTTTAACACTGAATTAGAATATACAAAAATCGTTTAAATACCAGTTAAAGTGGATGAGATATTTTACAGTAAATATAGAGTACTCATGTAGGCAATTACTGGACAGAGCACAACCACACAATATAAACTACTCCAGACAACCATTGTAGTCACAGTCTCAACATAAAATTGTTTACATATCATAGAGTAAACAATGGCTTGTGCAAGGAAGAGTGTGAATTGGGCTTTTGAAGATCTAGATAAGGCAGTTGGTGAAATACAGGAAGGATTATTGTCAGTCAGAGAGGCGGCTGCTAAATACAGTGTACCAAAAAGCACAATTCATGATCATGCCTGCTTGAAAGTCAAGCAGGGTTCACCTCTGGGACCAGAACCTGTATTAAGAGAAGAATTAGTGAAATGGGTTATTAAAATGGTGGAAATTGGATATGGCCAATGTAAACAAGTATATATGTATAGAATGCTGGATAAAAATGGAAGGCTTAACCTCTTTACCAATATTCTCTCAGGTAGAGATTTTGGAATGTAGTGATATTAGACCAAGTACACAGATTCAGACAGAAGTGAAACTTGAATGAGTGCAATATAATCTACAGATTTCAATAAACAAACATTTGTTAACTGTGGTCTGTGGAATCATAACCCATGAATCTTTACCCTTTTTATATCTTACCCTTGTACACTAGGCAACTTTCAGACAACCTAGTTCAAAGTTGCCTGGTGTGTGGGGGCCAAATAACTCACTTCTGAAGAAGTGTCCGATAACTGCCACGATTGTCCGGTAACTGCTGTAATGAAGTCAAGATACTACGATGTTGGAGCGAGTAGCTTATTAAAATGATAATCTCAAGATCAATTAATCTGGCATGAATCACATGGTCATAATGATGATGATGTAATGATAATGTAATGATAATTAGTAATATGAGTAATGTAGCTACCACTTGTTACACTGCCGCGACATAGTAGTGTTTATTCTTCCAGCACAAGCAGAGTTAACACTTCTCTCTCAGTTCCTTAATAGAGCATGCCCCAAGCTTACAGAAAAGTTACACAGCCACATGGATTTCAGTTCTTCTCAGCCGTAGCACTAGCCTCGTCCCCAGGCCTTCCGCTCGTAGAAAAAAACATGCGGAAGTTAAGGTAGCGGAAGGCGAGGCCTGGTAAAACTTATCACGTGAGCAAAGTCGCTAATATTGCATGCGGGGGCGGAGTCCTAAGGACATCACATAAAACCCACGCATTGAGCCTCGTTAATAAAGGCTACTACATACTACATAGCTAGTTCACTATCTACCGAAGTAGTCATCTAGGCTAGCAGTAAGTTGCAGTTAGCTAGTCAAAATTCCTGTAGTACTGCAACTCTGCACAGTGCAGGTAAGATAGGAGATGCTGTCTAATGCAGATCTCTAACCTCTATCATCTACTTAATAGTAGTTCATAGTTAGCTAGCTAGGTCTAACATAAATTCATAGTTATAGATAGCTAGCTAATCTTTTCTACCAATATCCCTGTAGCCCTACCTGTAGGTAAGATAGGAAACGCAGCTCTGTCTACTCTCTGGACAGTGCTGTGATTGCGTGGGCATGTCATCGTTCTTCCTTGAGTATGCCCACGCTCCAATTAAGTCCTTTCTACCGCCTTTCTACCCTCACGTGATAAGTTTTACCAGGCCGCCGGCCGGTGTCACAGCATATTCGATCCCCCCGCGAAAACGATCCGCCCGGATCGGAATCGCTAGCTGAATTTATCCTACCCCCGCAGATCTATCTGGGAGAGCATGAGCGAAAAAGCGTGGACACTACCATCTAGATGCAGTGAAGATGCAGTGAAGATGGAGATCCCTTATTCAGTATACAACATTTTTGTACTCTGTGGTGTTCAGAGATAGCACGAAGTTAGTTTGATAACTGTATTAATAACAACTAGAAGGACAACTGCTTAGTGTCTCTATGGATTAAATTCAGTAACCACAAAATATGTAATACAGAATCATGTGGATCATTTGAAGTCTATAGATAAAACAAGCCATGATGAGCAGGAAGATATACCATATGCTCAGGATTTAATAGCAAGTCCTAGAAATGTAATTCCCAATATTAGTGTGAGTGCTCCAGTTCCTGTTAGCTACATGTGAAGATGCTGCTGAGCCCATACAGCCTACTATTGAGAATTCAGTTTCTGCTGATCTTACCTTACCTCTAATGAACTTCCCACATGATTCATCCTCTACACTGCCTCCTATAAAACTTACCCTAAAAGGAGTAATCATGGCCCACCTTTAAGGTACTCTCATAACTCTGTATGTAACTTATCATCTTAAGTATGGAGAAGTGTAGTATATTAATCATCATTACAGCATAATAATTATTATTATGTGAGCATGCTCATCTCGGTCATTGTGATTGTGTTAGCGTCCCTGCGCTATAGACCTCACTGACTCGTGTGTTCTGATTTGTTCTTGGTCTTATCTCTGTGTGTATAAAAGAGTATATTAAGATATATTGACTTTGGCTTACCTTGGCAAGTGGGTAGACATCTCACAGTTCTGCTAGCTGATATATACATTCCAGGAGATATATAACAGATTCATGCATTTTTAAGGGATCAGATATTCCAGGAGATGTTTCACTATAACAGATTCATGCATTTAAGGGGGATCAATTCTGCTAGCAGATACATTCCAGGAGATGCTTCACTATAACAGATTCATATATTTAAGAGGGATCAATTCTGCTAGCAGATACAATCCAGGAGATGCTTCACTATAACAGATTCATGCATTTAAGGGGGATCAATTCTGCTAGCAGATACATTCCAGGAGATGCTTCACTATAACAGATTCATGCATTTAAGGGGGATCAGTTCTGCTAGCAGATACATTCCAGGAGATGCTTCACTATAACAGACTCATTCATTTAAGGGATCAGTCCTGCTAACAGATACATTAATATGCTATAGTTCTACTTGTCAAGGATCCATTTGCTACCCCGGATCATATTAGCGGAGGAGGAATAAATCTGCTAGCGAATTCAAACCGGGGTGGATAGATAATGCTATTCCTACGGATTGATTATGCTAGCGGATATGATCCACCCGGATCGAAATTCACCCGGATCGATTTTTTTGTGACACCGGCCCTCTGCGCTGCTCGCTTAACTTCGCATTTTTTTCAGTCCCGCATTATTCTACGGGAGGCGAGCAGAGGGCCTGGGAACGAGGCTACTGTAGCACTACCACAAACCTTAAGTGTCCGTAAACTACCTCCGTTAATCTAATAGAAATTCATCTCAATTTTCAGGTGTGTATGTATGTATGGAGCTTTTTCATCACGTGATCCTAATTGATTACACGCGCGGGCACACGGCCATGTTGGTGTACAGCTGGTGTACAGCTGGTGCATCACTTATAGCAGATATGCAGTCAAATTATGCTGAAAACCTCTTGAATGAAGCCGAGAAGCAGTATAGAGCCAAAATATAGCAGCGATAAATGGCTTGGACCCCTTTGGAGGCAGCCCAGGCAGACCAATTGACCTGTAGAGGCCTGTGATTTGGTGTCATATTTAGTGCTGCAGACAAACTTTAGCAGTTTAAACCCCATGAATTCCTTGAGGCCTACAACTAGTTTGTGTGTGGATGGGTCAAGTATGTTTGTACATGGAAAGTAGCAGGAAAATTCATAACAACTGGACTGAGTAAGTGTACTCCACATTATTAGCTATTGGCTAATGTGTATACAT
The DNA here is from genome assembly GCA_964016965.1 of Diacarnus erythraeanus. Classification (NCBI taxonomy): domain Eukaryota; kingdom Metazoa; phylum Porifera; class Demospongiae; order Poecilosclerida; family Podospongiidae; genus Diacarnus; species Diacarnus erythraeanus. The sequence goes on from OZ024682.1 coordinate 2,115,118, forward strand.
AATGCTTCATGAGTGCTAGAGCACAAAAAATAGCTGTGTCTTGTGGTATCTATATCTTCACTGCTAAGAATCAATTGTGATTTGCACACTGTAATTGTATAGCAGACTTGGTTGAGACATGTACATACATCACTGCAGTGCTATTCTACTTGGAAGTAGTTGCTGGGTTAAAAGGCAAGCAAACTAGCACACAAGTGTGAGTAGATTATTCCTCTTACCTGAAGAATGTGGAATACCTGTGTGGAAAGAGCAAAAAGAAATCTTGATGCAGCAATAGATACAGTTTATGAATTAGGAACCAGCAGCTTCAACAAACCAAATCGTGCAGATTTAAATGCTGGAACAAGACCAGAAATCCTTTCCCTCAATTCTGAGTCATTGTTCACAATATATTCCAAATAGATTGCTTCCAACTAATTATTATTGTTGTTAGTTGTTACAACAAAATTGATATTACACGACATTGCACATTTTTAGTCTGATGTATTATATTCTAAGTTAATAATAATAATAATAATTCTGTTGAATGAAATGTTCTTGTCACGTCCTGAACGCTCAGAACAGCCGATCACAACGCATCTCGCTATCTTAGCTGTTGGTACGTTGTACACCAAAACGACGGAATATCAATTTTCACGTGACTGTGACGTCAAATGAAAAAGATATTAGATATAATAATAATTATGGATCTGAACGTTTGTATTGAAGTTGTATGAAGGATCTTGCTTCACTGCTTCACTCCAAAATTGAGCATCATTCATGACTTATCATCAGAGTACAGCATCAAAAATAATATCAAGTTCTTTAAATCTTCAACACTCCATGGATACTGTTGTCTTTTCTCTTTTGGAAACAGCTTCCTTCTTTACATCAGTGTCACTTCTAGTGTGGTGATTCCAGTAGAGGTAGTACTACTACACTAACCTGCATTCTATTTTAACAACTTTAGACCCGGGAGTTTCAGGTGAATCACCCATATCTTCATCCATTTGAGTTACGGTCCCTTTCTACGAAGGTTAGATGAGGTTCGACGAGGTTCGGGCCAGCAGATGCTGCCATATACTCCAAACACCAGATTCATTACCTAAGAAACCTCTAAACAGCCTTAAGATCACTCGAAGAAGACTCAGAATTTCTATGTAAATCCCAATAGCAAAACAGGTGCTGACTCAGCAATCTAATATTTGCGTGACCTTGTGCAACCCCCCCCCCCCCCGGGGTTCCTCTAAAAGTAGGAACGAGAAAATAAGAAATAGGAAATAGAAATTTGGAAATGAGGAAATAGGGAAGGAAATGGTGAAGCAAAGAAATGGCACGAATCACAAATTAGAAGCGAGCTACAATCATAAATAGCTGGATGAATGAATGATGGTTGGCTAGCTATAGTAAGTTGGCTGAAACCTTGCTACAAGAAATAAATTTTTTTATTATAATAATAATAATAATATGATTGTGGCAAATGATGATAGGTTTCTTTCCTTTGGTGTGCACATTAATGCAAGCAACTGGGGAGTCTTTCCTTTTCCAGACACCATTCTCATCTGCTCGTATATCATACTGGTCATCCAGAGCATTTAAATTAGCAATGAAAGTTACATTGCAACAAACTCTAACTGGTCGTGTATAGCACACTTTATCATTTTGGGAATGATAAGAATTTTAGCCAGCTCTTCAACAGAAAAGTGTGTTTGAAAAGTAGTCAACTTGTGTACAGGTAAACTTGAGTCATTATACCCTAATTGAAATTGAAACATCTATAATTAAATTTGTTACCCTTTACCAACCAACAATATTTGGTAAATGGTTTTAATAGGCCAGGTGGGGTAGGACAGGGCCAGGTGGGGTAGGACAATGTTTATACATGTGCAGGATGATGAATAGTAGTGCAGTCTGGAATGTGATTAGCTCATACATAGCAAGCTGTTTCTCTTGGCTCAAATGTTTCCAGCAAATTTGACTTGGACCTTAGCAAGGTACTCACTGAAAATCATAAGTCTCACTGTCTGAAAACTCTAGAGTCTGAGAAACAGCTTGTCCAATGGCAATAGTTTCTGCTGACTCAGCATTTAGCGAACTTGTGGGCCACTCTTTCAACAATCAGTTCAGTTAGTCAATTATCTACAGTGCAAAAGGTACTAGAGAATTTGATTACTCATCTAAGTTGTACTGCCACTTTGCCAAAGTTTTAGCTAGTTCTATTTCACTTATGATGTGCATCCTGCACTATCTTCATCAGAGCTGTCATAACCAGGACCAGAAAAACCACTCTAAGGGGAATCATCAACCCTTTCAAGGCTTAAGAGTCACTACTGTCAGGGATACTGCATACGCTCTGTCTCTGAAAAAATCTTCACCTTATTAGATTTCTTTAAGGGTGAGTTGATGGCTGAAATGTCTGACTCAAAGTCAGATCCACTATCAATGGTCAAATCTATAGACTAACTTCACTCATCACACAGCTATATAGCCAGAGACGAGAAGAGAAAGAGACAGATTTGGCGGCCAAGACACTGCAACCTTCTCCCGCTCATCCATTTCCTCATTTCCTAATTTCCTCATTTCCATTTCTAGTTTCTCATTCCTACTTATAGAGGAACCCCCCCCCCCCCTGTACGTGTACGTACCTAACCTCTGCTCGATCCTGCGCCATGGCGCCACGTGAACACAGTGGCGCTTCACGTGACTTGGTGTATTAATAATTATTTATAATGTAGGTAATAATCCCATGGACGGAGAAGGCACTGTTACAGAGCTTCCAACTGTCCCGGAATGGCTGGGACAGTCCCAGTATTCTAGTCTGCCAGAGTGTCCCGCCTGGTACTACAACTTGCCTATTTAATGTCCCGGCCAGGAGGCGAAGAGGCAGAAACTGTGGCCACTGGCTATTTTTTCATAGCACCTAAGAGGCCAATTGAACTATATTATAAGCTGACTTTGCACTGCATGCATGCCTGTCGCTGTCACATAGCTAGCTAGCTCATAACCATTGAAGTGCAAAGGTCAAATGAACTTCTAAATTGGGTGTGGTCTTGAGGTGTGGCTTCCTGTCCCGGATTTTGATCTGGAAAAGTTGGCAACTATGTGACTGGGCCTCAAAATAACATGCATGGGACAGTAACTACAGTAGTTATAAGGGTTCATTTATTAACTAGCTACCACTTGACTTATGGGAGGAAAAACCCAGGTTTGTTTGTCGGCCCATAACTTTTTTATGCTTCACCCTACAAACTTGATTTTTGTACCAAATTACTCCTTTTCTCACAAGCTTTTTTTTTTTGAGCACAAAAAACATAGACTAGAGATGCACGGTTGGGAAGTTACTGGCTCATGCACCAAAAACTTTAGGTACACTATACACCACACTAGTATACACCAGACTAGGATTAGGCTGGCATAATTTTAGGAATAATAGGGACTGCCTGGAATCAAGCATAATGCTAGAATAATGGGGCACATTTTGGGAATAATTTGAGCTCTTTTTGCACCTGGTCATTGTACAGTTAATTTTGATGTCCTCTGGTTTTGAGTGGTCCTGATGGAAATGGATCTACTCTATACGCCTAATTCCATTAGTGGTTTCATGAACTATTGGTGATTATACAGTGAATTAGTAATGTGTGAGTCAGTGTAACACTGACTCACATACAGTCAAACCTTGATCTCCTTTAGACTGCTACTAGTGCTTTCCCAATTATGCTCATTTTTTGACCAATTATGCTATTCTTTTATGCTGCATTTATTACCAATTATGCTCCCAAAGTATAATAAAAATGGCTTATTAACATAATGTACTTTCTTCCAATAATTCTCTAAAGCAATCTATTTTAGCCAAAAGAACTCCTGCCTTCCTGAACTACACTTTTTTTCACTGACAAAGGCTCTCTACAAGCTGAACAGAACAGCTTACTGTTAGAAACTGTTAGGAACTCATTAGGAAACTTTTAATTCGAACTGTAGGTGAAATTTCTTGTTCATTGTGTACAGTTGCCTTACTTTTCTTAGCTGACTTTGATGGATTCATAGAAATAACCCTCTTTCAGGCTAGAAGAAGCAGTAGGAGCTTTGATGATTGAGAGGATTCAGCTATCAAACTAGCAATTATGCTCAATTATGCTAGATGGTACCAATTATGCTCCCAACTACCAATTATGCTCAAAATTATGCATTGGGAAGCCCTAACTTCTACAAGATCTACAGTAATTAATTGGTTTAGGACACTTACACATCTAATACATTCACCTGTGATTGTTCTGTGGTAAAAACCATTGATATTTCTATGTTTTTGACTTCATACAAAATTAATGCCTACATATCACATGTACACATGCATAGCATCATGTGTGCATATATGCATGTGACACGACCAGGCCCCCGTCCAGTGTCTAGTGTTTTGCCTCCCCAATAAATTTCATCTTCCTACTCCACTGATTTGTATTAGTGACCCAAAATATTGGGGGGGCACATGCCCCCCAGTGCCCCCCCAGTTCCTACACCTATGCTTCTAGCTGTACATGACATGTGACTAACCTGCTTGAGATTGTGTTAAAGCTCTGAATTCTTCTTCATCCAAGATGATTTCACCAGAGTCCATAGTGAGAAGTGATATATTCTTCTGTTCCAGTACATTTCTAGCAGAGGTGAATCCAGGGGGGGGGGGGGGCAAAAGAGGCGATTGCTCCCCCCCCCTTTTCAACACCTTGTGGCATTGTTTTTTGTAACTGTGCCAAAAACAGTGTAAAACAATTATTGTAGTTTACATTTCATGTAAATATTATATTAAATGCTAATTATTAGATAGACCTATTCAACATGTAGGAATTGAAAAACATCCCAGAGTAGCTGATAATGACATAAACCATTGTTAGATCATTCCAACAAAAGTTTAGTTGTTGAGAAGCAGCTACAGACGGGGGGGGGGGGGGGGGGGGTGATAACACCTCTGTGTTGTACAAATTCAAGAAGTTTAAAGTTTCTATCTGAAGGACTTCCTACCTCACTTTCTGAAACATTAATTTTTCTCCTAAATCATATCCAAAATATCACCACAACATAAGAGTAGCTACTGTAGAGGCAACTGAGGCATTTTGCCTCAGTAGATTTTTGCTGTTGTAAAACTAATGCACTAAAATTAATTTTGATGCAACAGTTAACTTAATTCTGTCTGTAGTTACAGTGCTGAAGCATACTTCAAAGTAGGAATATTTATTATCCTTTTGTGTCAATTCTAATTTCCTGAGTTAATTTCCCTAAAACTAGCAGATAAAGATTTTTTTCCTAATCTGCATAGAGTTTTAAAAGTTGTTTTCATTATTATTGCCTGTTGGTTCTGTGCCATGTGAACGTTCATTTTTTGCAATGCATAGACTGAAGTCTTGGAGTATGAGTGGAGAAAGGTTATGTGGTCTTGCTCTTCTTTATATTTACTGAGAGAATATCCTCAAAAGATTTAGCTCAGCTGGGAATCATAAAATTGAACATCTTACAGTTGTGTCATCAAGTTCTTAACATAGTCAAAGAGGTCTAAAATACAAAAATTTCCTGGGGGGGGGGGGGGCATGCCCCCACACACCCCTATAGATGGTGCACTTACTGCACTATGTGGTCACAGATCCCAACTTTATCTCCTGCCTCAGTATGTAAAAATTCCTGGCTACTCCTCTGCACAATGTTTCATATCTTGCAATAACTCAGTAGTTGTCGCTAGTTGAAAGAGCAAATTCATCTCTCAAGTGCCTCCCCTCCCCCACTATCCAAAATCTTAGAGATATCGTTGCCCCCCTTTTCAAAATCCTGGATCCGCCACTGTCTAGGTATTCCTGCTCCTACATTCATGTACATGCATGTACCATAAAAACATCATGCATGCATGTATGTCCATTGAGCAACATGTTTGTGTAACTATAGTGCATAGTTCATCCATACAGTGGAACTCCTCTATTTTGACCCCTTGAAAACAAAGACACCCCTATATTATTAATACACTTGGATGTGTGCTAAATAACACCTCATGTATATTATACCCTGAAGTGAGTAGGTTACCCCTTTAATCAGGACACTTCCGGGGTGTCCTGAATAGAGAGCTTACACTATAACATTATAGCTAATACACTTATGTCTATAGGATTATAAGCCATAGTGTAAGCGTTAGTAATGAAGTAAGCAGTCATGCATGACATATGACCTGTAGAGCTGGAAATATTCATCAGCTAAACATTCTCTATGATCATACGTATCATGAAATTAAAAGGTAAATTCAAGTTCATAATAATAATTAATAATTATTGGCACTTCTATTATTTGGTCTCTGAAAGCAGTAACAAGTGATAAATATATTTTTTCCTGACGAATATCTCTAGCTTTAGTGTAGCAATAAGTGAATATAAATCTCTGTGTATAACTGATCCACACCTTTATAATTATAGAATACTCTATCACAGTTACACTCATACAGTTACTATCTATGCATGGCTAATAGCTAAGTGTCCTATGTACCAATCCAATCAAGATGTGACTTGGTTGGACAACATGTATCAACTGTACAACATTTTCAATACCTTTATTGTTGAGGAATTTTCTGGCCTCTGAACTTGTTAAACTCCTCCTCCTTGGAGGGTGGGGTCTGCTCAACTTTTTCAGAGAAAAACTGGGTGGAGGATCTTCCGTTGTCTGAGAAACTTTAGGGCTAGGGCTAGACAGGGGGTTGGAATAGAGGGGTTCCACTCTATATAGAGGTGTCCTCATTTCAGGGAAATTGGAATAAAGAGGTTTCACTGTCTCAGAAGAACACTGATGAAGGACTGTTAGCTACCTGATTAAACTAATTTGTAGGGAGGAACTGGATATGCTGGAACTGGTTTGAACCTTGTAGCTAGCTACAAAAGTAGGAGCAGCCATGACAGACCTCTCAACCTCTAGAGATAGAAAATGAGAAAGTTGCAATGAACTTCTGCTAGGGTTTTTTTTTTTTGAAATGTATGAGAATATCCTTTCTTCACCAGCGATTGTTAATACTGTTTTGTTAATACTGTTTCTGTTTCAGCCACCCTAAATAGCAAATCAAACCGTGGTGATATACCTGGAACTTTTATACCCTGTAAGTAACCCCACAATAAATCAATGCGAGTGATATGATATGATTATGGTCAGCACTGAACTGGCATATTTCCTTATTCCACTCACTAGCTATTAAATTTAGCCATACTTTGCTGCTCGTGTATACTTTTTTTTGGTGAAGGAACTAATTCATTCTCATGCTTGCTAGCTGCTAGTAGGTCAAAGGTGACAGCTGGCTGACACCAAAAAACCACAGTACAATAATTTTTACATGCCTGGTGGTTATTGAAAACCAACATTAGGCTTATCCCAATTATGCTAAAGTTTTAGCCCATTATTCTATTCTCCTATTCCAAAAAAAATTGCCTATTATTCTTTAACTGTGACCCTATTATTCTCATATTCAAACGGTTTGAGTTCTTGGATGATGATTAAGAGTTTGAGTTATTGTAATGTTCTTGGTTCTTTTTCTTAGTGCTTTGCACTCAGCAAGTCTTATAGTTTAAAAAGCAATATAATCTATTATTGAGACTCAGACAATCACACTATATAGAAATCAAGGCCTGATGATGTGGCAAATTATAAGGTGACAATGCAATGTGGTTAAGCTGAATGCACTGTGGTAATGACAAATTGCTTACTTGCAAAAATCAAACAATGTGTGAATAACTAATTATTCTACACCTCTCTCCTAAAATTGAACATATCTAACACACATAAACATAAGTAACATACTGTTCCAATGTTAGTAGAAAACTGGTGAACCATACCAGTCAGGTAATCCTCGTTCCCAGGTAGAATGTTGAGGTTCTGGAGGTGTTGACTGTTCAGAGGTGCTCCTGTGAGATTCCTAGGGTGGGGTTGGTGCTGTTGTTGTGTCTACAACAGCTTCTGCTGGTTGGTCTCTAGTGCCGGCTGCTACTTGATTGGACTCTGCATTGGGAAGATCTGTGTTAGTGTTTGGGAAATCCATATCAGCTTCCATTGAACCTGAAATCCTCACTCTTGTCCTGAGTTGATCAGCATGACGTCGAATATCTCTGCCATCTTCTAGTTGAATATGATACGTAACAATTCCGTCCAACTTAGTAACCATCCCTGGTAACTATACTGGACCAATACCATAGTTCTTTGCATAAACCTTGTCTCCAACATTAAATTCTCGGCTCCTTGAATGAGAATCATGAGCATGTTTCTGTCTTTCTTGACTTTCCCTGACTCTCTTGTTGAGGTCTGGATGGAGGTTATCCAGCTGAGATCTTAAATGTTGTCCAAAAATCAGTTCTGACAGTGCTATGCCTGTTGTGCTGTGAGGGGTGAGGCTGTATTTGAACAAAAACCTTGAAAGTTTGGTCTGGAGAGTACCCTCCTTCATCTTCTTCATCCCCTCCTAAAAGGTTTGGACGGCTCTCTCCACCATACCATTAGATGCTGGATGAATATATGTGTTTGATTCCATTTCTTCTCAGGAATTGTGCAAACTCCTCACTGGTAAATGTAGTAGCATTATCAGAGACAATAGTGTCTGGCAATCCTAGCGAGGCAAATGACTTCCTCAGGAGCTCAATTGTTGCTGAAGATGTTGCAGATACTGTCATGTGCACTTCCAACCACTTGGAATGAGTATCGATCATCAAGAGGAACATCTTCCCCATGAATGGACCTGCATAATCAACGTGAATCCTCGACCACGGTTTCTCTGGCCATGACCATGGGTGCGGTGGTGTAACTGGAGGTGTCTTCTGCTGAGTCTGGCATTCTTTACACTCCTTGACGCATTTCTCCAATTCTGTATCAATCCCTGGCCACCAAACATATCCTCTTGCTAGTCTCTTCATACGGGCAATTCCAGGATGTGCTTCATTTCCACTTCAGAGGATCCTTGTTCTGACCATCCTGAATGAATCAACTCACGAACCTTGGACAACTGTGGATCTTGATCAGTCCACAGGTGAATCTGAGCACTTGAAACTGGGGATGTGTCCAAGTATTCCATAAGGTTCACTACTTCTGCTGGCTTAGGAGGTTCTTTTCTGGTACAGAGTTGTGGTAGTCTACTGAGGGTGTCAGCATTAGCATTGTGTTCACCTTTCTTGTACTCAATCTTGTAATTGTAGGCTCCCAACATCAATGCCCAACGTTGAATTCTGCCTGATGCCATTGCTGGAGTAGCTCGGTTTTCTCTAAAAATGTGAGTTAGAGGTTGGTGGTCAGTCTTAAGGGTAAACTCTCTTCCATAAACATATTGGTGGTACTTCTTCACACCAAAAATGATGGCCAATGCTTCCTTATCAAGTTGTGAATAATTTCGCTCTGCCTGGGTCAGTGATCTCGATGCAAATGCTATGGGTCTTTCAGTTCCATCAGGCATCTTGTGAGAAAGAACTGCTCCAACTCCATATGGTGATGCATCACAAGACAGGATCACAGGTAAATTATCATCAAAATGGACCAGGACCTCCAATGATAACAACAGCTTCTTGACCTTCCTGAAAGCCTTGTCCTGTTTCTCACCCCAAGTCCATCTCATCTGTTTCCTCAGTAGAGAGTAAAGTGGTGCTAGGGTGGAAGACAAATCTGGTAAGAATTTGCTATAGTAATTTACCAGACCTAAGAATGATCGAAGTTCAGTTTCTGGTGCATTCACAACTCCTTTCACCTTGGCCTCTGATGCTCTCAAACCTTCCGCACTGATAGTATGCCCCAGGTAGTCCACTGAAGGAAGCATGAAGGCACACTTCTCCTTCAGTCTCATCCCTGCCTTGGCTAGCCGTCTTAGAACTTCTCCTAGATTCTTCAGGTGTTCTGCTTCAGTATGACCTGTAATCAAAATATCATCCAGGTAAACACATACTCTAGGAACTCCCTGCGATAGGTTTTCCATCACTCTCTGGAAGATCGAGGGTGCTGAGGATACACCAAAAGGCAATCGAGTGTATTGGAAGAGTCCCCTATGTGTATTGACTGTGACATACTGACGAGATTTCTTATCCAACTGAATTTGTTGATATGCATGAGAGAGACCAAGTTTTGAGAATGTTTTTCCACCAGCTAGAGATGCAAACAAATCATCAATTCGTGGGATTGGATACCTATCCAACTTGGCTGCTTGGTTGATAGTGATTTTGTAGTCTCCACAGATCCGGACACTTCCATCATTCTTAAGGATTGGAACGATTGGTGCTGCCCAGTCTGAAAACTGAACAGGCTCAATAATGCCCTGCTTTTGCAGTCGTTCAAGACCTGCTTCCACCTTTTCTTGTAATGCATATGGTACTGGCCTTGCACTATAGAAACTAGGTGTGGCTCCTGGATCAGTGTATATCTTTGCAGTGACTCCTTTCAGCATTCCCAGCTCATCCTGAAACACTTCCTTAAACTCTTTGAGAACCTCTTCAAGTGTACGGACACTGTTCACTCCAAAAATCTGTTCCTAGTCAAGTTTCAGGGCTGCTAACCAGTTCCTTCCTAATAGCGATGGTCCTGTACCCTTGGTCACTATCAGTGGTAAGTCTGCTACTTGACCATTGTGTTCCACTCTAACCAATGACCTTAATCTGATTGCCAGTGTAGCTATACAGCTTAACTTTTGACTCATGAAGGGTGACTCCACTCCTTCTGATTCTCTTGAAACTCTCCTCACTCATAAGTGTCACTGATGCACCGGTGTCTAGTTCCATTTCCATTTGTTGGCCACTCACCATGACATTCACCATCACTGGTTTGGTTGACTTGCTGCTGATATGGTACATTGTATAGGCCTCCTCATTGTCATCCTCCTTGTTAACACTATTGGCTTGCTCATGTTTTGCTTCATTCTTGGGTTCCAATTTCTCCCAGCACACAGCTGCAAGGTGTCCCTTCTTGCAATTGTGGCATTCATAGTCTTTGTATCGGCACTGGGAAGACTGGTGCTTGCCTCCACACCTAGAGCAGTTGCTACCTTTGCCCTGTCGTGGCTGTCCCTTGCTCCTCCTAGGCCTTGTGAAATTTTTCTTGGGATACTGTACACGGTTAACGCTCCCTCCTTCTCCACTTGGAAGTGAGTTGTCCTGAAGTGTAGGCTCCTGCAGGTGCTCAGAATTCTTCTGTGCCGTTTCAGCTGCCAGAGCCATGTCATGAGCTTTGGCATAGGTGAGGTCTGCCTCCTGCAACAGTCGCTGCTGGGTCCTCTTGCTGCTGATGCCACAGACGATGCAGTAACGCAGCATATCATCAAGAACATCATGAAACTCACAATGTTCAGCGATCTTGCGAAGAGCTGTCACGAATTCACTCACAGATCCCCCTTCTTTCTGGCATCTGGTGTTAAATTCAAACCGTCTGACTATAGGCGAGGGCTTAGGGTTGAAGTGTCGCTTCACCCGTTCCACTATCTCCTCGAAACTGAGATCTTTTGGCACCCCTGGCAAGGCTAGAGTCTTAATTAGCCTGTAAGTTACGGGTCCAACACCGTTCAGAAGAATTGCTCGCTTTTTGATGTTGTCATCAATATCGTTTGCAATAAAATAGTTGTCTAGCCTCTCTGCATACTCGACCCACTCTTCTTGGTCGCCATCAAATGTTGTCACACTGCCATGGGCTGCTATTGCTCTCCCCTCTGCCATTGAGTCTATAGATAGATCCTCGTCGCCAAATGTAATGTACTCTGTTCTTTTTCTTAGTGCTTTGCACGTGGCAAGTCTTATAGTTCAAAAAGCAATATAATCTATTATTGAGACTCACACAATCACACTATATAGAAATCAAGGCCTGATGATGTGGCAAATTATAAGGTGACAATGCAATGTGGTTAAGCTGAATGCACTGTGGTAATGACAAATTGCTTACTTGCAAAAATCAAACAATGTGTGAATCTACAGTTATATTGTAGCATTATGGACGTTTCTTCTAATGACCTTCTTTTATTGGTCATTAAAGGAACTTTCAAGCATGGAAAATACACCCAGAAGTACAGAACTCAGCTCAGTTGTACCAATAATACTGCCTAGAACTAATGTACACTACATGTAGAACCACTAACCAGTAATCACCACATTTGCTTGCACTGTTATAGATAGCTAGTATTACTAGCTAGTTTGGAATTGTTACACTCAAACAAAATTGCCTATTATTCTGGCATAATTCCCTATGCTCACATACACCTATTATTCTCAAAATTATCCCAGCATAATTGGGATAACAACATGATGAGAATTAGCCAAATCATGGTGAGATCTTGAGAAATGCTTGAGTCTCACCATGAAATGGTGAGAGTTGAGAGGTATGCCATGATGACATAGTACTAGTACTAGTAACTACAACACAATGTCTCTCATCCTTACACATAATCATGCATATTGATACATATCAGGTGTCTAAAATAATTATAATGTAAGTGATAAAGTTAAGGACACCACAAAAACAATGAAAAATAGGTGTTGTGCTAGGAATTAAGTTTTTACCTTTCATTCAAGTTACCAAGTATCAAAATATTATAGCTCTTTCAAAGAAATCTCTTTAGGTCACATACCAAGATAAAATGATGTCTACTAAATGGTGTTTGGTGATAATATATGTATCTATCACATTACCATACCAATGCATTCAACTGCAATCATGTATCAGGTAAAATGTGAGGAAAATAGCCCTCTAGAGAATCTCCACAGTCATCATTTTTAGAAGTGTAGATTAGTAAGACAAGTGTGTCATATGTTAGAGTTACTGTGTGCACTGCATTATAACATGTTTCAGGGGTGTAGGAAGATGACTTGAGGTAGGGGTGCTAGTGGAGGGGGGGAGGGTGTGTGGAAGACCAGACTATGTGATAAATTTTTCAGTAGATAGTGTAAATAATTAAGTGTTATGTGTTTGTGTACCAAATGGACCAGTTTGTCTTGTTTTTTTCGATCATGAGACCTGTTTTGTGTGTGGAGGCTATAAAAGCTGGACTTTGTCATGTTAGAGGATTGTTAAGACTGCTATTTTCTGTCATGCACTACACTGTTGATTCATGCCTATTTGTCTGTGATCACAGGAAATCTTTGGCTACATAAAATAGTGGTGTTTGATCCCTACAGGGGGCAATTCCCTAAGGCTATAATTTATCATAAAGCCACAAAAATTCATGAAAACTCTTCTTGGAATAGTAGACTAGCCAATAAATCAAAGTCTACACCTGTATATAGCTACAGGATGAAGTAATGGATATGTAACACAAGTCAACAGAAACAGACTTGAGTAAAGGGGCAAAGCCAAAAAATAATGGATACCATTGGCATAGCCATATAAAACTAGGGGTGCTACAGCACACTTTGAACCTCCCTTTCCTACCCCCCCCCCCCCCCCTCTCCCTGTGTTTTAAAGAAGTTTCAAGTCTTGTATTTATTCTGGAACTAGCTATTCTATATTAGTTTTGCATAAGTGTTTGTGAATCATGATGGAAATAAGGTAAAAATAATTATGGTTTATCAACTTGACAGTTGAAACTGACATCAAAGTCTGGAACAGCTCTAAAGATGTTAGGGGACAAGATCTGTGCTATTTTGGTCATTTTTTGTACTTTGGAAGACCTAATCATATCATTAGAAAGCTCTTTGAAAGAGCTACATTTTAGTATAGGCACCAAGTTTCTTTGAGTGTGGCTCTGTGATGGCAAAAATTTCAGAAGGCTAGTTCAGTCACACTTCCTCTCAAAAACATGTGGTTATCATTTAAGTATCAAAATGAAGCTATTTAAAAGAATTCACCCTAGATCCAAATTGTGCCACAATGCACTTCCATACAATACTAAATGGTGTTTTATGCTCAAAAACCCCCTTACCATACAAATATTATTATAATTATTGTGTAACTCATTAAGTTTGTTACAGGCATGTGTGAGCTGTCACACATTCACTAACTCATTGTTGAAGGTCTTCCTTTGTCTTGGTACACTGGCTGGTCAATGGGTCATTATTCTCACTGACTTGCGCTCCTTATTAGGAATTTCTTCTTATGCTACAAACTGCAATCATGTATCATGTAATATTTCAAGGAGGATAATAGTTCTCTAGAGAATCTCCGTAGAAACAGTCAGATCATTATTATTAAAGAGAAGTGGGTCATAGCTACATAGAGTTAACTACTGTGTGTACTGCATCATACATAACATGTTTTAAAGAAGTTTCAAGTCTTGTATTTATTCTGGAACTACTTCCCCTATTTCAGTGTCTGTACAGTTATCAAAGATTGATAGATTTCCTCCCACCACCACCAGATTATTGGTAGGTAGGACTACAGTTAGAACATCTTCTCTTGGTGTTGGCATTTCTCCTACGATACTCCATGAGTTAGTGGCTTTATTATAGCAATGAATGGTTCCTGTTAGTCTGCCATTGCAATCTTCACTTGTTATAGCTAGCACATGTCCTCCTGATGTTACAAGACTTGAAGTATTAAGTACAGGAATATTAGCTAGTCTGGTCCATACAGATCCACCATTGATACTGTCAGTAGAGACAGAAGATTGAAGGAGTTCTTCCATGGAACAGGAGAATAGAGTGTTTTTATTATCAGAGAGATACAAGTGTTCATCACATAATGTTATTTTAGGATAACCAAATACTTGAGGTAAGCCACTAGCTGTAGACCACTGGAGAGTCTCTATATCCATCACTTCAACTGTAGATAAAGGAGCACCATAAGAATATAGAGAAGTTTTTCCTCCTACTACTACTAGGTGGGTGGGAGTGGTGACAGATGCTGGACGAACTCTTGCTGTTGGCATTGGTGGGAGGAATTGTTCCCATTCTGACCATAACATACCATGTTGAAGGCTGAGGAGGATGTTGGTACTATTCCATGATTCATCAACACGACCCCCAATAGCAGTCAGTTGTTTATTAATGACTGCTAAACCAAATGACTTATGAGGACATTGTTGTAATTTTGTCCACTTGTCTGGTAATTCAAATGAGTAGACATTATATATGGCAGAGAAGTATGCAATGTTGCCAAGGGCCACAGCTGCTCCAATGAAAGATCTCATATTTTCTGGTGCTGATTTCCCTTCTCTCCATGTTAGTTTCAGTGATAATTGTTTTGTTTGTTTCTGCTCCTTTTGTACATCTTGTACCTAATGTACAATAAACTCTAAAAACATGTACCGTATTTCCTCGATCAGAAGCTGTGGCTACTATTTTTTTTCACTCTGCAGGAAGCAGCGGTGACTATTCGAGGGTGGTGACAATTAACACAATAGTTCATTGACCGTCAAACCTCATTTCCCGTTGTTACATTATAATGTAGTTATATACTTTACAGTTAACAGGCCTTTTGATGTACATAGCATGCAGCTGGAGATCAAGCTAGCTAACGGACTACATAGTCCTGCAGGACTTTGAACCCTAGCTGTTGTGGGTGTGGTCAATGTGCTTTATTTGGAATGCCCGATTATTTGAGGGCTGCGGTAATAAAACTCAAGTCTGAGCAGTGTCTGATTGAGGAAATACGGTATGTAGGCAGGATGAGGAGTTGTTATTTAATGGGACAATGCTCCCAGTATCAAATCTGAGAGTATATACTGAGGTCACACTTCCCTACACCCCTCCAGATTAGTAGGAACTCATAGTGTAAAATGTTTTATGTGCTAAAATACCACTGTAATAGACACAGGCATGATTTCCCCTCATAGTGAGTACTAGCTATATTATTAAGGAGAACTCATACTGTGGTTTACAATGATCTGTTGTAGTTATTGTTGACTTATATGTTGTCTCTAGGTTTTGTGCATTTCATGTGCATGGTTGTAGCCCCCTATACAACCATGCATGAAGGTTCACCTCATAGTCATCCTATGTAGCTATGTTCACCTTATAATAGCTGACCCAACAGAAAACTGATTTCTTTCTCTCACACTCCACACTTTTCTCCAACAAAGCAGGAGAGCATAGCTAGCTAGTTAATAAGTTAATACTTAATGTATCCACATGACTTGTCATAGGCATAGGAAATTAGGGGCCCCAGAGCCCCCCCCCCCCCCCCCCCCCATTTCCTATGCCTATGCTTGTACATATAAATAGAAAATATGTCATTTTAGTTCTAAATGCATAGTTAGTATTGTAATAATTAAATACTAGGTATAACTGTTATCACACTATAGATAGTGAACATGTACATACATGCACTCATATACATGTACTCTGTATAATATGAGGGATAATTATGTAATTTAATAGTGTCATTTGCATGCATTCAAACATACTTACTGGCACATTTCTGGACTTCTTGTGTGACACACCTTCTGCTGCTTCATTTCTCTCTTTAGATATTAGGACTTCCTGTCCTCTCATGTCGTTCAACTCTTTTCGTAATTGCTGTTCTCTTGCTTTAGATTCTTTTAGTTCATGTTGTAGCATGTTTCTCTGAACTTCATGCTGTTTCACTGCCTCTTGATATTGCAGTTGAGACTGTTCTAGTTCTCTTTGACGTCGTTCCTTTGCCTCTTGATATTGCTGTTGAGACTGTTCTAGTTCTCTTTGATATTGTCCCTTGGCATCCACTGCCTCTCGATATTGCAGTTGAGACTGTTCTAGTTCTCTTTGATATCGTCTCTTGGCATACACTGCCTTTCGATATTGCAGTTGAGACTGTTCTAGTTCACTTTGATATCGTCCCTTTGCATCCACTGCCTCTCGATACTGCAGTTGAGACTGTTCTAGTTCTCTTTGATATCGTCCCTTTGCATACACTGCCTCTCGATACTGCAGTTGAGACTGTTCTAGTTCTCTTTGATATTGTCCTTTGGCATACACTGCCTCTTGATATTGCATTTTCTTTGTATCTAAAGCATTTTGATATTCTTCTGTTTTCTGTCGAAGTTCCAGCTTAAGCCTCTGTACTGATGTAGTCTGGTTTCTAGACTGCTGCACACTGTCTGTGTATCTTCTCTCCTCCTTCAGTGAGGCTAGTCGCTCACACAGATCATCGGCAGAGGGTCTCTCTGTCTCTATGTCCTTTAGACAGTGCAATGTTACAGGTCGGAGGGGATGATCAGGATCTATCAGTTCAATATGCTTCTTACGACGCTCAATTTCTGGTATTAAGACAATTATCCGACCTGTCGGGTATCTACTGTCCTTGAGAAATGTCGTGGCATCTCCAGGATTAGGGAATTTTCGTGTAGATATCTGGACTGTAAGAACTCCATACGAGAAGCAGTCCAGTTTATTGGAGTAGTGAGGAGGTGAGGTTAGTGCCTCTGGAGGCATGTAGACTGTTGTTCCTGGGCACTGGGTGAGTGGGGTCATGCGAGGGTTCATGTCAATTAGCTTAAACATACCAAAGTCGGTCACTTTTGCTCTGCTTCCTGCTCCAATCAGTAGGACATTGTTGCTGGAGAGGTCTCTGTGTATAATGGAATTGGAATGGAGGTAGGCCAGAGCGAGTGCTACATCATGGCAGATGTTTAGTTGGGAGTGATAAAAAATTGTAGCAGTGGATCTTTCCAAGAATTTTGTTAGACTCTCGTCCATCAGCTCCATCAGGAGAACTGGCCTTCCTGTCTTGGGATTTATAGCAGTTCTTAGGAACTGCACTATGTTTGGATGTTTGATGGTGTTTAAAAACTGGCACTCTTGCTGAAACCTTTCAAGGAATCTATTTATCCCCGGGTCATTGTCCTGGAACATGGTGTCATGGAGTAGTTTTGCAGCACAAGGTAGCTGACCACACTTTGCCTTGCAGACCTTGCCATAGGAACCAATTCCAAGTATTTCATCAGTGTAGATCCCAACAGAACCATAGTTTAGCTTTTTCAAAGGTGAAGACATCTTTTCTATTTATGTGACTTAGGTAGGTCTGAAATGCTTCAAGTCCCACACACTGACTCTACTCACATGCGGTCGCTGTAAAACCTGGACTCTGGACTGGATGGACTGGACTGCACTATAATAATATGAGCATGCGCATAGTGAGCGTAGGCGGATCACAGTAGACTGCATTTGGAGTGTACTTCGAACATCATTATTATTTCGGAATTCCAGCTGGGAGCTAAGAGGTAATCTGCACAAGCCATTAATTTTAGTTAGCTACCTAGTAGTGAAAGGCTAATTCCCAAACCTTTTAGTCCAAATCTTAAACTATTAGCCCCTGGTCTAACCAAAGAATAGAAAATTGAACCAGTTAGGAGCCTTGTGTGATGTCAGTAACATTACTTACATGACTACAGTGTCACATGCTATGCAAATTTATGTGTGTGTTTTTAAGGATTTAGGAGTGTGAACATGATATTTATTTTATCTGGCCTTATATAAGTAGCTATGCATTGTAGTGCTAACATTCAATTAGATTTTCTTCTACAGTGATATTCTCCAACAAAAGACCACCTTAAATAATGTCTCAAAGTATCAGTGTAGACCTGGACTCCATAGATTGACAATCACTTTCTACTCAAAATTTATTATTATTGTTGTAAATTAAATATTATTGATTTGAAGACCATTATTTCAAGATTATTTGGAAGTTAATTATCTTTTAAATGTTAGTTATAGGCAGTACATAGTTTTGGACAAATAGTTTCAGGTATACAAACTCCAGATGGTAGGAAATTGGGTTCAGCTGCTTTGATACATTCTGCTCTATAATGATAGTGGTATACAGTTGATCTTATGGGTGTAATAAGAGTTCCACTAGCATTTTGATAAGCAGATAAGCACGCTGTTCTGCATGAGCCACTGTAAGATCAAATGAAGGACTTGGTATTTCCTCATGGCAAGTCTTGAGATTCCCTGACAAAACACGCATATTGCCTTTTATAAACTTTAAAGGGTAACCGACATGGACATGTGTGGCAAAAGATTAAAACTTCTGGTCAAGTATGCTCTGAGTTATGGCTAGCCAAAATATGAGTTTTTACAATACATCCTGTTTTGGGCGGGGCCTATTGATGACCTTACAACGTGAACGATGCGCTTGGCTTCCATTGCAAATACTTAGTGTAGTTTTAGGCCAGCTGAAAGTAAACTGTGGCTGTTGCTAGGGTGAAATATGTGAATTTTGAGTCAACAATTTCCTCTGGAGGTTCTAGTCAGAGGCGGCGGATTCAGGGGGGGCGGGGCAAAGGGGAAATTGCCCCCCCCCCCCTTTTCAACACCTTGTGACATTGTTTTGTGTAGCTGGGCCACAAACAGTGTAAAAAAATTATTGTAGCTTACACTTTACATGTAAATGATCATTAAATGCCAATTAGAGCCTGGTGGCATGCATGGGGTTATAGCATAGCTTGTACTTTGTAAACAAAGCCTATTCAACATACCTGGAATTGAAAAACATCCCAGAGTAGCTGTTAATGACATAGACCATTAAATTTGTTAGATCATTCCAACAAAAGTTTAGTTGTTGAAAAGCAGCTACAGACTGAGGATGATAACACCTCTGTGTTGTACAAATTCAAGAAGTTTAAAGTTTCTATCTGAAGGACTTCCTACCTCACTTTCTGAAACTCCTAAATCATATCCAAAATATCACCACAACATAAGAGTAGCTACTGTAGAGGCAACTGAGGCATTTTGCCTCAGTAGATTTTTGCTATTGTAAAAGTAATGCATTAAATTTTGATGCAACACTTAACTGACAACTCTGTCTGTAGTTACAGTGCTGAAGCGTACTTCAACATAGGAATATTATCCTAGAGAGAATATCCTCAAAAGATTTAGCTCAGCTGAGAAGGACATCTTACAGTTGTGTTATCAAGTTCTTAACATAGTGCATGTGGGTGCCTATTAGACAGCCTGAAATGCCACCAGATCAAATCAAATACAAAAATTTCCTGGGGGGATATGCCCCCAGACCCCCCTAGATGGTGCACTAACTCTAGTAACCATTGCTACAGTTGAAAGAGCAAATTCAGCCCTCAAGGCCCCCCCCCCCTTTTCAAAATCCTGGATCCGCCACTGCTGGTGATGGTTCATTGATGCCAAAGTATACAGTTTGAACCAAATGTGACTGATTCAGGGAGCTCCTTAGAGACTTCCAGTGATGAATCTGAAGTCAGACTTTCCAATACTTCATGGTAAGATGCTACCAACAGTAGAATGTGTACAAGAGAACTAACTTCATCCTTGTATAGATGGCCATTGCACAATCATGGCTTTCATCATCACTATCAACATATTGCATGAGTAAGTTTTCACATAATGGTTATAGAAATAACTCTCTCTTTTCCACCCACCCATCCCCAGGAAATATAGATACACAGCTTATTGTCAGCTAACACAGTGATGTTGGGGTTGGCTAGGAAGAAACATCAGTGTGATACTGCCAGCCTGTTAGGTTAAAAAGATCAGAGACACTTTTCAATCTGAAACATACACAGAAATCAATTATCCCAGTCTATAACAGTATAATTATACATAGCTATAATAATTTCATTGTCTGCTCCTGTGCTCATCAACGCCTTTTTTCCCCCTGGTTTCTCAAAAGCATTACACAGTTGTGGGAGTGATGTCATTCTAATTGCTTTGGCTGAACCAGGATTTTCCATGATCTTCCAGGATTCATAAGTAGTTCATCCACATAGCCTATATAACCAAATTAATTTTTTACTAGCCAGCCAATAAGTAGGGATAACAGTATAACTTGCATGTTGATGGTGATGATGAAACACCATGCAATATGCAGTTTGAAGAACCCATGTATTCAGACAAACTGGACTAAATTCAGGATGCTCTGTAATGCAGTGAATACTAGAATTCTTCAGTGAATTTATTTTGCTCAGAATGGGTGCACTTTCTCTGTATTAATTTTGTTGCATGATAGTGCAATGTCCACCTATACAAGGATGAAGTTAGTTCTCTTGTACACATTCTACAGTTGGTAGCATCTTACCATGAAGTATTGGAAAGGATTCATCACTGGAAGTCTCTAAGGAGCTCCCTGAATCAGACACACTTGGTTCAAACTATATACCATTGGCATCAATGAACCATCACTAGAGCCTTCACTAACACTCCCAGAGGAAATTGCTGACTCAAAATCAAACCCTTCTTGGCTGCTCTGTTCACTCCCAGACATACTTCACCCTAGCAACAGCCACAGTTTACTTTCAGCTACACTATTTGCAATGGAAGTCAAGCGCATCGTTCACGCTGTAACGTCATCAATAGGCCACGCCCAAAACAGGATGTACTATTGTAAAAACTCATATTTTGGCTAGCCATAACTCAGAGCACACTTGACCAGAAGTTTTAATCTTTTGCCACACATGTCTATAGATATAGGACTACTGAAAAATGCAAAATAAAAAAAAAATTTTTTTTTTTTCCACGTACAGGGTTACCCATTAAGTAGAAAGGATTTACATTTAGAGGTGATGGTTGTTGTGCTGCTGTTGGTGGTGGTGTCAGTGGAACAGAGATAAGAGGTGGTGGGCTTCTAGGAGTTAAAGGAAACATGACATTGTGATGTTGAAGCTCCCATGTAAGGACTTTCCAAACATATTTATGTTGTTCTAACATGGTGTCAAATTCAAGCTCAGAAGTGCTATCAACAACTCCTTCACTATAACATGACCCAGTATGTTTACTGAATAACAACTGGGACTTTTATTGGGTCACAAAGCAGACTAGGAGGCAGGAGATATCATGGGAGGAGGGTGTGGAAGTGGGGAGGAGGGGGGTAGTGTGAGAGCAAAAATAAAATCTCAAAACCACCAATTTATTCAGAACTAAAAATTCCTAAAACCTAAAACTATTCACATTCTATACAGCCATACAATTATTATTAGTTGGCTACTATGATTAGAAGCAGTTTCTTAAGTAAGTGTTATGATTCTCTGCATTCAGAGGCAAGATAATAATGTGGTTTTAGTTATAGGGATCCACATGGCTCCTTTCCAGTCTGCCGATTTTGTGTGGTCAAAAATGGTACACTGTGTACTAACAGGAAGCAGGATGGTATGCAGGCCTGTATATAGACAACCTTTTTATCAGGAGTCTACCAGTTTTGGAAACCTTTAAGCTGTTCTTAAGTTATTAATATTTTTCTGAACTCCAAAGGTCTTTACTATTCTAGGATACTAGGCATGCCCAAAAAGCAGTTTTGAGAGCTCTCAAGATTTTACTAGCTGTATTATCCCTATTATTATTTCTATTATTAAAGCTGAGGGGGAATTCTGCGCCCCACCCCCTGCCCCCAAACCACCCCCTTAGATCTGCCACTGGTTAGTATAGTTATGGTCAAGACTCCATTGCTCTTACTAGTGTTCAAGATAGATCTATATGAATTTGGGGAGAGAAGAGGGGGAATGGTTCGGCTTTGGGAGGGTGGAGATTAGATTCCAGGGCTAATCATATTCTCTCTTTTATAGGAATCCCTAGATCAGAGAATTACTGATTATTACCAGCAGTTGTCTCTAACACATCTTCAAAGATTTCACTTCCCCAGAAGCTAGAATGACAACTTCCAGTTTTAACTCATTTTGTTTGCTATGCTAGCAATGCTCATCATTTTAATAATTATGTTACTAGCTAAAAACCTCATATTATGCTCAACATTATGCTCATAGACAGGGTCCAAAGGTCACCTCAATTACAACCACATCCTGCACACATGACAGATCATCGTAGAGAGAGTATTTATTGATCTCAAAAATTTATTTAAAGAGTCCCAAAGCCAGTCACTGGAAAATTGTCATTAATGTTACAGTACAATAGAAACTAATGTTTTTTTTGTTGTTGTTTGTTTGTTTTTGCCAAAAAATACCTCATTATGCTCATAAATATATTAATTATGCTAGCATATGCTAGTATTTATGAAATCACTTATTATGCTTGAAATTATGCCTGCATAATTCACCAACCCCTAGTCAGTGGTTTAGTCTCAGTATAAAGTTGTATTATTTTGTGGTTACCAATTAGCAACATTATACTTTACTAGCATGACTAGCTACTCAAGACATTGATACCCACTTCCAGTCTGAGAAATATGACTGGACTATTTACTCAGTGAATCAGCCAGGTTTGAAACTGGTCAACTAATGAATAGTCAGAGAGGAAATGGGAGGAGCCAGGTGCTAATCTAAGTTTGTGTGGGGTCATTATAATTAAAAAGTTCTTTTTTATTTTCAAGCACAAAACTCATTATTAATAATTTTTGTGCATCTCTAATTATTATTATCACTTATACTAAAAATTTTCACACAAAAATTTTGACACATAATAAAATAAATGTTATATTTTAGTTGTCCTTTGTAAAGAGGTTGTCCTTACCTCAGAGGTGTATGTACATCAAAGTCCTCTTTTAAGAGTAAGGGTGGTTCACCATATTATACTGAGGTTTCCTCATTTTAGAAATTTGGAAAAGAGGAGTTCCACTGTATACAGAGATGCCCTCATTTCAGGAAAATGCACCTTCAATTAAGCATACTTGAATATATCCAAAGTAATAGCTATCATTTTAAAGAAAGAGTTGCTATCTTACACTGGCTTATGCACACTATGCCTATTATAACCTCAATAAAAAATCTCAGTGGCAAAAAACCTTATCAGAAGTCACCAGATTGTAAATTTTTAAGGTGGAATTCTATAAATGGCCCGAATAGTACTATAGTAAACTCTGCTATGGCAAGTTGATACAGAGTGAGTACCAAAAATGTACAACATAGCTAAGTAGACAGCTATTACTATTGTAAAACCAGCATAAGCTCTTTCTACACACCAAATCTTGTATTATGTGAGTAGAGTGTGGGCGAGACTTAAAGCATTACAGACATACCTAAAGTCACATGATTAGAAAAGATGGCTTCACCTTTGAGAGAGCTAAGCTATGGTTCTGTTGAGATCACTGATGAAACACTTGGAATTGGTTCCTATGGCAAGGTCTGCAAGGCAAAGTGTGGTCAGCTACCTTGTGCTGCAAAACTACTCCATGACACCATGTTCCAGGACAATGACCCAGGGATAAATAGATTCTTTGAGAGGTTTGAACAAGAATGCCAGTTTCTAAGCACCATAAAACATCCAAATATCGTGCAGTTTTTACAAACTGCTAGAAATCCTGAGACAGGAAGGCCAGTTCTCCTGATGGAGCTGATGGATGAGAGTCTAACAAGATTCCTGGAGAGATCCACTTGTACATTCTCTTACCACTCCCAACTAAACATCTGCCATGATGTAGCACTCGCTCTGGCCTACCTCCATTCCAATTCCATCATCCACAGAGACCTTTCCAGCAACAATGTCCTCGTAGTCAGTGCAGGAAGCAGAGCAAAGGTGACCGACTTTGGGATGTCTAAGCTGACAGACATGAACCCTCACATGACCCCACTCACTCAGTATCCATGGACAACAGTTTACATGCCTCCAGAAACACTTGCCTCACCTCCTCACTACTCCAATAAACTGGACTGCTTCTCTTATGGAGTTCTTACAGTCCAGATATCTACACGAAAATTCCCTAATCCTGGAGATGCCACGACATTTCTCAAGGACAGTAGATACCCGACAGGTCGGATAATTGTCTTAATACCAGAAATTGAGCGTCGTAAGAAGCATATTGAACTGATAGATCCTGATCACCCCCTCCGATCTGTGGCATTGCACTGTCTCAAGGACAAAGAGACAGAGAGACCCTCTGCCGATGATCTGTGTGAGCAACTAGCTTCACTGAAGAGGGAGAGAAGATACACACACAGTGTGGAGCAGTCTAGAAACCAGACTACATCAGTACAGAGGCTTGAGCTGGAACTTCAACAGAAAACAGAAGAATATCAAAATGCATTAGATGCAAAGGAAGTGCAATATCAAGAGGCAGTGTATGCCAAGGGACGATATAAAAGAGAACTAGAACAGTCTCAACTGCAATATCGAGAGGCAGTGTATGCCAAAAGACGATATCAAAGAGAACTAGAACAGTCTCAACTGCAATATCGAGAGGCATTGGAAGAAAAGGGACGATATCAAAGAGAACTAGAACAGTTACAACTGCAATATCAAGAGGCAGTGAAACAGCATGAAGGTCAGAGAAACATGTTACAACATGAACTAAAAGAATCTAAAACAAGACAGCAATTACGAAAAGAGTTGAACGACATGAGAGGACAGGAAGTCCTAATATGTAATGAGAGAAATGAAGCAAGCAAGTTCTCCTCGAAAGCAAAAGGTGTGTCACACAAGAAGAAGTCCAGAAACGTGCCAGTAAGTATCTGGAATGCATGCAAATGACACTAATTACATAATTATCCCTCATATTATACAGAGTACATACATATGAGTGCATGTGTGTACATGTTCACTAGTGTAACAGACTACACACTATAGCCTATTAGTTAGCTTTGTTGGAGAGACTATAACTTTTTATTATAGCTACTTATTCCCACAGCACAGAGACAGAATCTTAACTCAATTCAAATATGACACAGATTGACATTATTATTATAATACATGAAGTATATAGTCTGTTCTCAGGGGCCCTGAGCCCAGCTGGGCATGTACAAAACACTAATAATGTATTAAGCAATAATTAATTGTTCCCAAGTATACAACGCATAATTAACACTGTTAACTGTTAATGTTACATAAAGTCCAGCGGCTCCAGCCCATCACACTAGCTATAGTGATAACATTATATTATTATATTTACAGTATACCTGTAACTTAATTATTACAGTATTAACACAGAAACTATTATTATAATAATAATAATTATGTATTTAGGACTAAAATGATACAAATAGTTTCTGTGTTTATAGTACAAGCATATGCATAGGAAACAGGGGGGCTCTTGAGGCTGGAGCCCCCCTAGTTTTTCAGCTTACCTCAAGTACTTTTCCATGCCACATGACAATGATGACAGTACACTCTTTTTTAAACTGACATTTCTTCCAGACTGCACTAGAATTCATCACAGAGAATGCAAATTGTTTTGGGAGAGCATGCCTACGAACCTCCCTTAAAAGAGCTGTGCTTTGTGCAGCACCTAATTCAAAACAACTTCCTATGCTTATGACAAGTCATATGAGATGTTGTTAGATTGTGATACATAACTGCTCTCCTGCTTTGTTGGATAAAAGTGTGTAACGTGTTAGAGTAAGAAATCAGTTACCTGTTGAGCTAGCTATACATAGAATTTCTAATGTGAACATACATAGGATGACTATGAGGTGAATCTTCATACATACATTGCTGTATAGGGCTACAACCATGCACATGAAATGTAAAAACATAAAGACAACAGACCATTGTGATACCTACTATAGCTAGTACTAATTGTGCCTGTGTCTATTACAGTGGTATTTTTGCACACACGTAGCTAGAACATTTTACACTGTGAGTTCTTACTAATCTGGAGGGGTGTAGGGGAGTGTGACCTCTCTAATTTTGATATATGCTCTCATAGATTTGATACTGGGAGCATTGTCCCAGTAAATAACAAACTCCTCATCCTGCCTACATACATGTTTTAAGAGTTTATTGTACATTAGGTACAAAATGTACAAAAGGAGCAGAAGCAAACAAAACAAAAAATAACATGGAAACAAGGGAAATCAGTACCAGAAAATATGGAATCTTCTGATGGAGCAGCTGTGGCCCTTGGCAACATTGCATACTTCTCTGCCTCCAAGAATGTGTATTCATTTGAATTACCAGACAAGTGGACAAAATTACAACGATGTCCTCATAGGTATTTTGGTCTAGCAGTCATTAATGAACAATTGACTGCTATTGGAGGTGAGAATGAATCATGGAATAGTACCAACATCCTCCTCAGCCTTAAACATGGTCAATCAGGGTCAGAATGGGAACAATTCTTCCCACTAATGCCAACAGCAAGAGTCCGTCCAGCTTCTGTCACCACTCCCACCCACCTAGTAGTAGTGGGAGGAAAAACTTCTCGAGCTGATGATCCCCTACATTTATTTACATTATTTACAGTTGAAGTAATGGATGTGGAGAGTCTCCAGTGGTCTACAGCTAGTGGCTTACCTGGGTATCCTAAAATGACATTATATGATGAACACTTGTACCTCTCTGATAATAACACTTTATTCTCCTGTTCAATAGAAGGACTTCTCCAGTCTTCAAAAGAGCCTGTCCCTACTGACAGTAGCAATGATGGATCTGTGTGGACTAGACTAGCTAATATTCCTGTACGTAATACTTCAAGTCTTGTAACATTAGGAGGATGTGTGCTAGCTATAACAAGTAAAGATTGCAATGGCAGACTGACAGGAGCCATTCATTGCTATAATAAAGCCACTAACTCATGGAGTATCATAGGAGAAATGCCAACACCAAGATATGATGTTCTAACTGCAGTCCTACCTACCAATAAACTGGTGGTGGTGGGAGGAAAAAAACTGATATTGAAAGGAGATATAGAAACCAGGAACAGATGTAAAGACACTGAGATAGGGGAAGTAGTTCCAGAATAAATACGAGACTTGGAAACTTCTTTAAAACAATGCATTGCACACAGTAACTCTAACATATAACCCACTTCTCTTTTCTCATCTACACTTATAAAAAATTAATGATGATCTTTTTCTATGAAGATTTTCTAGAGGACTATTTTACTCCTTAAATTATTTAACCTTTTATTACCTTATTCATGATTTCAGTTGAATGTTACAATAGCATTGGTATGGTAATATGTAATATGATAGATATAATAATTATTATCATAGTACGTAGCATTACTAAGTACAAGATGGGTGAGCCTTATTATCTTGGTAAAGGATTCAGTAAAGAGATTTCTTGCTGTTTCACTGCCTCTTGATATTGCAGTTGAGACTGTTCTAGTTCACTTCGATATCTTTCCTTTGCATCCACTGCTTTTTGATATTGCACTTCCTTTGCATCTAAAGCATTTTGATATTCTGTTGAAGTTCTAGCTCAAGTTTATGTATTGATGCTGTCAGGTTTCTACACTGCTCCACACTGTGTGTATCTTCTCTCCCTCTTCAGTGAGGCTAGTTGCTCACACAGATCATTGGCAGAGGGTCTCTCTGTCTCTATGTCCTTGAGACAGTGCAATGCTACAGGTCAGAGGGGGTGATCAGGATCTATCAGGTCAATATCCTTAATTCTTATGATGCTCAGTTTCTGGTATTAAGACAATTATCCGACCTGTCGGGAATCTACTGTCCTGGAAAAATGTAGTGGTATCTCCAGGATTAGGGAATTTTTGTGTAGCTATCTGTACTGTAAGAACTCCATAAGAGAAGCTGACAGTCCAGTTTATTGGAGTAGTGAGGAGGTGAGGTTAGTGGCCCTGGAGGCATGTAGACTGTTGTCCATGGGAACTGGGTGAATTGGGTCATGCAAGGGTTCATGTCTGTCAGCTTAGACATCCCAAAGTTGGTCACCTTTACTCTGCTTCCCGAACCGATCAGCAGCTAGAACATTGTTGCTGGAGAGGTCTCTGTGAATGATGGAATTGGAGTGGAGGTATGACAGAGCGAGTGCTACATCATGGCAGATGTTTAGCTGGGTATGGTAAGAGATTGTACAAGTAGATCTCTCCAGGAATCTTGTTAGACTCTCGTCCATCAGCTCTATTAGGAGAACTGGTCTTCCTGTCTCAGGATTTCTAGCAGTTCTTAGGAACTGCACGATGTTTGGATGTTTTATGGTTCTAGGGCTCATAATCATTTTTATATACTCATGTGCTCATTCAGTTGCTCTAGTTTAGTAGTTCAGTAAAGTTACTAGTTCAGTTCAGTATTGTGAAGTTATCATTCAGTTATCATTCAGTACATAAATCTTTGTGTGTGTCTATCAACGACACAGCTGCAAGCATGCTACAAATACACCACATAAGCTGTCACACATTCACTCAGTCATTGTTGAAGGGGTTTGAGGTCTTCGTTTGTCTTAGGTACACTGGCTGGTCCTTGTTGGGGAAAGTGGTCACTTTCCTCACATGCTGCAAACAGTAATCATGTATCAGGTTGGTAATATTTCCTATAATTAAAGGAGATCGAAAATAGCCCTCTAAAGAATCTCCATAGAAACAGTAAGATCATCATTATTTAAGTAAAAGTGTAGAAAAGAGAAGTGAGTCACACATAGCTATATTATGTCAGAGTTACTGTATAATAACACATGTATCAGGTCTTGCTTTTTTTCTGGAACTACTTACCCTATCTCATTGTCTTTACATCCATTCCAGATTGTTATATTTCCTCCCACCACCACCAGTTTATTGGTAGGTAGGACTGCAGTTAGAACATCATATTGTGGTGTTGGCATTTCTCCTATGATACTCCATGAGTTAGTGGCTTTATTATAGCAATGAATAGCTCCTGTTAGTTTGCCATTACAATCTTCACTTGTTATAGCTAGCACACGTCTTCCTCACATTACAAGACTTGAAGTATAACATACAGGAATATTAGCTAGTCTAGTCCACACAGATCAACCATTGATACTGTCAATAGAGACAGGCTCTTTTGAAGACTGATGGAGTCCTTCCATGGAACAGGAGAATAGAGTGCAAATATCATCAGAGCAATACAAGCATTCATCACATAATGTCATTTTAGGATAAGGAATTACTTGAGGTAGCTAAGCCATTGTAGACCACTGAAGAGTCTCTATGTCCATCATTTCAACTGTAGATAAACTACTACTAGGTGGGTGGGAGTGGTGACAGAAGCTGGATAGATCTTTCTTTTGGCATTGGTGAGAGAAATTGTTCCCATTCTGACCCTGACTGACAAAATTTAAGGTTGAGGAGGATGCTGGTACTATTCCATCCCATTGTTGTACCCCCAATAGCACTCAGTTATTCATTAATGACTGCTAGACCACATAAAGAGTGAGAACATCCCTGTAATTTTGTCCACACTCCTTATGATAATGAGTAGAAACATCTGTGGCAGAGAAGTAAGCAATGTTGACATAGGCCACAGCTACTCTCATAATTACCAGTGCAGACTTCCAATTGTCTCCATGTAGTTTTAGTTACACTTTTTTTTGCTGCTTTTGTATATCTTGCACCTGATGTATAATAAACACTTAAAATATATTGTGGTTTACAATGATCTGTTGTAGTAATTGAAATGTTGCCTCTAGATTTTGTGTATTTCATGTGCATTATTGTAGCTCTATACAGCCATGCATAAAGATTCACCTCATAGTCATCCTATGTACGTATGTTCACCTTAGAAAGTCTATGTATAGCTGGCCCAACAGGAAACTGATTTCTTTCTCTCACACTCCACACTTTTCTCCATCAAAGCAGGAGAGCATAGCTAATATCTAATATAATAATTAGGCCTTGCCCAATTATGCCAGCATAATTTTGAGACTAATAGGCAAGCCTAAGCCTTGAGATTTATGCCAGCCTTATAGGTAAGAAGGTTGACCTTTGCACCCTTAGTGAAATCATGATTCCTTCATCACTCTCATTAGCTATTATCATCTCACACTGCCTAGTAATCTACATGTACATAGCCATTATCCAATTACATGCATGCTTGACTGCTTGGTTGGTTGTGGAAACAGCACTACCTAACTGGTCAAGGGCATGCAAGATGGTTTTGCTGTTTCAACCATCTTCAACAGCAGCTGAGTGAGTATTTTCATTACTCAAGAACTCATTTCAAGAACAACAATATAGTGTTCTAGAAGACTATATTGAAACTGCTATAATGTTACAATACAATTCATGATTTCTGTTGTTTTTTTTTTTTTTGAGAAAAACATAAGACTAATGGGTCAACATCATGAGACTAATAGGTATAAAATGTGAGACTTAGGGACTAGACTAATAGTTAAAAATTAATTTTGAGCATAATTGGGCAAGGCCTAATAGATAATAATAATCTACCAACATCTCACATGTCTTTTACTATTAAAACAAAACTAGTCCTAAATGCACATTATAATAATAGTTTCTGTGTTAGTACTGAATTAGAGCTGTACTCTAATACTATTATTACTATAAAACTCTATACAGAGGTATCTTCATTTGAGGGGGTCTAAATAGAGGGTTTCCGGGGTGTCCTCATTTCAGGGAGTTGGAATAGAGGTATACAAAGGTGACCTCATTTCAGGGGGTTAAAATAGAGGGTTTCCAGGTGTCCTCATTTCAGGGGGTTGTAAAATGTGTATACAGAGGTGTTCTCATTTCAGTGTGTTGGAATAGAGGGTTTCCACTGTATACAGAGATGTCCTCATTTCAGAGGGTTTGAAATAGGGGGGGTTCCACTGTGACTATTCCTCTGAGAAGAACACTGATGAAGGACTGTTACCTGATGAAACTAATTTTCCACTTTGTAGGGAGGAACTGGATATGCTGGAACTGGTTTGAACCTAGTAGCTACAAAAGTAGCAGCAGCCATGAAGACCTAGTACTACAACACAATGTCTCTCATCCTTACACATAATCATGTACTAAAACATATTGATATATACATACCAGGTCTCTAAGTGTAAGTAATAAATTTAGGGACACCACAAAAACAATGAAAGATAGGTTTTGTGTTTTTATCTTTCATTATTTAACATTCAACTGCAATCATGTAGCTATCAGGTAATATTTCCTAATTGTTATAATAATTGAAGGAGGAAAATAGTCCTCTAGAGAATCTCCATAGAAAAAGATCATATTTTTAGAAGTGTAGATTAGAAAAGAGAAGTGGGTCATACGTATGTTAGAGTTACTGTGTGCACTGCATTATAACAGTAGTTTCAAGTCTTGTATTTATTCTGGAACTACTTCCCCTATCTCAGTGTCTGTACATCTGTTAAAGATATTTTTATTTCCTCCCACCACCACCAGTTTATTGGTAGGTAGGACTGCAGTTAGAACGCGATATCGTGGTGTTGGCAGTTTTCCTATGATACTCCATGAGTTAGTGGCTTTATTATAGCAATGAATGGCTCCTGTTAGTCTGAGATTGTGATCTCTACTTGTTATAGCTAGCACACGTCCTCCTAATGTTACAAGACTTGAAGTATAACGTACAGGAATATTAGCTAGTCTAGTCCACACAGATCCACCATTGCTACTGTCAGTAGAGACAGGCTCTTTTAAAGACTGAAGAAGGCCTTCCATGGAACAGGAGAATAGAGTGTTATTATCATCGGCGAGATACAAGTGTTCATCACACAATGTCATTTTATGATAACCAAGTACAGGTAAGCCACTAGCTGTAGACCACTGGTGAGTCTCTATATCCATCACTTCAACTGTAGACAGAAAAATACAGACTAGAGACATAATTCCTCCCACTACTATGAGGTGGGTGGGAGTGGTAACTATAGCAGGATAGGCTCTTGCTGTTGGCATTGGTGGAAGGAATTGTTCCCATTCTGACCCTGACTGACCATGTTTAAGGCTGAGGAGGATGTTGGTACTATTCCATGATTCTTTCATACCCCCAATAGTAGTCAGTTGTTCATTAATGACTGCTAGACCAAATAATTTATGAGGACATTGTTGTAATTTTGTCCACTTGTCTGGTAATTCAAATGAGTAGACATTCTTGGAGGCAGAAAAGTATGCAACGTTACCATGGGATACAGCTGCTCCTCGGACATAAGATCCCACGTTTTCTGGTGCTGATTTTCCTTGTCTCCATGTTAGTTTTAGTGACACTTGTTTTGTTTGTTTCTTCTCCTTCTGTACATCTTGTACCTAATATACAATAAACTCTTAAAACATGTAGACAGGATGAGGAGTTGTTATACAATGCTCCCAGTATCAAATTAATTAGAGAGGTCACACTCCCCTACACCCCACCAGATTAGTAGGAACTCACTGTGTAAAGTGTTCTATGTGCTTAAAATATCACTGTAATAGACACAGGCATGATTCCCCCTCATTGTAGCTTAGTACTAGTGGTAGCATAACTGTGGTTTATTGTTGACATAACTGTTGTCTGTGCATTTCAAGCCCTATAGCTACAACCATGCATGAAGATTTACCCCATAGTCATCCTATGAATAGAAATTTTATGTATAGCTGGCCCAACAGGAAACTGATTTCTTTCTCTCACATGCCACACTTTACTCCAACAAAGCAGGAGAGCATAGCTAATTAGGGGCGGAGGAAGATGATTTTGAGTATGGGGCCAGGTCAACTAGATCTGAGGTCAAGAGTGTCACACTCTCTCCTAACAATGTTGCTAGAAAATTTTGTCTATAAGAGTTTGATATAAAAGTGTCTGGGAGTTTATTTTTAATTTGTGTATGTAATAACATGATATTGTTTTGGACATAGTTGAACAGGGATATGTTTCAACTTGTCATAAAACTGAAAATAGGTGTTCATTGGTGGCAGTGGTGATCAAAATAGAATAGCACTAATTTAGTGTTTCAAGCATGAATGATTATCAGATAATAAGAATGTACAGCTGGCTTGTTAATTAAATACAAGAGTGGACCTGGTCTTAGCACTGCCTATTGTATGGCCATGTTGTTGTGTACAATTGTTTGGATTTTAAAATGGGGACACAGCCCCCATAGCTGCCAGAGAATGGGGGCAAGTGCCCCCACTGCCCCCATGGTTCCCCCGCCTATGCTAATAGTTATGTTATGTATCTATCTACCAAAATCTCTTATGACTTGTCATAGGTATAGAAAGTTGTTTTGAATTAGGGGGGCTCTGATACTGTGTGCATAGCACTTTCTAGAGAGGTTCGTGGGCATACTCTCCCGGAAAATTTGCATTCTCTGACACAAATTTTGGTGCAATCTGGGGAAAATGTCAGTTTAAATGAGTATACTGTCATCATTGTCATGTGACATGGAAAAGTACTTGGGGGTTTAGTACGAATTTCTTTCACAGACTTGTGACTAAGGGGTAAGTTGCCTAGGTCTGTACTATTTACTAAAACAATTCTCTCATTATATTTTCAGCTGCAGTTTAAATATACAAAGTATGTGACACAATGTCCAGGGACAGAAATGGTGACACACCCCTCCATCTTGCAGCACAATATTATGGTCACATGGAGGGCTCTAACCTCCAGAGCCCCCCACCCCATTTTCTATGCCTATGCTTGTACTATAAATACAGAAACTATTAATCATCAAATTTTAGTCCTTAATGCATTATTATGATAATAGTTTCTGTGTTAGTTCTGTAATAATTAAGTTACAGGTATACTGTAAATAAAATAATATACTGTTATCACTATAGCTAGTGAACATGTACACACATGCACTCCTATACATGTACTCTGTATAATATGAGGGATAAATATGTAATTAGTGTCATTTGCATGCATTAACACATACTTACTGGCACATTTCTGGACTTCCTCTTGAGTGACACACCCACTTTCAAGGGGGACTTGCTTGCTTCGTTTCTCTCTTTATATACCTGTCCTCTCATGTCATTCAACTCCTTTTGTAATTGCTGTTCTCTTGCTCTAGATTCTTT
Organism: Diacarnus erythraeanus; assembly: GCA_964016965.1. Lineage (NCBI taxonomy): Eukaryota > Metazoa > Porifera > Demospongiae > Poecilosclerida > Podospongiidae > Diacarnus > Diacarnus erythraeanus. Next base: position 2,149,522 of record OZ024682.1, read on the forward strand.
TAGTTCATGTTGTAGCATGTTTCTCTGAACTTGGTGCTGTTTCACTGCTTCTTTATATTGCACATCCTTTGAATCTAAAGCATTTTGATATTCTTCTCGAAGTTCCAGTTCAAGCCTCTGTACTGATGCAGTCTGCTTTCTAGACTGCTCCACACTGTGTGTGTATCGTTTCTCGCTCTTCAGTGAGGCTAGTTGCTCACACAGATATTCAGCAGAGGGTCTCTCTGTCTCAATGTCCTTGAGACAGTGCAATGCCACAGGTCGGAGGGGGTGATCAGGATCTATCAGGTCAATATCCTTCTTACGACGCTCAATTTCTGGTATTAAGACAATTATTCGACCTGTCAGGTATCTGCTGTCCTGAAGAAATGTTGTGGCATCTCCAGGATTAGGGAATTTTTGTGTAGCTATTTGGACTGTAAGAACTCCATACGAGAAGCAGTCCAGTTTATTGGAGTAGTGAGGAGGTAAGGTTAGTGCCTCTGGAGACATGTAGACTACTGTTCCTGGGCACTGGGTGAGTGGGGTCATGTGAGGGTTCATGTCCGTCAGCTTAGACATCCCAAAATCGGTCACCTTTGATCTGCTTCCTGCACCAATCAGCAGGACATTGTTGCTGGAGAGGTCTCTGTGGATGATGGAATTGGAGTGGAGGTAGGCCAGAGCGAGTGCTACATCATGGCAAATGTTTAGCTGGGTGTGATAAGGGATTGTAACAGTGGATCTCTCCAGGAATTTTGTTAAACTCTCGTCCATCAGCTCCATCAGGAGAACTGGCCTTCCTGTCTCAGGATTTCTAGCAGTTCTTAGGAACTGCACGATGTTTGGATGTTTGATGTTTCTTAAAAACTGACACTCTTGCTGAAACCTCTCAAGGAATGTATTTATCCCTGGGTCATTGTCCTGGAACATGATGTCATGGAGTAGTTTTGCAGCACAAGGTAGCTGCCCACACTTTGCCTTGTAGACCTTGCCATAGGAACCAGTTCCAAGTATTTCATTAATGTAGATCTCATAGGTTAGCTCTTTCAAAGGTGAAGCCATCTTTTCAAATCATGTGACTTAGGTAACTCTGGAATGCTCAAGTCCAAACCACACTCAACTCAGAAAATCTTTGTGTATAGAGAGCTTGTAGCTATAGTTTTAAGTGTATAAAAATTATACTCATTCAGTCTACTCTTGGAGTTACATTCTGCTGAAATTTCTAGCTGACCTGAAATATCCTTTACTCTCAGTTTTTTAGTGTGGAATTCTTATAAGTTTAACCACACCCACTTTAAAAACCACACCCACTTTTAAAAGACCATTGTACTTATGTCAAAAACTGAAAATTTTATGGCTGTTAATTTTGGTATTGTGTATTTGGCTTATGTATAAAGTATAGACACCTTAGGATATATATACTGTCCTGAATAAGTGTGATCCCTTTTAATTTTCTCTGTTAGTTTAATTGAAGATGCATTTCACACCTGACCTGTTATAGTGACACCATGCAGACTATGGCAATAAATCAGACTCAGCATATAATCAACTGTGATTTATTATGTATAGAGTTACATGTATTTGCGTAGTTTCTAGAATTATTCCAAGTTATCTATAGCTACATAGTGTTTCTGATCAAGAGAAAGACAGAACACCTGGAGGCTTATTCCTGACAGTACACACCAGTTCTCCAACCTTACGGCCTTGCTTCTGGGAAAAATTCTGTTAAAAGCAAACAAAGGGAATGAATCTTATAGGTAATAGCCTTGTTGAGTTATAGCAGCTTGGAATTAGTGATTACCCTTCTCTCTGTTCTCAGTTTAGCATGGTAGAATGCAGTAGTTGACTGATCCTTCTTTAGAAATGCCGATTGCAGTCTCTCAAACCTCTCTGTCTCAGTCTCCATATGCTACACACAATCATGTATAAATTAAATATCAGCTAGAGTCTTCCCCATAGAGTAGTATAGTAATGCTAGATATAATATGCAGTGAAACCTCTGAACAAAGGACACACGAGATAAAGTTTACTGTCCTTTGTAGGAAGGCTGTCCTTATTCTAGAGGTTAAAATACTGTGAAACCTAGGATCAAGTCTAGTATCCCTTGCAGGGAGGCTGTCCAATTTATATTTGTACCAGATGGTTGGTCCTTTATCAGAGATTCTACTATTCTAGTTAAGTATTGTAGTAGTACATTATCACTAGGAATTTTTACTATACAGTGGAATCCCTCTATATCAACCCCCTGAAATGAGGACACCTCTGAATACAGTGGAACCTCTAGACTATTCCTACCCCATGAAATGAGGACACATCTGTACACTATTCCAACCACCTGAAATGAGGACATCTCTGTATTTTGGATATGATTTTGACATTAGCTAATGCCTAAAATGAGACCACCCCTCTAGTAAGGGCATTTTTAACTTTTCACAGAATGCAATCTACTGTAATGACACAGAGTTTTCTTGACTGACTCCATAGCAATAACCTGCATTCATGCTGTAAGCCAGTCATCATTCTAACAGTGTGTATTTAGTTTAGCTACCTTCCTTCCACGATCACCCTTGATTTCATCTTTTTCGTCTCCACACTCCCCTCCAATATAGCTTATCCTGTACCACTCCTCAAATGCTGAGAGAAGTGTTGAGCGAGACTTCTCTACGTAATGATTGATGGTTTTGAGGCGCGACTGTGCTAACTCGAGGCTATCGTATTCACGACGATATTCTGATTTCAACTGCATAATTATAGAGATTAGAGTATGTAGCTAAAAGGAATGGAGGCAGTACAGTAGAACCTCTATAACACGTTAGGATCCTGTGGAATACTATAGAGATTAGAGTATATAAAAGGAATGGAGGCAGTACAGTAGAACCTCTATAACACGTTAGGATCCTGTGGAGATTAGAGTATATAAAAGGAATGGAGGTAGTACAGTAGAACCTCTCTATAAAGGACACATTGGGACCCTGTGGAAGCTGTCCTTTGTTGATTTCTTTATCGGATACTTAGATGTGTTTCAGATAAAAACTTGTTTATTAGAACTTCACTTCCTGAAATGAGACCACTCCTCTAAATGGGTCGTTCCAAGGTGTCCAGAATAGAGAGATTCCACCGTATATAGTTATCCTTCTAGCTATAGTGGAACCTCTCCAGATTGGCACCATAGAAGACCTTGCTATTCTCAATTCAAATGTTCTTTGTAATAACTGTATGGAGTTGTCCTTAATTTATCTTGCTTTAGTTGATTTTTTGCTTATGGAAAAAGTTAACCAAAATTATGTACTATGTATACATTGGCCAGTATAAGTAAATGACCACTTCATAATAATTATGTTGCTATTGGGACAAGCAAAAGCCTGGCCTTCCACCAGGCCATCAAATCATTCTTGTGTATGTACAACATAACTTGTATACTCTTTGTCTGTGATAATCTTTACCAAACATGCTTGCCCTCACAATGCCTTGCATCCTTCTAATAGACTCATAGCTGTACATGACATGTGACTGACCTGCTTGAGATGTGTTAAAGCTCTGAATTCTTCTTCATCCAAGATGATTTCACCAGACTCCGTAGTGAGAAGTGATATATTCTTCTGTTCCCGCTCTTTCTTGCGCATTTCTAGGTATTCCTGCTCCTACATTCATGTACATGCATGTACCATAAAAACATCCTATAGCACTCTAATTATGCATGCATGTATGTCGATTGAGCAACATGTTTGTGTAACTATTGGAGCTGTGTTTGAAATACATTTACTGCATTCACATCCCATTAGTGCCATAGTTCATCCATACAGTGGAACTCCTCTATTTTTTGACCCCTTTAAAACAAAGACACCCCTACGTATATAGCTATAATATATATAATACACCTGGATGTGTGCTAAATAACAATAAAACTTCACACCCTGAAGTGAGTAGGCCACTCCTTTAATCAGGACACTTTAACTTGTCCCAGGGTGTCCTGAATAGAGAGGTTACACTGTACACTATAATACACTGATACAGTTTAGGCCTTAGTAAGGAGTAATAGTGATATACCTCATCAATGAGTCTTTTCAGTTGGTTGATTTTAGCTGCTAGTTCAACACACTCTCTCTTTATCTTATGGAATTGTTCTATAATAATACACAGAATAGTAGCTACATAGTCACCTAGAACCCTTAAACTCAACAGTGTTAAGAAATATTAGCGTAATATAGGCATTATTGCAGACATGTATGACATATGACCTGTATAGCTGGAAATATTCATCAGCTAAACATTCTCTATGTTGTCAATCAGATCATGAATTAAAAGGTAAATTCAAGTTCCAAGTTCATAGATTCAAGTATAATATAAAGGGTGTTACTGTGGAAGTGGATCAGTTATACACATATTATCACACCAGAATGTTATTCACTACACATCTTATTACCTATATACACTAAAGCTATAGGAAAATATTCATCACTTTTGTTACTTCAAAGACCAAATAATAGAGTGCCAATAATATTATTAATAGTCATTACTATCACGCACATACAGTTACTGCTATCTAGCTATGGCTAATAGCTAATTATCCTACAAATCCAATCAAGATGTGACTTGGTTTGACAACACGTATCAACTGCACGCACATTTCAATACCTTTATTGTTGAGGAAGTTTTCATGTATTTTCTGGCCTCTTCCCTTCTTGAACTTGTTAAACTCCTCCTCCTTGGAGGGTGGGGTCTGCTCGACTTCTTCAGAGAAAGACTGGGTGGAGGATCTTCCTTCGTCTTTCGAGTCTAGGGCAACTTTGACTTCATCCTTGGGAGTGATACTATGTTTAGATTCTTTGTTCTTTATGGCAAAGGTCGTAGATGCAGTGGTTTTTATTGTAGATTTTTTAATGGCGGAAACTGGTGAGGCAACGAGCCTGTTTTCTGGAGGAGCCTGTATAAACAGAGCAACTGAATAACTGAATTCTGTATAAGTAAGGTTCCACTGTACTGAAATAATACTCTTAGTTATGGTAAAATTATGTGTGACACTGTACCAGGAGAGAGGCATCAAAAGATAGCAAATATTTATGAGGATAAACACCATAGTTTTGGGATTCATAGTTGCCAGCTTGAACTTTGGGAAACTGTCACACCCACTAATCTACCACACCCCTTAGCACATAGCTAATAGCCAGTAACCTTTTAATTCTGTATCCAGCCATTATCAAAATGGCATTCCCTTTTGGCATTGCTACAGTTAGGAACAGAATCTGCCATTGCATTGCTAACAAGTTCAAATCTAGGCTGCAGCTGGGAATTTTATTGTAGAATGTTATGCATGTGCATGCTGTACTATTAAATTGAATGCATGTTAGCTAGCCAATAGTCATGTAGTAAACATTAATACATCAGATAAAAGTCGAAAGGTTAAGTAAACTGTAGCAATAGCATACCTAGTGTATTATTATTATACAGGAAGTCTGTGGAAGCCATGACAATGTGGGACAGATCTGAATTCAGATTGTCTGGAGGTTTTGAGACAGTTGGCTGGTTTCATTACAGAGGTATGGCCATTTGAACAGTTATGCATTTGATAAGCAAAAAGTCTCAATTTGGGAAAAAAATACTAATAATTTGCTATTATTATAGACAAGCAAAAGAAGAAGTAGAGCACATTAATATTTATTCATTTATTATTCATTCATTCATTCATTTATTTTTCCAATTAATAAATTAATTATTCTAGTTTATTATTATTATTATTATTATTATTATTATTATTATTATTAGAAGAAGAAGAAGAAGAAGAAGAAGAATACATGCAGAGACTCCAAACTTGAATATAGCTACAGTTAATATAATCTCTTGTTTTCTTACCACTCCAAGACCAAGCCCTACTCCATCACTCTCTCCAACCTCATTGACTATCACTGGTTCAGTCTCAGACTCTGATGTTGCAGCAGTGGACGGTTGCTAAGAATAATATATCATCATTATAATTATTTGCAGGAGCCAAACATGACCTAGACTAGATCCTTGGATATATAGCAGTTTACTTGAACAACTTTCACTTCCCATTATTATTTATACTTTTCACCTACTTGCCAAAAAAGGTGTCCAGATATCTTTATTCAGATAAGAATGCATGGTACATTAAATTATATGTACAGCTACGTACATGTATATGTACTGTACATATACATGTAAGTATAATAATAATACACATGTATATAATATTACATGTAAGTGTTATCCATGTAGATATACATGTACATATACATAGAGAATGAATTCAATATTTAAATTTGACCAAAATTAAAAACCATTATATGACATTCAGAACATGTTACATGTGGTTAACTTACTACCTTATGCTGGCTTCTGGTGCTCTTGGACCTTGACCCCATATTTGATGTTCTCTTTGCATGTGGTGTTTCTTGGGGAATCACGGGGGTTGGTGGTGTCTGCACAGGTAACTGCTCCAATGAACTAGTAATGAGACAAAAGAACTATGTTCATAATGTTAGTCTATATAGCTACGTGTACAGTGGAACCTCAGGCACTATGGGACCAGCACTAGTCAGTTGATACACGTCAAGCAATATAAATGAAGTATGTTCTATTTAGCTAATGCTAAAGAAATATTAAATTTTAGTCTGTAATCAGAGCAGCTTTATAAGTTCCACTGTATTTATTCATCAACTAATTCTGTTGAAAATTCTGTGGAAAATACCCTCAGTCTAAAATGATAGTTCTCCTAGGATGTGAGGTTCCACTATAAACTATTATTGTAGTTATGTTACCCTCAATAGCTTACTTGACAAAGACTTTAAATCTTGAGAATGTCTCCTTGACTTGACGAATACTTCTAACCTATTATAGACACTCCAGTAACACATGCATGTACGATATACACACACTCACACACATGCATGCAGGCACATACCACAGGCTAGCTATAATGGTGTACCTCAAGTTCTGAAAGGGCACCGCTAGTGTAGAGTCGAATTTGTCGATCAATATCCTGGATTTCAGCTTCAGCGAGGGGTTCGTAACTAACCGCTGTCTTCCCAACCTGTAAATACAGTCAATATATAAACTAAACAGTCAAAGCTATAACTGAAGAGAAAAGCAATCAATAGGTGATATGCAAGAGATGCATGAATGCCAGGGGAATGTGTTTGGTTGGACACACCTACTTAATGATACTAATGTTAGTGTTAGTCATAATGTAACCATAATTCTTCTGTTTCCAGACATGTCCCTTGTGATAATGCTTGATTCTGGCTAATAATAATAATTATGTTATTAATTATGATACAAAATGATAAATTTTCATTGAAATTTTTGTGGTTATAGATACCCCATTAAATAATTAAATGAAAAATTTTGTGGTTATAGATATTTTTCTGAATTCTATTAGGTAACTACAAATACATTATCACAATAATTAACAACAGCTGAACTCACCAATGTGTCATGAATAGCCAGTTCCATTCGAAGTGCCTTTATTTCTTCCTCGTACTCCTTTATCAGTAACTGCATTACATAGCGTAACAATAAAATTGATAGGGGAGAATTAGCTAGCTAAATCATGTACTACAGAGACTCCAATAAGGAGTCTTAAATAAGGACTGCCTCTGTACGAAAGACATCTATCTGGTTTATCTTAATGTCTGAGATTAAGATAACCTCCCTACAAGGGACAGTGGATGTGAATCCAATATGTCCTTTATTCAGAGGTTCCACATAATGACTGACCTGTGGGTCTTGGAAGAGATTCTTTGCTGGACTGTTTGAGATATGCATCATTCTGGTGGCAAACTTCAGTGTAGACATCTATGAGTTACGGAATTACATAGTTTTATGAAAGTGGAGGGACTTTACTCTAGCTATGTTAAGGTGTATCAAACATTACATTTGAACTCCTCTATTCCAACACCCTGAAATGAGGACTCCTCTGTATACAGTGTAACTCCTCTATTCCAACCCCTGAAATGAGGACTCCTCTGTATACAGTGTAACTCCTCTATTCCAACCCCTGAAATGAGGACACCTCTGTATACAGTGTAACTCCTCTATTCCAACACCCTGAAATGAGGACACCCCTGTATAGAGAGGAACTCCTCTATTCCAACACCCTGAAATGAGGACACCCCTGTATAGAGAGGAACTCCTCTATTCCAACACCCTGAAATGAGGACACCCCTGTATAGAGAGGAACTCCTCTACTCCAACACCCTGAAATGAGGACACCCCTGTATAGAGAGGAACTCCTCTATTCCAACACCCTGATATAAGAACATGTATGTATTAAGGACACTTAGAAATGTCCCAAACAGCTTAAAATTAATAGAATTAAATCCCCTGATATTTTGTATTCAACTATATCCAAGTGCCTTTAAAATAAGGGTGTCCTCAATTTAGGGGATTGAAGTTCCACTGTATACAGAGGTGTCCTCATTTCAGGGGGTTGGAGTTCCACTGTTTAAAAAAAGTGTACTGTCATCATTGTCATGTGGTATGGAAAAGTACTTGAGGTAGTGAAAAATTAGGGGGCTCCGGCCTCCAGAGCCCCCGCCCATTTCCTATGCCTATACTTGTAGTATAAATACAGAAACTAATTGTATTAGTCCTAAATTCATAATAGTTTCTGTGTTAGTACTATAATAATTAAGTACCAGGTACACTGTAAATATATATATACTGTTATCACCAAGAAGTTTTAATATGTAGAGGGAAATGAAGCAAGCAAGTCCCCCTTGAAAGCAGGAGCTGTGCCACACAAGAAGTCCAGAAATGTGCCAGTATCTGTGAATGCATGCAAATGACACTAATTACATAATTATCCCTCAAATTATAAAGAGTACATGTTCACTATCTTATAGTCCTCTCGTGTCATTCAACTCTTTATGTAATTGCTGTTCTCTTGTTTTAGATTCTTTTAGTTCATGCTGTAGCATGTTTCTCTGAACTTCATGCTGCTTCACTGCCTCTTGATATTGCACTTCTTTTACATCTAAAGCATTTGGATATTCTTCTGTTTTCTGTCGAAGTTCCAACTCAAGCCTCTGTACTGATGCAGTCTGATTTCTAGACTGCTCCACACTGTGTGTGTATCTTCTCTCCTTCTTCAGTGAGGCTAGTCGCTCACACAGATCATCGGCAGAGGGTCTCTTTGTCTCTATGTCTTTCAGACAGTGCAATGCTACAGGTCGGAGGGGGTGATCAAAATCTATCGGGTCAATATCCTTCTTACGACAATTAATTTCTGGTATTAAGACAATTATCCGACCTGTCGGGAATCTGCTGTCCTGGAGAAATGTTGTGGCATCTCCAGGATTAGGGAATTTTTGTGTAGCTATCTGGACAATAAGAACTCCATACAAGAAGCAATCCAGTTTATTGGAGTAGTGAGGAGGTGAGGTTAGTGCCTCTGGAGGCATGTAGACTGTTGTTCCTGGGCACTGGGTGAGTGGGGTCATGCGAGGGTTCATGTCTGTCAGCTTAGACATCCCAAAGTCGGTCACCTTTGCTCTGCTTCCTGCACCGATCAGCAGGACATTGTTGCTGGAGAGGTCTCTGTGAATGATGGAATTGGAGTGGAGGTAGGACAGAGCGAGTGCTACATCATGGCAGATGTTTAGCTGGATGTGGTAAGGGATTCTACTAGTGGATCTCTCCAGGAATCTTGTTAGACTCTCGTCCATCAGCTCCATCAAGAGAACTGGCCTTCCTGTCTCAGGATTTCCTAAGAACTGCACAATGTTTGGATGTTTGATGGTTCGTAGAAACTGGCACTCTTGCTGAAACCTCCCAAGGAATCTATTTATCCCTGGGTCATTGTCCTGGAACATGGTGTCATGGAGTAGTTTAGCAGCACAAGGTAGCTGCCCACACTTTGCCTTGTAGACCTTGCCATAGGAACCAATTCCAAGTGTTTCATCAGTGTAGATCTCAACAGAACCATAGCTCAGCTCTTTCAAAGGTGAAGCCATCTTTATTGCTATAAAATTAGGCATGTTTATGTAAGTTTACACCACATAGTATATTTAGCTAAATAATTACTACTACATATGAGCTTATAATGGTACCAAAATGTAGCTCTTGGCATAATGATGTAGTAATAGTTGTTAAATATCAAGGACACTCATTTTCTTTGGATACCATAATCACATTCATAGGTTGTAGTGAAGTGCCAAGAAAATCACCTGGACAGGAGGCCTTTTATCCAGGACAGATCTAATAAATCCGGGACTGTCCCAGACATTCCCGGATGGTTAGCAACTATACTGTCATGACCTTAGGTGGAGTGTGTGGAGCCCAATGTCTGTGTATTCTTTCACAGAAATAGTAAATTGTCTGTATTCTTTCACAGAAATAGTAAACTGTCAGTATACTTTTAGATAGTCTGATTTCTTCCCCACAAATCAAACTCACAACTACTGGGCATATGTAGTTGCCCATACACTATGTGAGTTAGCTGCATGCAAAAGGCCATAAGCAATAGTGAGATAGCAGGAAGAAAATGTCTTTAGCTGATTAGGCTATAGCTAGGTGCTCATAATCATCAGGAACTGAAATCAAAGCTAACTTCACATGTAGTCAAGCATACTACTAAATGATTTTATTACAGTGATGACCATTATCGGATATTGGGAATTAAGTGCTCAAAAGGTGAGGAGGCCATAGCAGCCTGCCCCAGCCCATCCACTATAGCTATGATTGGATCAATATAAATCTTTACAGTAACTAACCTTGGACAGGTAATCCTTTCTCTTTATAAAGTAGCCGATTTCGTACTGAAAAAGATAATATATTATTCTCCTTGAAGAAGCTGTGATTTTCAGGTCGATTAGCTGCTCTAATTAACTGATCTGCTAGCTGTGGTGGCAGGATCCATGTTATTACAAAACTTCCCAGCATGTGCTTACCATGAAGTAGTGTATTTATGTATTCTGACAGAGATGGGAAGAATTTCCTTTGTATAGATTTACGAAGCTCATCCAACATATTCAGTGTACATGTCTTTGGATCCAAACGAAGCTTCGCTGTAACTTCAACATATTCTGGAGGCTTTTTCTGTCTCCCTGGCCAGCACTGTGCGAAGTGGTACAAGGTAGTGTTTCGCTGAAAATTCTCAAATTCTGAAATATACTGTCTCATACTTTCCTTCAGACTTTTGCTACCAAATTTAATGATGATGTATTCTAGGAGATGATAATCAAGAAAGTTCCAAACTGTGTTTAAGAGTATGATAAAACGTCTCAAATTTTTCTCGTCTTCAATCTCATCAATTTTATTATGAATTAAATTGTATATCTCCCTGTTAAAAGACAGTGGTACAACACAAAGATAATCGACAATGTCATCAACAGATATACTTTTTTCTCTGAGTTCTCTCAGAAGACAAAATGCCAGTTCAGAAAGTGTAGTTTCAAGTTTGGAGATGTTCTCTTTGACAGCAAGTAGTTCATCTGAGTGTTCAAGTTTCTCAGGTATTGCTAAGGGCATATTAGAAACCAACTGGGAAGAAAAGCTGCCATCATCTGTAGAATTATTTTTACTCATGGTCCATAAAGATTCATAATAATCTATTATTGGGTGGTTTCTTAAAGATTATTAAAAGGTTTAGATAATTCTATAGCTATAGCCATCCACCTCACCAAAAAATGGAGAGGAATACGAGGTTACAGGCTTGTCTTTGATTTTTAAACTTTGTAGGAAATGCAGGAATGGATGGACTCACAATGAGGAACAAGAATAGAGATAGTCACTTGATGACTACTATAAAATGGGCTCCTAATAATTATTAATACAGCTTATTGTCATGGTGGAAAAAAGTGTGCAAAGTGTTATACCTCACAGTCTCAATAATAGAAAATTCATGCATACCTTTTCGTGGAGCTAGCTTCTTAGCCATCAGTGAATGTTCACAGTACTTCAGAGCTGTAGCCAACTTCTGACAGGATTTTTCACTATCATTATTCAACCATTCTGTAATGACATTACTTAACAGTCTATCAGGATCACCACCGCTCTTTGTCTTGAGAGTTGAGATTCTTCCCGGTTTAATGCCTATATATTCACCAAGACTTTCAGCTTTGTCTGCTGGAAAATCTCCTTCTTTCAAAAAAGTCATTACACTGAGAAGTGTGAGATCACCACCTAATAGTTACCACAAAGGGTTTAATTTAAATACCACAGAATTTTATACTCAACTTCATAACTCCTGAATAAAAAACCCCTATGAAGTTGTTTTTTCCATTAACATGTAGCTCTTGAATGATTATATTATAGTAATGTACCTGGTAATCCAGGAGAATGGTCTGATGATGAAAGCTGTGATTCCTATAAGCAATACATATATATACATGTAATAAGGACACATCACCAACATGTCATATGACTTGTCATAGGCATATAGGAAGTTGTTTTGAATTAGGGGGGCTCTGATGCTACGCCAAGCGCAGCGCTTTCTAGGGAGGTCCAGGAGTATGCTCTCCTGGAGAATTTGCATTCTCTTAGATGAATTCTGGTGCGATCTGGGGGAAAATGTCAGTTTAAAAATGAGTTTACTGCCATCATTGTCCTGTAGCATGGAAAAATACTTGAGGTAAGCTGAAAAACTAGGGGGCCTCAAACATCCAGAGCCCCCTCCGCCCCCTCCCCCCCCCCCGTTTCCTATGCCTATGCTTGTACTATATATACAGAAACTATTTGTATCATTTTAGTCCTAAATGCATATTATAATGATAGTTTCTGTGTTAGTACTGTAATAATTAAGTTATAGGTATAATATACTAGAAAGTGAACATGTAAACACATGCACTCGTATACGTATACATGTAATCTGTATAATGTGAGAGATAATTATGTAATTAGTGTCATTTGCATGCATTTACACATACTTACTGGCACATTTCTGGACTTCTTGTGTGGCACAGCTTCTGCTTTCAAGGGGGACTTGCTTTCTTCATTTCTCTCTAAACTTCCTGTCCGCTCGTGTTGTTCAATTCTTTTAGTAATTACTCTAAATTCTTTTAGTTCATGTTGTAGCATGTTTCTCTGCTGTTTCACTGCCTGATATTGCAGTTGTAACTGTTCTAGTTCTCTTTTATATCGTTCCTTTGAATCTGCTGCCTCTTGATACTGCACTTGATTGGCATCTAGAGCATTTTGATATTCTTCTGTTTTCCTTTGTAGTTCCAGCTCAAGCCTCTGTACTGATGCAGTCTGGTTTATAGACTGCTCAACACTGTGTGTTTTTATTTGAAACTTTTCTAGTTCACTTCGATATCTTTCCTTTGCATCCATTGCTTCTTGATATTGCACTATTTTGGCATCTAAAGCATTTTGATATTCTTCTGTTTTCTGTTGAAGTTCCAGCTCAAGCCTCTGTACTGATGCAGTGTGGTTTCTAGACTGCTCCACACTGTGATTGTATCTTCTCTCCCTCTTCAGTGAGGCTAGTCGCTCACACAGATCATTGGCGGAGGGTCTCTCTTTCTCATTGTCCTTGAGACAGTATAATGCTACAGGTCGGAGGGGGTGATAAGGATCTATCAGGTCAATATCCTTCTTACGACGCTCAATTTCAGGTATTAAGGCAATTACCCGACCTGTTGGGTATCTGCTGTCCTGGAGAAATGTAGTGCCATCTCCAGGATTAGGGAATTTTCGTGTAGCTATCTGGACTGTAAGAACTCCATAAGAGAAGCAGTCCAGTTTATTGGAGTAGTGAGGAGGTGAGGTTAGTGCCTCTGGAGGCATGTAGACTGTTGTTCCTGGGCACTGGGTGAGTGGGGTCATGCGAGGGTTAATGCCTGTCAGCTTAGACATCCCAAAGTCGGTCACCTTTGCTCTGCTTCCTGCACCAACCAGCAGGACATTGTTGCTGGAGAGGTCTCTGTGGATGATGGAATTGAAGTGGAGGTAGGATAGAGCGAGTGCTACATCATGGCAGATGTTTAGCTGGAAGTGGTAAGAGATTGTACAAGTGGATCTCTCCAGGAATCTTGTTAGACTCTCGTCCATCAGCTCCATCAGGAGAATTGGCCTTCTTGTCTCAGGATTTATAGCAGTTCTTAGGAACTGCACGATGTTTGGATGTTTGATGGTGCTTAGAAACTGGCACTCTTGCTGAAACCTCTCAAGGAATCTATTTATCCCTGGGTCATTGTCCTGGAACATGGTGTCATGGAGTAGTTTTGCAGCACAAGGTAGCTGACCACACTTTGCCTTGCAGACCTTGCCATAGGAACCAATTCCAAGTGTTTGATCAATGTAGATCTCGATAGAACCATAACTTAGCTCTTTCAAAGGTGAAGCCATCTTTTATCACTCGATCTGAAGAACGGAAAGTTCTAGTCACATGATCGAGTTCAGCTGGCCTATAGCGCGCGCAATGCGCTCTATATTTCAGCCTGTGCACAATAAAATAGCTTTCTTCAGATACAAATGTGCAAAAAGGTAATAATTATTATAGCATACAAACAACATAGCTAAGTACAAAATGAAGAAAAACAACAACAAACACAACAACAACAAAAATACTTTTATTGAATTATGAAATTTCTGCAGTCAGTGTAAGAGTACTGTAGTGTCTGTCTAACCAATGAAACTTCACCAGATTTTAAGGTGATGCTATCATAGTGACAGTCATCTTTAAACAAAGTTCAAAGTGATCCAGAAAAGTCATATCTTCAGCAGCAGTATCAATTTCTGGATATTCTTGATAAGAAAACTCACATGGTCCTAGGGGTTTAAACTTCCCATTTTAACATAGATGATGGTGTTCGAAAGAAATATATTGGAACTTGAAAATATGTAGATGCTACAATAATTTCTACATGAGTACCCCACACTCCCCTGCCACACTCCCCTGCCACACTCCCCTGCCACACTCCCCTGCCACACTCCTGGCTATAACATAATATGAATGTGAGACTTCAAGTCTGATGAGTTAATTTCAGTCAAGATTTGTGAACTGTTCAAATCTCACTAGAAGGGAGCGAATATCATAGTGCCTGACAGTTGATCCATACAGCTGATGATGTGAAAGACTTCGAAATAAGCAGTTACCATCAGCTGCCACTGAGCATACACACCGTCCATCATTATCTAAAAAGCTAAGATAATCCGTTTTCTACAGAATCAATATTATAATAAATGTCTAACTATAGTTTACTACATAATTATAAATTTGTACATTATCAAAAATATGGCAAGCAACATCTGGGGAGGGGAGGGGAGGGGAGGGGGGTGTTGCCCCTCCTCTCCATCTTCCCTCCGTCCCCCCTCCCCAATGCTGCCTGCCCTGCCCTGTGTACAAATTTCACTTGATTAGCATATTACAGGGGCAGATCCAGCTATTTTGAAGGGGGGGGGGGGGGGGGGGTCCAGGTAGGTAAATGACAACCACACAGCCATTAGGTTGCAGTGAGGAGGAGAGTGCAGGAGGGGGATGTGCCCCTCCCGCAGAAGCAAAAATTTTAGCCTTGCTATAATGCCATAAAAGGCAATGAAACATGGACTTTTATTATTAGTAATAATAATACATAACAGCAAAGTGTGCATGCACCATTTAAATTTCAAAAACAACAGAATTTTGAAACAATCTTCTTGAATGTTGAGAAATAAACCTAGCAGCTAATAACTTTAGAGAGACTTCCTAGTATGGGGGGATGTAGACAACTTTTTAGGACTGGGGGGGATAATAAAGTAAAGACAAAAGAACTGCAATTCAGTTCAAGGGGGAGGGTGTGGGAGGGGGATATGCCCCCTCCTGCACGAAGTGCAGAAGCAAAATTTTTTTTCAAAATCCAAGAGGTGTAAGAGAGCAAATATTCTAATATGTACACAAGAATAGGCTAGGCTCTATTATAGTAGTGGATTCTATACTGAAACATCATGATCCTCAACATCACTTTCAAGCTAGTAAAACTATATTTTAGAATACACTGATTGAAATATTAGCTCACCAGTTCAGGCTGACTGCTGGGTAGGCTGACTGCTGGCTAGGCTGATAGCTGGCTTTATTTTCATTGGATAATTTATCTGGCTTTAAAGTAGTGCTAAACTACTATCTTAGAGATTCACAGACATGGTACTAGCTACTAGCAATTAGGCTAAGAGTCAAACTCAAGTTCTCTAAGCAACTGTTGCAATGTTACCATGCTTACCTGTTAACCACTACTGTCATAATTAAATACTGTTTACCAAACCACTATAATGCACATCATATAAAATATGCAGTTTACAAAAAAAAAAAAAAAAAAAAAAAAAAAAAAATGCCAGAGCCTATGCTTATTAGCTATTATTATCTAGTTAAAGAGCGTTCCTAGTGTAACCTAGTAATAACTTTAAAGAGACTTCACTGAATCATGGTAACCAGAGTAATGGCCATAGACAACATACCTTTTAAAGAAAGAGGTTATATTCAAGGAGCTAACTCTCTTCATGTTTTAAGCTAAAAAATACAGCTGCCAGCTATGTCACATGGCCAGGGAATTAACACTGTGCACAATCCATGTCCCAGTCATCAACCACATTACTATTAACACTAGCTAAGTGTTAAGTAATATGGTTGATTACTGGGGACATGGATTGTGCAATGTGCACTTAATTAGCTACAGTCTAGGCTAGACTATGGCTACTAACCAAACATGTTTGACAAAAAAAAAAAGGGGGGGGGGGGGGGGGGGGGTCCGGAACCCCTGCCCCTGTATTATGCACATAACACATAATTAACTAATGTGGTGTGGTGTGGAATAATAATAAAGTCAGCATCTGATCACTATACACATGTAGCTATTTAACATACTTCTTATTGAGTGATAATGCTACTACATGGCTTTGTCATCTGAATGCACTTCTGTTTTACACAGCACTGTTTTAGTTTTCCGTCTCCTCCATATTTTGATTTATCCAAACACATTTTACATTTCCCACAGTCCTCTGTCTTACATCCATCACATTGTTTACAACATTTTTTTCTTGTGTCCTATAATAATGTATAACTATAGTCATATAATGAGCAAATATGGTGTCATGCACTTAGTCTGTGAGGAAAGGGGAGGAACCTCTTCGCCAAAAAGGGAAGGATCTCTATGCAATTTTTGTGTATGTCTGCCAGAATTTTGGTAGGCCAATGGAATACACCAACACTCACATTCCTCCTCTAACTTAACATCACATGACATTTTAACTCAGTGTACACACATCTATGAAGATAGATGGTGTAGATATTTCTACCACCAAATACACAATACAATACAAGAAGAAGCCAGCCATCCACAGAGATGTCCCCAAACTAGGGGAGGAGCTGGCCAGACATTTAATTCCACCTCAATGTAAATCTCCAGACCCTTCCCACTCTGGCAGAGGGGTTAGCTCACAGACTAGCATGCACTCACATACATAAAAATTGCATACCTATAGGTTTTCTCATCTCAGTTTCAGTGAGATCTTGAGAGGACTTTGTACATTTAGTAAGCTTTAAGATTCCAGGTTGGTGGATACTTTGAGAGCTCAGTAAACCAAGGGACAATGTAGCCTACAAAAATAAGGGTTTTAAATTTGGGAGAGGGAGTGTGTGCACACTGACAGCATGTGGAAAATTAGAAAATAGCATATTATGATTGCACTCTTGACACTGAAGCAAGGTCATACCCAGGAGGGGTTCAGAGGGGTTCAACTGAACTCCCTAAAAAGGGTATTATTTAATGGCATGTGCAGGAAGATTGCACATGCTTGTGCTTGTTTGCACATGTGGAGCTAGCTAGACCTTACATATATGGTATGCAAGGAGTTTACTGTAGTAAAGTGATTTAGTCTTGTTACCAGGTAAGGGAGTCCAAGAACCTGACCATGATGACTATGACAGGGAAGTGAGTGATTCTGAACACGAGTAAAAAATTTAGTAAACCACAATGAAGCTATTGTAATTGTTGGTGGTGACAGAGGTTGATGACCCATGTCTTAAGTTTTCCGTCATAAGTTTTCAGATTTTATTGCTTTAATTTTGAGTGTTAAATTGAACAAGTTGATCTCATGGAAGCAACATCCTGGACAAAATTGCCAAGAAAAGGACTCCTAGTGTTATTACAACTAATATAAACATGCATCTAAAATTTCATGCCTTCCATCAGTTTGCAGCTGTCATTAGTTATTAATTCAACAAAGTGGGTGTGATTGCAAATTTTCGAAACCCCCTTTTCAAAGAGCTGGGTACAGGCCTGTAAAGAAACATTTATTATATCCCCCTCTTCTTAAAACAGTTTAAATTATACCTTTCTGAGGGTTTCTGCCTTGTGGCCAACTCTATTTCTGTATCGCCAATCATCTTTGGCTCTCCCTCTTTTTATGCGTGGATGTAAGGTAAGATACTTATACTGAATTTGCTTTGCCCTTTTCTTGGACAACAAACGGGCTTGTGGTCTTAGAAGCAGCCCATCCACCTTAGGTAGACATGATCGGAACTCAGTAATAATGTTATCCAGTTAAGATTTCAAGCTGTGCTGGACATGTACAAGAGTAGGTTAAAGTTTCCTGACACGACCAGGCCTGTGTCCAGTGTCTAGTGTTTTGCCCCCCCCAATAAATTTCATCTTCCTACTGCTGTAGATAGTATGAAATAATTATTATTGTAGCTAGCCAAGTCTTCATATCTAATGGATGAAGGAAAGGAACTTGAAGATATTGATGTTGATCACAGATTGACCATTATTAAACCATTACATGCACAAAATGATTGATCAATGTCTACAATTTTTTCAACTGAAAGAGGCAGGAATTCTTGGTCTGTTTGATGGCAGTTACTCTCCCATGTACGTAATTTTTTGAAGACATCTATGTATAAAAATATTAACATTATGGACTGATGGTGCACAATAATTATCATAAAGTCAAAATAGCTAATATTTGTACCAGTTAAATGCCTCAAAGCAGAGAATCGCTAAATTTTGTACCCGCTAATAAACGTTAGGTATTTCAGAGGGTCCTTTGTCAGAGGTTCTACTATTATTTTTCTTTTAAGTGGTTAAGTATTGTAGTAGTACAGTATTTTACTCCACTTGCTGCATTAGCTGACTAGGAATTTTCTACTATACAGTGGAATCCCTCTATATCAAGCCCCTGAAATGAGGACACCTCTGTAAACAGTGGAACTCCTCTATTCCATCTTCCTGAAACGAGGACAACCTATGTATACAGTGGAAACTCTAGACAATTCTATTGAAATGAGGACACATCTGCATTACAGTGGAACTCTATTCCAACCTCCTGAAATGAGGACATCTCTGTAAAGGACACTGGATGCATCCCAAATAATAGCATGTTTTGACATTAATGCCTAAAATGAGACCACCCCTTTAGTAAGGACATTTTTAACTTGTACTTTACTGTAATGGCACAGAGTTTTCTTGACTGACTCCATAGTAATAACCTGCATTTATGCTGTTGTAAACCAGTCATCAATCTGACAGTCTATAATATTATTTAGTTTACCTTCCTTCCACGATCACCCTTGATTTCATCTTTTTCATCTCCACACTCCCCTCCAATATAGCTTATCCGGTACCACTTCTCAAATGCTAAGAGAAGTGTTGAGCGAGACTTCTCTATGTAATTGTAAGGGAGCAAGTACTCTTGAGAGAGATATATTTTTATACTAGAGAGAAGAGAGACACTTTTTACATAAAACAGTTAATTCACACACTAATAATGTAGCTAAGGTGATAGAGCATGTGCAATGATTAAACCAATAAAAAGGAATGTTTAAAATAAACAATTAAGGCAGCTGATAAATAAAATACAACAGTTAATTATAATAATGTTACTCTCAACTCCAGTGTACTGCATAGTGTTCCCGCTCATCACTTAGCACAGTAATGATTGATGGTTTTGAGGCGCAACTGTGCTAACTCGAGGCTATCATATTCACGACGATATTCTGATTTCAACTGCATAATTATAGTAAGGAATGGATGCAGTACAGTAGAACCTCCACACATTGGGACCCTGTGGAAGCTGTCCTTTGCCGTGGAACCCCTCTATTCTAACCCTCTGAAATGAAAACATCTCTTTATACTTTCTGAAATGAGGACAAAGATACTTAGATGTGTTTCAAATAAAAGATTGTTTATTAGAACTTCACTCCCTGAAATGAGAATTGGGTCGTTCCAAGGTGTCCAGAATAGAGGTTCCACTGTTATCCTTAATTCAGAGGTACTAGCTAGTTACAGTGGAACCACTCAAGATTGGCACCATAGAAGACCTTTATAAAGAGGCTATTCTCAATTCATAGTTAGGAAATGTTCTTTGTAATAACTGTATGGAGTTGTCCTTATTAATTTATCAGAGGTTCCACTGTAGTATGTGTTAGCTATAGAGAAAATGAGTCACTCTTGCTTTAGTTGATGAAAAAAGTTGACCAAAAAATTATGCACTATGTATACATTGGCCAGTATAAGTATAAATGGCCACTTCATAATAATTATGTTGCTATTGGGACAAGCAAAAATCTGGCCTCCCACCAGGGCATCAAATCATTCTTGTGTCTGTATGACATATACTCTTTAATGACTTTTCTCTGTGATAATCTTTAACAAATATGCTTGCCCCCACAATGCCTTGCCTTCTTCTAATAGACTCGTAGCTGTACATGACATGTGACTGACCTGCTTGAGATGTGTTAAAACTCTAAATTCAAGATGATTTCACGAGAGTCCATAGTGAGAAGTGATCTATTCTTCTGTTCCCGCTCTTTCTTGCACATTTCTAGGTATTCCTGCTCCTACATTCATGTACATGCATGTACCATAAAAACATCCTATAGTATGCATGCATGTATGTCCATTGAGCAACATGTTTGTGTAACTATTGGAGTTGTGTTTGGAATACATTTTAGCTACTGCATTCACATCCCATTAGTGCATAGTTCATCCATACAGTGGAACTCCTCTATTTTGACCCATTGAAAAAAAGATACCCCTATAAATATATAATACACTTGGATGTGTGCTAAATAACAATAAAACTTCACACCCTGAAGTGAGTAGGCCACTCCTTTAATCAGGACACTTTAACTAGTCCCAGGGTGTCCTGAATAGAGAGGTTCCACTGTACATTATAATACAATGGTTATAAGACACAGTTTAGTAATGATTCTAATGAAGTAATACCTCATCAGTGAGTCTTTTCAGTTGATTGATTTTAGGTGTTAGTTCAACACACTCTCTCTTTATCTTATGTAATAATACACAGAATAGTACATAGTGATGTAGAACTCTTAAACTGAACAGTGTTAGTGCAATGTAGGCATTATTGCAGACATGCATGACATATGACCTCTATAGATGGAAATATTCACATTCTCTATGTTGTCAATGATCATTCTTGTCAGATCATGAATTAAAAGGTTCAAAGTTCATAGCTAATTATTATTATTGGCACTCTATTATTAGGTCTCTGAAGTAACAAAAGTGATGAATATTTTCCTCTAGCTTTAGTGTAATAAGGTGTGTAGTGAATAGCATTCTGGTGTGATAATATTATGTGTATAACTGATCCACTTCCATAGAGTGCCAATAATATTATTAATAGTCATTACTATCACGCACATACAGTTACTGCTATCTAGCTATGGCTAATAGCTAGTTATCTTACCAATCCAATCAAAATGTGACTTGGTTTGACAACACGTATCAACTGCATGCACATTTCAATTACCTTTATTGTTGGAGGAAGTTTTCATGTATTTTCTGGCCTCTTCCCTTCTTGAGCTTGTTAAACTCCTCCTCCTTGGAGGAGGGTGACTGCTCAACTTCTTCAGAGAAAGACTGGGTGGAGGATCTTCCTTCGTCTTTCAAATCTAGGGAAAATTTAGGGCTAGGGCTAGGCAGGGTGTTGTAATAGAGGAGTTCCACTGTATACAGAGGAGTGCTCATTTCAGGGGGTTGGAATAGAGGAGTTCCACTGTATACAGAGGTGTCCTCATTTCAGGGGGTTGGAATAGAGGAGTTCCACTGTACATACAGAGGTGTCCCCATTTCAGGGGAGGAGTTCCACTGTATACAGAGGTGTCCTCATTTCAGGGAGGTTGGAATAGAGGAGTTCCACTGTGACTATTCCTCTGGGAAGAACACGGACTGTTAGCTACCTGATTAAACTAATTTGTAGGGAGGAACTGGATATGCTGGAAACTGGTTTGAACCTTGTAGCTACAAAAGTAGGAGCAGCCATGATGACATAGTACTACAACACAATGTCTCTCATCCTTACACATAATCATGTACTAGTAAACATATTTACATACCAGGTCTCTAAAATATTTAGCATAAGTGATAAAGTCAGGGACACTACAAAAACAATGAAAAATAGGTTTTGTGCTTAGAATTAAGTTTTTACCTTTCATTCAAGTTACCAAGTATCAAAATATAGCCTTTTCAAAGAATTCTCTTCAGGTCTGAATCCAAGTTTTGATAAAATTATATGTCAGGCTCACCCATCTACTAAATGGTGTTTGGTGATATCACATTACCATACCAATGCTATTGTAACATTCAACTGCAATCATGTATCAGGTAATATTTCCTAAATTTTAAATAGTTGAAGGAGAAAAATAGAAAAAGGTCATCATTTCTATTAGAAGTGTATAGATTAAAAGAGAAGTGGGTCATACAATGTTATGTGCACTGAATTATAACATGTTTTAAAGAAGTTTCAAGTCTTGTATTTATTCTGGAACTACTTCCCATATCTCAGTGTCTGTACATCGTTTCCAGATTGTCTTCCCTCCCACCACCACCAGTTTATTGGTAGGTAGGACTGCAGTTAGAACGTAATATCTTGGTGTTGGCATTTCTCCTATGATACTCCATGAGTTAGTGGCTTTATTATAGCAATGAATGGCTCCTGTTAGTCTGCCATTACAATCCTTACTTGTTATAGCTAGCACACGTCCTCCTAATGTTACAAGACTTGAAGTATAACTTACAGGAATATTAGCTAGTCTAGTCCACACAGATCCACCATTGCTACTGTCAGTAGAGACAGGCTCTTTTAAAGACTGAAGAAGGCCTTCCATGGAACAGGATAATAGAGTGTTATTATCATCAGCAAGATACAAGTGTTCATCACACAATGTCATTTTAGGATAACCAAGTACAGGTAAGCCACTAGCTGTAGACCACTGGTGAGTCTCTATATCCATCATTTCAACTGTAGACAGAAAAATACAGACTAGAGATGTAATTCCTCCCACTACTACGAGGTGGGTGGGAGTAGTAACTATAGCAGGATAGGCTCTTGCTGTTGGCATTGGTGGAAGGAATTGTTTCCATTCTGACCCTGACTGATCATGTTTAAGGCTGAGGAGGATGTTGGTACTATTCCATGATTCTTTCATACCCCCAATAGTAGTCAGTTGTTCATTAATGACTGCAAGACCAAAATATATATGAGGACATTGTTGTAATTTTGTCCACTTGTCTGGTAATTCAAATGAGTAGACATTCTTGGAGGCAGAAAAGTATGCAATGTTACCAAGGGATACAGCTGCTCCTCGGACATAAGATCCCACGTTTTCTGGTGCTGATTTTCCTTGTCTCCATGTTAGTTTTAGTGACACTTGTTTTGTTTGTTTCTTCTCCTTTTGTACATCT
Organism: Diacarnus erythraeanus; assembly: GCA_964016965.1. Classification (NCBI taxonomy): domain Eukaryota; kingdom Metazoa; phylum Porifera; class Demospongiae; order Poecilosclerida; family Podospongiidae; genus Diacarnus; species Diacarnus erythraeanus. Next base: position 2,173,143 of record OZ024682.1, read on the forward strand.
TGTACCTATTGTGCAATAAGCTCTTATAACATTATGTAGACAGGATGAGGAGTTGTTATACAATGCTCCTAGTATCAAATTAATCAGAGAGGTCACACTCCCTTACACCTCACCAGATTAGTAGGAACTCACTGTGTAAAGTGTTCTATGTGCTTAAAATATCACTGTAATACCTTAAGGTAACGTTTATTAAACGGGTACAAAATTTAGCGGTTCTGTGCTTTGAGCCATTTAACTGGTAGAAATATTAGCTATTTTGACTCTAGTATTATACTTTATAGTATACGGATAATTATACGGATAACATCAGTCCACGAAGTTAATATAATAATATATATAGATGCTTCAAAACAATTACGTGGGAGAGTAACTACCATCAAACAGAACAGCTTTTCTCCACCTCTTTAATGTTTATAATTATAATGACCTCCTTCAGTTGAAAAAAATTGTAGATGTTGGCCAATCATTGCGGGTACAATAGTTTGGTCAATCTGACATCATCAATCAACCATTACGGTAGGCAGGCTAGTTACAATAATCAAACGATCCTCTGGTGACCTTTGACCTGGTTGACCTTTAATTTGATAGAGTTTAATATTAACAAAAAATTTAAAATTCGCTAAAATGAGTACCCGTTTATAAACGTTACCTTAAGGTAGACACGGGCATGATTCCCCCTCATAGTAGCTTAGTACTAGTGGTAGAGAGAACTCATAACTGTGGTTTATTGTTGACATAACTGTTGTCTGTACATTTCAAGCCCTATACAACCATGCATGAAGATTCACCCCATAGTCATCCTATGAATAGAAATTTTATGTATAGCTGGCCCAACAGGAAACTGATTTCTTTCTCTCACATGCCACACTTTACTCCAACAAAGCAGGAGAGCATAGCTAAATAGTTATGTTATGTACCTATCTACCAACATCTCTTATGACTTGTCATAGGCGTTGTTTTGAATTAGGGGGGCTCTGATGCTGTGTGCATAGCACTTTCTAGAGAGGTTCGTGGGCATACTCTCCCGGAAAATTTGCATTCTCTGACACAAATTTTGGTGCAATCTGGGGAAAATGTCAGTTTAAATGAGTGTACTGTCATCATTGTCATGTGACATGGAAAAGTACTTGAAAAACTTGGGGGGTTAGTACGAATTTCTATTAATTTCTTTCACAGACTTGTGACTAAGGGGTAAGTTGCCTAGGTCTGTACTATTTACTAAACAAACAATTCTCTCATAATATTTTCAGCTGCAGTTTAAATATACAAAGTATGTGACATAATGTCCAGGGACAGAAATGGTGACACGCCCCTCCATCTTGCAGCACAATATTATGGTCACATGGAGGGCTCTAACCTCCAGAGCCCCCCACCCAGTTTTCTATGCCTATGCTTGTACTATAAATACAGAAACTATTTATCATTAATTTTTAGTCCTTAATGCATTATTATGATAATAGTTTCTGTGTTAGTTCTGTAATAATTAAGTTACAGGTATACTATGTCACTATAGCTAGTGAACATGTACACACATGCACTCCTATACATGTACTCTGTATAATATGAGGGATAAATATGTAATTAGTGTCATTTGCATGCATTAACACATACTTACTGGCTCATTTCTGGACTTCCTCTTGAGTGACACACCCACTTTCAAGGGGGACTTGCTTGCTTCATTTCTCTCTTTATATACCTGTCCTCTCATGTCATTCAACTCCTTTTGTAATTGCCGTTCTCTTGCTCTAGATTCTTTTAGTTCATGTTGTAGCATGTTTCTCTGAACTTGGTGCTGTTTCACTGCTTCTTGATATTGTACATCCTTTGAATCTAAAGCATTTTGATATTCTTCTCGAAGTTCCAGTTCAAGCCTCTGTACTGATGCAGTCTGCTTTCTAGACTGCTTCACACTGTGCGTGTATCGTTTCTTGCTCTTCAGTGAGGCTAGTCGCTCACATAGATATTCGGCAGAGGGTCTCTCTGTCTCAATGTCCTTGAGACAGTGCAATGCTACAGGTCGGAGGGGGTGATCAGGATCTATCAGGTCAATATCCTTCTTACGACGCTCAATTTCTGGTACTAAGACAATTATCCGACCTGTCGGGTATCTGCTGTCCATGATAAATGCTGTGGCATCTCCAGGATTAGGGAATTTTTGTGTAGCTATTTGGACTGTAAGAACTCCATACGAGAAGCAGTCCAGTTTATTGGAGTAGTGAGGAGGTAAGGTTAGTGCCTCTGGAGGCATGTAGACTGCTGTTCCTGGGCACTGGGTGAGTGGGGTCATGTGAGGGTTCATGTCCATCAGCTTAGACATCCCAAAATCGGTCACCTTTGATCTGCTTCCTGCACCGATCAGCAGGACATTGTTGCTGGAGAGGTCTCTGTGGATGATGGAATTGGAGTGGAGGTAGGCCAGAGCGAGTGCTACATCATGGCAAATGTTTAGCTGGATGTGATAAGGGATTGTAGAAGTGGATCTCTTCAGGAATTTTGTTAAACTCTCGTCCATCAGCTCCATCAGGAGAACTGGCCTTCCTGTCTCAGGATTTCTAGCAGTTCTTAGGAACTGCACGATGTTTGGATGTTTAATGTTTCTTAAAAACTGACACTCTTGCTGAAACCTCTCAAGGAATGTATTTATCCCTGGGTCATTGTCCTGGAACATGATGTCATGGAGTAGTTTTGCAGCACAAGGTAGCTGCCCACACTTTGCCTTGTAGACCTTGCCACAGGAACCAGTTCCAAGTATTTCATTAATGTAGATCTCATAGGTTAGCTCTTTCAAAGGTGAAGCCATCTTTTCAAACACCCGTTTCAGGAACCTTCTCCCGTAAGCGGAAGGGAAATCAGTGGAACCTTTTCCACGCAATCACGGGGGCTAGGTTCCAACAGAATTAACCCTTTAGTTACTAAATATTGGTTGGGAACCTAGCTCTCTTAGAACAGCTTTAAAAAGTATGGCTTTTTATTCTCAGCTGAAGTTATCTCCCCTCAAATTGATGGTGACACATCGTTCTAAGTCAGTAAGTAGAAAAATGTTGTTCACGGGAGTGGATACTGTGGAGAACACTGGACAGGAGGACCCAAATATTGCACATGTAAGTGAGAGCAGTGAACACGATCTTACTGATGACCATGAGCCCACCTGGCTGACACTGGATCTCCCTGATGCTGAGCCAACTCATCATGAGCTTCAGTGCAAATCATATGTGAAGGGATGGGAGCAGTTACGTACTAAGCTAGTGTCAGCATTCACAGAGTGCAGTGCTATGCCAGTGGGACAAGAAGGTCTGTTTTGTGCTGAATCAGCTAAATTTCGTTGCCAAGAGTGTGGACCACAAGCTTTTTTTCGGTGAATTATGCTGGTGTGGCTATCACTAAAAAATCAATCATTTCCGTACTCCAGAGAAATGGGAGGTAAGCAAATAATACATATGTTATGCTTACTCGTCATTAAACTTTTAGAATGACCACTTTGTTGCTGTCGACTTGGGTCCTCAACTGGTTGATGTTTTACCTGTCCATTGCTGTTCTACAATCAAGGAAATAGCAATTCGCTGTATGGATGAGCATGGTAAAGTGACACTAACTAATGTATATAATTCACCATTCACTGATGATCTTTTCTTCCTAAGGTGTTGAGCATTCAATTTGGTTTATGTGTTGTAACTGTAAGCCACTTGCTGTAACTTTAATAAGAGCCCAACTTTGGCCTGCTACTCCACATTATCCTAACTTTACTTTCTCATTTAAGCTCCTTGATTTGGCAGAATCCTTGCTACTGGAATGTCAGGTGGCATTGAGGGATTTTTGCAATGCCTTGTACTTTAGATCTCCTCATCCAACGTTACAGGTAAAATACTCTTCATTTGATGGTTCATAATACTAATGATAGTAATTAATGTATTGCAGAGAAGAGATATCTACTCCAGTCTGATAGATGCTTTTGAAGTATATAGGTACATACTTTACAAACATAATTTTAAATCTTGTTAGAATTCTTCTCTTGTGAGTTTCCAGCCAATTCTGTCTTGCATTATAGGTCCTTCAAACACAGTATTAGGCACCTTACCCATCTTTCAGATAATTTGGATGCAGGAAATGTGTGCCCAGCTTGCCCAAGAGTATAGGTTCTTTATAATTATTACTGTACAGAGTGACATTGTGTATGTGATTAAGGGAGAAGGGAAGGTAGTGTATTCGTTAGTTGCACTGTTTGGACTTCCTCGAAATAAATCTGCTGGAAAAAGCTTTAGACAACCTATTCATGGCAAACTATTTTTCTGTGATCAAGACAGTGTGGATGAGTTTGTGAATAATTCCCAAACTATTAAAATATCTGCAAAGGTAGCACAAATCTTGTTCCAATATCAAATATTTAGTTTTTGTATGATATATAGGAGTGCAGTGAATTTTTAGCTGGGAATATGCTGAGGAGTGCCACAAGATATAGTGCACTGGATGAGACAGCTCTCTTTGGCTCTGCATGCCGCCATGAATTTCCATGTATCTTTTTTAATCTCAAGCATGGAGAGAGGTACATGTTAATCAAACTGTACTGCATATGCATTTTGTTTGAATTTAGGTTATCTTATGCTGTTTATCTAATTGAAGAACTCTTAAGGAGGTGTAATGGAAAGACAGTATACATCACATATGATATAGCGTGTAGGTTGCAAAAACATCTTAAGGTACAATGATAGTGTCAATTAACTGACCACAAATTAAATGCCAACTGCTCTAGATCTCTGGTAGAACTGATTTGTTGGAGAGAATCTCACTCTGTCTCCCTAGCTTTCATTGTTATGGTCATAAGGCATCTTGCCAAGTAAGTGCAGTAATAGAAAGAATCCCAAGAGATGATGGCTAATATCTTTAGATTTTGTTTGGTCCACTGAGGTGCAAAGGCATAGGGCTGAGTGACGGTGAAGTGATGGAACATCTCTGGTCATTCCTTAGACGCTTCAATAGAATGACAAAGGAGATGAGACCTTCTCATCGCATTGATGTCCTGGCTCATGCACTTATCTACTATGGTATTAGAAAAAAGGAAAAAATGGGTATATAATATGTATGGTATGGTGTGGGGTTTGTCACACATGTATCCCTTTGCTCAACTGTATAGCCCAGTTACTTGTAACAAGATGGAAGAGGGCAAATGTGGTGAAAGCTGTTGCTGAAGAAACATTACACTCACTAGCCAGCACCTTTGAAGGTCTGTTTGTTTTATGAGTACTCAGTCCCCCTCATGAAACCATTACATTAGGTGGCTGTGTTTCTGTAGAGCAGTGGTTAAATGAGGAGTTGACTATAGCAACAAATGAAAAGGAAATACCAAGTAATGTGTACATGTATTCCAGAAACTTGTTTTCTAAAACATTGGTATAGAACCCCTATAGTTCTAAAACATGGAATTAGACCCCCTCTATTTCAAAAGCATGAGGCTTTCTATAGTATGGGATTAGAGCCTCTATTTCTAAAGCAACCTCTCTATTAGCATAGAATTAGAGCACCCTGTGGATTTTGTACTCTGTGTATCCTCTAGGTATCTTAGTCCCACAGTGGAAGTGTGAGTATTTCCAGTTGCTATGTTCATATTTCCAATTGAGGTAATTTCTATGTCTTCAATGATTGAGGTAATGTGTGATTGAAGTGGGACCTTTAGTAAGGACAGTGCACCACAAGTTAACTTCCCTGTAGAACTACCTTCGTATAATGGCTATAACAAAATGGTTGGTCCTAATGTGTCTGTGATTTGGAGGTTCCAGTTTTGAGGATGAGGGAAGGAAGATAGTTGTAGTAAGACTATAATATTATAATGGCCACTTTGGGACCAGTGGTATATTTTCCACTATTCAGAGGTTTAAAATCCATTAGAAGAGAGGTTCCACTCTATATTAATATTTGTGCTCTGTTACATAAAGGGAGAAGCTTACATATGGACACATCCTATATGAAGAAAAGCTAGTTCATTATCATGAGCTTCAAATGTTAGAGTATGATGTATTTTCAATGGTTTAGTGGTTATTTGTCTTTTAATGTGTATAGACTTGATAAGCAACTTTTTGATCTGGAGCAAAGGCACTGCTTACCTTGCAGGTGGGACCAGTCACACCCTGACTACCAACAATTGAGTGCTACTTTTTCAAGGGAGAAGAGAAGTCATGTAGTTCAGGCTATGTGGGCTGCTTCCAGCAGGAGGCAATTTCTTTTGAAATTGAAGGCTAAATATGCTGGTATGTTGGACCTGCTGATTTAATGGTTTCGCCTAATCAGGTGTGTGTAACAATGCAGATGGTCAAAAAATTGCTAAAAAGTTGGCTACGCAGATAACCAAAGAGGTGAAATCTATAAAGGCCCTACTTCCAGAGTATAATGCATGTCAAATGGCTATTGACAATCATACTTCGTCATTGAGCATTCAAGAGGCACTAGATCCCACTATACTCAGTAAAATGCTGTATCCTCACTCCAGTGTTCCCTCAAAGACCAGGCAAGACCTTATAGATGCACATATCCAGGTTCAACGTGCCTGTGAGGAAGTAGAAATGCTGAAGGCAGAGATGGGCAACATGGTAATATATTTTAAAGAGAGATGTAAGACCCTGCAGGACTCAATTCAGTTGTTTAAGACAAGGGAGGATGCATTTGGTAGAGGTTTATCTCTACTAAAATCCATGTACCTCCACACAGACAGCAATCTTCAGAATTGTGTGAAACTGTTTGAAGTCACTAATGAAGCTGAAGTGAATGAAGATTCAGATTGTGAATCAGACTTGAAATGCTCTTCTGATGATGATTATATATAACCTACACTACATATATATTACACTATTATACATATATACCCTGATCACTCATAAAATTACCCTGTGGATTGCATTATATATTATAATAATTATTATTATTATAGACATTATTATAGAAGGGGAATTATATCACTACCTATTCAGATAGTTTTAGTAAAGCAGCATTACACAGTGAACATGTGTTCATCAAATCAACTTCAAGACCTTTACAGTCATGGTGGTACCATTTCTGCAAGGGGAACACTCTATCATGGGCCAAGTAATGTCATTTACTGTCCTACAAATACAATATATTTTTTCTTGAAAATGTTTCTTGATCTTTGTGCTATCTTACGTAATGTTATTATACCGGTATTAAATTATTGTGACGTCATTTTTATGATTTGTGTTAGTATTTAAACGTATGTGTTCATTTATTTAGTTAGTTCAGTTTAGAGTTCAGTTCTGTTCAGTTCAATGTTCAATATAATACTTTCTCTTCAATTGAGCGAGCCATCAGCGAAAGAACCTACAACAATAAATACAACATAGTGGCGACGAGTACGGGATGATGGCTGCAGTGCTGGGCAAGATTGAAGAGTTTGATCGCCGGAAAGAAGATTGGGATCTCTACATTGAGAGGCTAGAACATTTTTTCGTGGCAAACGCCATAACCGAACCGGAAAGAAAGAGGGCAGTATTTCTCTCGGTGATTGGGGCATCCACTTACAAGACACTGCGAAGCCTACTCTCGCCAAACAAGCCGGGTGAGCAAGATTACAGAGAGTTAGTACAGAAACTATCGGAGCATTACAGTCCGAAACCTTCCGAGATCGTGGAAAGGACTAAGTTTCACTCGCGCTTCAGAAAGCCAGGTGAATCAGTTGCCAGTTTTGTTGCTCAGCTTCGTTCATTGTCTGAACATTGTAACTTCGGAGACAACCTAGAAGTAATGATCCGAGACCGATTAGTCTGCGGAATAAACGATGACACCGTACAGAAGAGGCTACTTTCCGAGTCGAAACTAACTTACCTGAGAGCGGTGGAATTGGCACAAAGTCTGGAGAACGCTGACAAGAACGTCAAGCTACTGGGAAGGCAAGGCAGACTGGGAAATGGCAACCCACGAGGTGAGGGACAAGGCACCCTAGTGAACACCACAATACTGCAGAAAGGCAGGGGAACAACTGTTACTGGGATAGTTTGTTTTCGATGTGGAAAACCAGGACACACTGTGCCCAAATGCAGGATGTCAAGGACAGTTAAATGTCACCTATGTGGCAAGACGGGACATGTACAGAAGGCATGCAAGAGCAGTGACAAGTGGGCAAGTCTAAAGAAAGCAACAGGATCCTCAACAGGAGCTACAACCCGAACAGTTAGTCAATTGGAAGAAGACCATCATGACATTGACCCTACTACCCTATTCAGAGTTAGTTCCAAGTCAAGTATACCACCTTTGGAAGTGGAGGTGAAGATGGATGATTGCATAGTGAAGATGGAAGTAGACACTGGTGCAACACTTTCTTTGATGTCTGAGACTACCTTTAGAACCTTGTGGCCAAGGAGGAGTCTTGTGGCTAGTGAGGTGAGACTGAGATCTTACACTAAAGACCCCATACCAGTAATTGGTCAGTGTAATGTAAACATTGTATATAATGATCAGACAGCTGAGCAGCTGCCTCTGATAATAGTGAAAGGGGCAGGACCAAGTCTTTTTGGGAGAAATTGGCTTAACCACATAGTGTTGAACTGGAGAGAGATCTACCATGTTCATGGTGACTCATTGCAACAAATACTAGACAAGTATCCATCTGTGTTCCAGGAAGGATTGGGAACTCTTAAAGGTTATGAAGCCAAAATTCATGTTGATCCAAATGTACAACCACGTTTTCACAGAGCTAGACCTGTACCTTATTCTATCAGAGATAAAGTTGAAGCAGAATTGAAACGATTACAAGATGAGGGCACAATAGAAGCAGTGGAGCATTCTGATTGGGCTACACCGATTGTGCCGGTGCTGAAACCAGACAAGTCTGTCAGGATTTGTGGGGATTTTCGAGTTACAGTGAACCCAGTATCTAAGTTAGATACATATCCGATTCCAAGAGTGGAGGACCTTTTTGCATCACTGAAGAAAGGCAACACATTTACAAAGATTGATTTGAGTCAGGCATATCAACAATTGCCACTGGACAAGGAATCACAGAAATATGTGGTCATTAATACACACAAGGGTTTATTTCGATACAAGAGATTGCCGTATGGAATTGCTTCAGCTCCAGGGATATTTCAACGTGTAATGGAAAACATTCTACAGGGCCTATCTGGAGTGACATCATTCATTGACGACATCCTCATTACAGCTCCAACTGAAGAGAAGCATCTTGAATTGCTCGAGGAGGTGTTGAGACGATTAGACAAAGCGGGACTACGTATCAAATTGAAGAAATGTCAATTCTTACAGTCATCAGTAAGGTACCTGGGTCATGTGATAGACAAGCATGGATTACACCCACTGCCAGACAAGGTGGAGGCTATCAAAGACGCTCCCACACCACGTTCAATCCAGGAACTCAAATCGTATTTGGGTTTACTCACATATTATGGGAAATTTTTACCAAATTTATCAACCACTCTTTTTCCTCTCTACAGGTTACTGAGGAAGGATTTTCCTTGGAAGTGGGACTATGAGGAAGAGAAGGCATTCCAGAAGTCGAAGGATATGCTCACGTCCAGTAGTCTATTGACTCATTTTGACTCCAAGCTACCATTGATGTTAGCATGTGATGCATCTGCTTATGGCATAGGGGCAGTACTCGCTCACAGGATGCCAGATGGTTCTGAGAAACCTATTGGATATGTCTCACGAACACTCTCGAAAGCTGAACAAAATTATTCTCAACTTGAGAAGGAAGGCCTATCCCTAGTGTTTGGAATAAAGAAGTTTCATTCATACGTGTTTGGACATCCATTTGAACTCATTACTGATCATAAACCATTACTAGGTCTACTGAGGGAAGATCGTGCTACTTCACCTCAGGCATCAGCCAGAATTAAACGTTGGTCACTATTTCTCTCATCTTATGAGTATACCTTGGTATTCCGAAAAACTAGTGCTCATGCTAATGCTGATGCATTGAGCAGATTACCCTTATTGGTGGAACCTGCAACCACACAGACACCCCCTGAATTAGTTTTGTTAACTGAACATCTGGATGATTCTCCAGTAACGGCTGATGATATACGTAAATGGATCAAGAAAGACCCGAAACTTTCTCAGCTCCTACAATTCATACTGCAAGGATGGCCAAACCACTGCAGTTCTGATTTAGAACCATTTTTCTCGAAGAGAGCAGAATTGTCAACATATGACGGATGTATTCTATGGGGGACCCGAGTTTTCATTCCACAGGGAGGAAGAGATGCGGTGCTACAGGAGTTACATGGAGGACACCCTGGAATTTCAAAGATGAAGGCGATGGCTAGAATGTATGTTTGGTGGCCTGGTATTGATTCTGATATTGAGAAGACAGTTCGTTTATGTGGAAACTGTCAGGAGGTTCAATCATCACCTCCAATTGCACCTTTGAACCCGTGGAGATGGCCAACTAGACCATGGTCACGTCTACATGCAGATTTCGCAGGTCCATTTGAGAACAAAATGTTTCTGATTCTCATAGACGCTCATTCCAAATGGATTGAAGCATTTCAAACATCTAATGCAACCTCAAGAACTGTTATTGATGAACTTAGAACAGTTTTTGCCAGATTTGGCATCCCAGAGATGATTGTTACAGACAATGGTTCATGTTTTGTCAGTGAGGAGTTTGAATCATATTTATCTAAGAATGGAATCAAGCACACTACCTCTGCTCCTCACCATCCTGCATCAAATGGTCTCGCTGAAAGAGCAGTACAGATAGTGAAGAGAGGTTTGAAGAAAGACACTTCAGGTGACATCAAAACCAGATTAGCCAGAGTTCTATTTAACTACAGAATGACACCTCAGAGCACCACTGGTATTTCCCCTTCTGAACTACTATTAGGAAGGAGGCCGAGGACCAGACTAGATCTGTTGAGACCAAACACTGCTGAAAGAGTTGAACAGAAACAACATCAGCAGAAAGTAAGACATGATACGAACACTAGAGCTCGAACTTTTGAAGTAGGAAATACAGTATTTGTCAAGAATTTTGGACCAGGAAGGAAGTGGCTACCAGGAAAGGTCACAAAGGTCACTGGACCAGTTTCTTATCAAGTTAAGTTAACGGATGGAAGACATCGTCGATGTCATGTGGATCAGTTGAGAATTCGAATATTGGCTCCAAATTCGGTTCCAGAAGTATTTGAGCCAAAACCAGTGGAAGATCTGGGAATCCCTTATCCAGAGCCAGAGGAACCAACAGAAGAACCTCAAACATCAGTTTCTCAGCCAAATCTAAACTCACCTGTTCCGAACATTCCACCAGAACCTGCGTCTGAAACTGCTACAGGAGATAGTACCACTACTACTACTACACCAGTTCCAACTCAAACTCAACGTACCTACCCAAGTCGTAATCATGCAAAACCTGATTACTACCACCAGATTCGATGGTGATCGATCGATCAATAACTTTAAAACAACTGTATGTTAACCTATAGCTACAATAATTACCCTATGTAATACCCTAATACTATACTGTATGTATTTATTTGTGCTGTGTAGTAAGTAATTTTCCTTTTTTCTTTAAGGGGGAAGGAATGTGCTATCTTACGTAATGTTATTATACCGGTATTAAATTATTGTGACGTCATTTTTATGATTTGTGTTAGTATTTAAACGTATGTGTTCATTTATTTAGTTAGTTCAGTTTAGAGTTCAGTTCTGTTCAGTTCAATGTTCAATATAATACTTTCTCTTCAATTGAGCGAGCCATCAGCGAAAGAACCTACAACAATAAATACAACAATCTTCATCCCTAGAGGAATTAATTCTTCTTTTCCTCTTCACTGGAAATCAATCCAGGTATCCCCTTTCAAGCCCTTCAAGAAGATGTTGTCAAAGACTTAAAGTGTCAAAAAAAGATCCTGCTGGATCATGGCCATGCACCAGTTCAGTTGCAAATGCAATTGCAAAAAGACCACAATCTGATCCGTTTGGTTGGTTTTGTACATCAACAACATCGAAGTTTATTATGTCTGGCTGTGGCCTTACTATAGAACAAATGGCCATTTGAATGTCCAGGGACATGCGTACACGTGATGCAAATGCACTGTCATAGATCAAGACTATGTCATTATATTGACTGTTCCTTGCTACGGTAAACCAATGAGAGTTGCAAGTATTCAGAATCTGTATGAACTGAGTGTAAGGAGGAACAGCTGGGAACAATTCTTTCCTTTTAGAACACTGAGTGTCCATCCAGCCTTGTATTTTATTCCCACTCTGATTCTTCAGCAGCATCTGTGCTGCATAAATGATATTGTCGTTCAACCACCGATTTGATTGTAGGATCTCCTTGTCTCTTTGGTAAAGGTCCAGGTGTGGAATCCAGAGGGTGGGGTCTGGTTTACTGGGGCTACCAGACACCACAACAGGATTAATTCCTTTAGCTTGAACAGAAGATTTCTCACAAAGCAAGAGTTGGGCTAAAATGGAGCTTTGGGATGGACGAGGAGACTCACTATCAGTTTGCTGAGTTATCAGTTTCTTGGTGGAGGAAGTACATTCAGATGGTTGAGATATAGAGGGTTTATTGGAACATGGCTGAGATGTAGAGGAGTTATTGGAATATGGCTGAGATGTAGAGGGTTTATTGGAACATGGCTGAGATGTAGAGGGTTTATTGGAATGTGACATAGATGTAGAGGTCTGACTGGAACATGGTCGAGCTGTAGAGGGAGGTAGCTTGGATGTACATTTCTGAGGTCTAGAGGTCTCATTAGCACTGGAGGTCATGCTGGTGTTAGGTTCAGTTGATGGAGTAACTATAGAAGAAATTGGTGGAGGGTTTCCTGCAGACATGTACAGGATAAATTTTTCAGCAACTTAACTCAAATTTCACATACTATCCCAATGACCCTACAAGGGCTGGTCCCAACAACCCCTACAGTTTATAGCCACAGTGTGCGTGCATGCGTGTGTGTGTGTGTGTGTGTGTGATGTAGGTAACTGCATACCAGCAAGAATAACAGAATGCAGATACTGGATAATTTTGGATGAAGAACAGCATGATGCATTAGTTGTACTTGTGAACTGCACATCATCTTCAAAATAGCCAAATGCAAATCCAGTATAGCCAATGTTCTCCAGTTCTTCAAACTAAATCAATAGAGTATGGAAGGATTAAACATGCCAACAAGGTCACATTATAAAGAGAGACAGAGGGACATGGGGTGATGTGCCCAAAGGAGATTTTAGAACAGTATGTGAAGATGGTTATGGCATATCCTACAATATAGTAATGGGGAAGGATGAAAGGTATGTACTGTAGGCTATTAAATAATGCTTCAGAAATTATCTACCTATTCTTTCTACCCCACCCTTTAGTGAATTACAGTATCCACAGAAAACATTAATGTGAAGAGAGATCTTTAGAAATGCTTTTATAAGTAGTTCTGAACACAGACTACCCAAAGAGCACTAATGGATTATCCAGAGTCACTTATGTAACTTTGCTTTTTAGGTGGCATAATCTGCCTAAAGGGGAGTTCCATGAAAGCAGCTACATTAGACAGGCTTTAGTGTATACAGTGGAACCTCCAAATAATGGACATGCTGTGAGTGTGGGTGTCCCCTCTCAGGAGGCAAAAATATTGGCTCTATAGAGAAGTCTACTTTTTGAAACTTTTATATCCATTCATAGTGTTCTTTATGTTGTAGGTTCCACTGTATGGCCAACTTAGTGACCACTCTAAGAGTATACCAACACAAGTATATATATACCAGTTTCTGAATTCTCATAAAGAGCCTTTTCCCTTCTCTCATGATGTGCTTATCTGTAAATAAGCTCAACTTTTCTCCTGAATGTTGGACAATGGCTTTCTTTCCAGTATCACTGATTAGCTGGTATGCTTTACTGGCAGATTCTGAAAACTGACTAGTTCCACCTCTCATAGCAGCTCTTCCATCTAGTTGTGGTCATGGTGAATGTGTGTGTGTGTGTGTGTGTGGTATACTCTATATTATGGTGGTATGGTATTTCAGGCATCAGAAAATCAGCATGGCAATTATTTCCAAATCTTGGAGAATAGCTAGACCAGAGACAGCTATAAATGTCCTTTCAGTACCAGATTTGACCCTAACACACAAGTTAAACACACACATGCAAGGTAGTTTTGTTTTTTGTTCTTTTTTTGTAAGGGGGAGGAAGTCAACATGGCAGTCAACATGGCAGTCATGATGTCAGTCAGGAAGATTTTTTTCTAGAGCACCTGACAAGTAGAAACCATTCTGTAATTAGTTTTCTTGTCCAGGTAAGCCCTGTATATATTTGAAGACTACTCGCTTAAAGGGGGATCTTCATCCCAGCCCAACTGGGTTGGAGGTATTGGGAACCACAAATACAACAATCACTTTATAAGGAACTGAATGCTGAGCATTAGGACCAGAATCACATTATTGTATTACACTAACCTAAGAGTGGGTTATGTACATGATTGTAACTCATGAGTTAGTGGAAATAATCACAAATGAATCAATAATTACTCTGGGCTGAAGTGAGCTCACTTGGTTACTCTGGGGTGAGTGGGCTTACTTATATTACAGACATTAATTAAACTATAGTAATATAAATAGCCTATAGCAATAACAGTGTGGGTTATGTGCCTAAAACCTACAGCTTTCAACCAATTAGCTAAGATGTGAGGGTGGAAAAATGACACGTAAAATGCTGAAACCATAAAACTACCATTTCTTCTATGCCCTTACCTTCACTCTTGCCATAGTTCTTCATGAACTGGTGCCATCTTGATACCTTTTTAGAACACCTAACTTCTATTTTTTTGTTCCTAGCATTCCATTGCCTATAGTTTTTTCTTTATCCACCTCTGTAATAATTATATTATTATTACATGCGTTGGGGTCTACATAATTATTGTGTAACTCAACCTTCACTTGTTCAACAGTCAGTCCTGTCTCATTAGCAGCACGCTGGATAAATACATTATATTGCCTCCCCACACCTTTCATTCCAGAACAATACAAGGAATTTAGCAGAGAAGTCTGGTAAGTGGAGAACTTTCTTTTATTGCCTTGCACATTCCTAGCCTCAACTTCACCACCACTACTAGAATCAGATAGGAGATCTAAATCCATATTCTCTCGCCAGATCAGAGTAGCTAGGTGGTGGCCAGCTAGGAGCTCGTGATAGTGACTAAAGGGTTAATTCTGTTGGAACCTAGCCCGTGATTGCGTGGAAAAGGTTCCACTGATTTCCCTTCCTCTTACGGGCGAAGGTTCCTGAAACGGGTGTATCAAATCATGTGACCAGTAGCGTCGTGAAAGGGGTGCAAATGGGTTCATTTGCACCCAGAACACTTAATTTTGCACCCATACACACTTACTTACATCCATGCAGAGTAGCTCACTCAGTCTTTAGCTGCCAGCTAGCTATAAAATAAACTGTGCGCTAGAACGAGCGGCTGCTGCTGCAGCTAGCTATTCACCCGGTTCAGGATCTTTCTCCACTACGTGTACTGGAAAATTAATGAAACTCGCTCAGTAAATCTACTGGTGATTTTGTACCTCACGCATGACCACACCTCCCTTTTTTAACCCCTTCATACGCTCTTTGCTATAATGGCGTATAGTTTTGAAGCTCACCCATAGGCCTACAGCTGGAAGGAAGTCTAGTGAATCTATTCATAGAGGCATTTTCAGCCAGCTTAAAAATCCTGTGGAACCAGAGGACAATACTGATTACACCCCCCCCCCCCCCCCCCCCCCCCGTCTTGATTCTCCAATGGACACTGCAACTGCTCACTGTTCCATTACAGATAATCTTGTAGAACCTACAGGACATGAACTTGAGCAGATCTATAGTTGCTGGATGGGATTGTATTAGAAGTGGAATTATTGGAGCTGTGACAGAAGTTGCAGCGATGCCCATTGGACAGCTATGTCACATTTGTGAAGAAGCTGCTTCACTGCGATGCCATTGTTGTGGACCTCTTGGCTTTTATTGTCTTGTGTGTTTCCAGAAGTGTCACAGTAGGGTTAATATCTTGCAGAGAAATGGGAGGTACAGTACAAGCAGTTGTAGCTATAGTAGACCATTGCTATGCTTTTAAATCCATAATTATTCCTTCGTTTGTAAGGGAGGCTGAATTTTATTTAGTCAATGCTATGTAATATTACACTTTTATTACAGGATAATCATTATGTACCCTTTATACGTGCTGATCAACATGTTGATGTTCATCCACAGCATCTATGCACAACAAAAAAAGAAGTATATATTCACTGTGTGGATGAATTTGGTAAGTCCAAGGTATTGGCTATAGGCTAATTTAACGAGTTTTTTTTATATAGGGATGGAACATAAGATATTCTTTACTGCTTGTGGCTGTGAGCCTCTTGCTGTTACTCTGGCAAGAGCTGAACTTTGGCCTGCTACACCACATAATCCTAAGTTTGCATTTACTTTTGCTCTTCTTGATTGGGCAGAAGCTTTGATGCTTGAGTGTCAAGTTGCTTTAAAGGATTTTGTAACTGTTTAAAGTTTAAAAGTCCATTTCAAACTCTTGAGGTAGCTACTAATGATAATAGCTAATAGTAAAAATGTCATTCCTCCCCCCTCCCCTTTAAAAACAGAGGAAAGATGTCTACTCTTCCCTCATTGATTCTTTTGAAGAATACAGGTATTGTATGTCCACTATTACAATGGATATTCTGCTAGCTCATATTTGAGATACAAAAAGTATTGTGATTATGGTGTGACTGAGTTAATGTTATTACCTGGGACGATCAATCTAAAGGTGACCTGACCAAGTATAAGTTTCAGTGAACAAATTTCTAGCTTAGTAGGTCACAAGTTGATTCTTTTGATAGTTCCTGCAAATAGGTGGACACAGAGTTGTTTAGTGTTTGGTATTCTCTTTGGTGTTCTAGTTGCCACATGTCAAATAGTAACTAGGGGGGAGTGGTGTCCTACTTGGAACATTTCTTGCCAACAATTTCTGTCCACCCAGGTATAAAAAAAGAGTGGTGGTATATATACTGCCCAGACCATCCTGACAAAATTAATGCCCAATTGTCTATATTGATAGATTTCTCAAGCATAAGCTTCGCCATCTAGATTATCTGTTGGAAGATCTTGACCCAGGAAGCATTTGCCCAGCATGTCCACAGGTTTGTTCACCATTTTGGTAGGTATTTTTATCATTATGTGCTATGTTCATGATTGTCAGGATGATGGAAAATAATATATCTGTTCAATGGATGCATTGTTTGGGCTTCCACGGAAAAAGGCTGCTGGTGTTAGCTATAGAGAACCCCTTCATGGAGATTTGTTTTTTAACAACCAGTCAGCTGTAGACCAGTTTGTGGTAGAGAATAGTGAGCAGTCAACATCTATGCCCAATGTAAGTGAGAAAGACCATGGACTGGCTCAATTAGCTGGTTAACATGTTTGCAGGCATGCACATATTCTTTTTGTTATCCCCCTCTTGTAGTTAAAATGTAGGACCACATTTTAAACTGTAGTTGACCATTCTGATTGTTAGTGAATATTATTGTGTTCCCCACTAACTGTCCACAAGTTTTAACACAAAGTAGATTCCCACTGTCCATTTTGCAACCATACTCAAACAAACACCCATTCATTGTACCTTATAATAAATAGGAAGTTTATCCAGAAAGTACTACTGTACCTTGGTATAGAACTATTCAGATAAATAAATAAGGTCTACTTTTTTTACTTCAATCTATATAGGCATGTAATGACTTTCTGGCTGGTAGCATGCTTCCTAGTGCTAATAGGTACAGGGTCCTTGATGAAACTGCTGTTTTTGGGTATTGCTGTCAACATGAGTTTCCAGGGAAGTACATTAATCTGAAGCATGGAGAAAGGTATGTCTATATATGTAATGAATGGGAGTACATGTAGTGAAACCTGTAATCCTGGAGTAATCTTCATTCAGAGGCTCGTTATTGTGCCATATTAATAGGCTGGCGTATGCTGTGTGGATGTTAGAAAACATTCTTCAATCACATTCCCAAAGTACATCTCAATCTCACTTGTTTGTTATGTATGACATCGCTTGTACTTTATTCAGCCATCTAAAGGTATGTATATGCTTGTCTGTCATGGAGGAGGGATGATGGTTATATGTACCTCTGCACATGTAATGTGTGCCACTTGTTTTTGTATAGTCACAACAAAGATATGATATCCTTAATAAGACTCACCTTTGCCTGCCTACTTTTCATTCATATGGCCACAAAGTTTCTTGTCAGGTAATTTTGTCACAGGAAACATACAGTGTAACCATAATGTAATGTAGGTTCTCTTTGGTCCCCTGGTAGGTTCTCTTTGGTCCCCTGAGATGTGAAGGAATTGGCCTCAGTGATGGTGAGACCATGGAACGTCTTTGGTCATATCTACGTAGGTTCTCACGAATGACCAAGGAGATGCGACCAGCACACCGTATTGATGTGTTGACCAGTGCACTTGTCTATTACGGAATTCAGACCAAAGAGAAGCTTGGTGTGTGCACATTATGTGTGCATTAATAGTTAATTCCCTATTTTTGTTCGGCCTTGTTGCTCCTCACAAGATGGGAAAGAGCATTGAGGACTAAATTGGTTGCTGAAGAAACTCTGCACCAACTCATAACATGTCCACTTCATGGTAATTTTTGCCTAAATTTATGAAGTGGTCGAGCTAGAATTATGCTATTTGCCACATAGAAATTGATAGCACAGTAAAACAGTGGCTGTGTGAGGAGACTGAAAGCTGCAATGTTTCACATCCCAGAACTAGTAAGATATCTTACATTTTGATTAACAACTATTCAGTGGCAGGTTTCATATTTTCAGACTCTTCAAGACTTTTATTCACTAAGGTTAGCACTGAAATGCCATGCCTAGCTGAGAATGACACTGAAGTC
This sequence comes from Diacarnus erythraeanus, assembly GCA_964016965.1. Classification (NCBI taxonomy): domain Eukaryota; kingdom Metazoa; phylum Porifera; class Demospongiae; order Poecilosclerida; family Podospongiidae; genus Diacarnus; species Diacarnus erythraeanus. The sequence goes on from OZ024682.1 coordinate 2,192,030, forward strand.
TCTTCTGTGTCATTATTGAGTACACAGCAGCCCCCACTCTCTATATACACATACCTATTAATGTACATGCAGTACCATTACTATAAATAACATTATGCTGTGTGTTTGTCATACTATTACAGGAATCGGTTAGGCTGTGGGACTATAACTGATGCAGTGAACTATACACATCTTGCATTGTAAGTTTATAAATTTCTATTAAGTGCCTGATTTTACAATTTAATTATAATTACTTTTAGGCTAGATAAAACTTTTGAGAAGAAATATTCTATTAGCCAAAGGTGGCTTCCATCTGACAAGGAATACAAAGACTGTATGTACACAAGAGGGAACAGTTACTTTTGCACATTTGGAAAGCTGGTCAGAGAAGAATGTTTCTATTGAAGCTCAAGAAAAAGTATGTAGGTGAGACTACTGGCAGCTATAACACAACTTTATTGATGTATAATATACAGATGGACAAAAAGTAGCAAAAAAGCTGTCAGCACAGATCACTAAAGAGTCAAGAATTATTAGGACTTTGCTTGAAGAATATCAAGCATGCCAGTCTGGTCAAAATCCATCACTCACTTCTGATCCTATCACATTATCAGAGGCATTGGATCCTTCATTAGTTGAATCTAGACTTCGTGAAGTAGGAAGTTTTTGTGCTAGTGTAGCATATGGAAAAAAGAGGGAGATTATTGATTCTTACCTGTCACTGTGTCGAAGCAAGGAAGAAATATATATGCTTAAGCAAGAGGCTCAAAATGTAGCTTCCTATTACAGGCAGAGGAAGGAAATACTATTGAAAGAACTAGAAAGCCGGTCAAGTGATTCCAATTTATTCAACAGAGGATCTGCAGTATTGCTACATTCGCTGTTAACTAAAACAGATGTGCTATTTGAAAAAAGCAACCAAATTTTGCAGGTAATGCTGGAAGAAGCAGCGATGGAAGTAGAAGATAGTGATGACAGTAGTGACTGCTCCAGTGATGATGATGTACTCCACACATACAATGATCTTGGTTTATAATTATTTATGAATGTAGTTATGAAATAGAATTCACTGGTGATACTTTCAAGGTGAGGAGATAATCTGATTTATCTCTCATGATAATACAATATAATAGCTGATGCTATAATTATATAGGCTATAATATTATAGCTTCCTGCTTTCTTTCTTATATATAGTATAGTTTGCTACTGAAGCTTTTACTAGATGTATATATGTATATAGCTAATGGCAATGTAAACCTCACACAATTTTACTCTGGATCATAGATGTATAGTACTGGCAAAATGGACCTCGCCTCCCACTAGATATACTGGTAAGTGGATCCCTGGCAACGTGGACCTCGCCATAGATCTATATAACTATAGCTACTATATAATATTATAGCTATATAGCTACTGGCAATATACATGCATAGGGATATTGATTGACATTGCATGGCAATTGTGGATCTGCACTCACACATTTACTGTAAGGTTACTGTTTATGTACTGGACCTAGATGTAATTAGCTATAGCTAGCTATAGAGCTGCTGGTGTCACTTTCATATAATTATATAGACATTGACTTTTTCTGTTTGTCTTGAGATAGTCAATCACCCCAGTTTTTTTCAGCTATTTTCATTATTCAAAAGCATCATAATTATGTTTATGCAAATAGTTACATGCTTTAGAGTCTATGTGCCTATATAATTCTTCAAGAATTGCTTTACACTCTTGACAGAACCACTTCTTGTGAGAAAATTTTTCTATATCAATGGACAAGCAATCATCATGATGCCATTTGGAGCAGTCATCACATTGTATCATCCTCCTTGACTTTTCGTTGGGCATCCCACATATACAGAAGATATCTTCCACAATGGAATGTCTGATGCGTGTTCCCAGACGAACCTTCCTCTGTCCAACAAGTGGAAACCTTGAAACATGACCTTCTTCCAAACAGTTGATAAGATGTTCCCGCATTTTTAGGAAATCCCAACAACACTTTGCTGGATCAGAATAATGGGCCAATTCTGTAGCACTAGCTATTGCGCATAACCCACAATCATAGGCATTAGGTTGCTCCTGAATATTGATCAGGTCAAATTGTAGAGAGTTAGATCTTGATCTCAGCAATGAGCACATCATTTTCTTTGATTCTAGTGTAATGTTAGATCTATGACTACTGTCATAGATACATATAGTGTCTTTTAAAGAACCTTTACCATGAAAATTCAAATTAGAAGTAGCCACCCAATGATTATTATCAACATGAAGTAGTTGAATAAAAGGTGATCCTGGAGGCACTTGAAATAAACCCTTATGCTTAGAGAATTGAGTAGACTGCCACCCATATATGTATCTTTCCAGCAGTTTGTTTTTCTAATAAACACTGTGTAGCAGAAATTATGTTGTCATTTAACCATTAATGTGAATACATTTATCACTTTTAAATAATCTTAATTGAGGGATCCAATAGTCCATTTTTTCTTTAACAGTGCTAGAAGATACAGTAATAGGAAAAAAGCCTTGATAATCAATAATGGGAGAAAGTGATTGGGAGTTATCGACATCATTCATAGTTGGTGAAAGAGGGTCAGATTGATCTGGAGGAGTGTTGAGCACAGAAGGTGGTTGATTGTTGTGTTGATATTGTGTAGATAACAGAGCAGTCAAAATTGATTTAGTAGGTTTCAGCGATGATGACATTTTGGATTTTAAAGTTGTCTTGCTGAGTGATTTAGATTTGAGAGAGTGAGTTGCAAGTTTTCTGGCTAAAGGTTTGGCGGTAGTTTTGTTCGAGATGGATGATGATGCTGTGGCTTTGGAGTGAGATAGTTTTCTTGAGGTTGGTGGAGGTTTAGCAGAGGTGAGTACTTCTATTGATGGCGGAGGAGTAGTTTTGTTCGAGATGGGTGATGATGCTGTTGGAGTGAGATAGTTTTCTTGAGGTTGGTGGAGGTTTAGCAGAGGTGAGTACTTCTATTGATGGCGGAGGAGTAGTTTTGTTCGAGATGGGTGATGATGCTGTTGGAGTGAGATAGTTTTCTTGAGGTTGGTGGAGGTTTAGCAGAAGTGAATACTTCTATTGATGGCGGAGGAGTAGTTTTGTTCGAGATGGGTGATGATGCTATGGCTTTGGAGTGAGATAGTTTTCTTGAGGTTGGTGGAGGTTTAGCAGAGGTGAGTACTTCTATTGGTGGCGGAGGGTTATCTGTGGCATAACAATAACATTACTGGTGCAAGTACATAAATACCATCATGCATATACATACTTGCAATAATAAGAGAGCGGATATAGTCAATAACTTTATGAGTTACACAATGACTGGAGTCAGCAGTAGTGACTACCTGCACATCATCTTCAAAAAAACCTAGAGCAATTCCTTTATATCCCAACACTTCAAGATCACAAAACTGCATATGATACAATAGCCAGTAATAGTCTAGAATAGCTAGAACACAGTCGACCTTAGTTAAAAAATGGCTATGCAAGCACCTTTGGCTAATTTTGATAGGGAACCAGGCCTCTATGATTATGAAGGCAACCATAGATACTTAAGAATGTAAGCAAAGATGCTCGATAGAAAAATCTAATTAGTGTGACGTTACCCATTTTAATTGTCAACTGTGTCTCTATCTCCTCTCCCTCTAATCTCACTACTTCCTGATTAAAGGAATGCACACTGAATTTGTACTATAAAGTGTATTCGGGACATTTTAAGTGGCAGGGGTGGCCTCAATATCTGGGGTTGGTGGTTACTGTGGAGCACCTGCAATGTCCAAATGCCCAATAATATCTGAACCCCCTGGAGTTACAATAATATAATCCTAGCATCAATATAAAATTCAAATCACATCTCAACTGTTGTTTAACTTCTTTAGACCAACAAGAGACTGCACACTATCAATGATTAGTTATGCATGGTAAAAATCAGGACAAACACTGACATAGGTTTATCAGTTACCATCAAAATTCTTACAAGAAAATATTTAGAGTCTGAGTAGTCTCTGCCCTAGTACCCTACACTATATGATTATATAGTGGAATAATTTGATCTCTGAACATATCATTCTTAAGGGTTTTGCATGGTACAATTATTGCAAACAGAAGGCACAAGGAGCTCAGAGTAGTATAGTTTCATGGTAATGATGTGGATTCAAAAGCCATGCTTGCTGTAAGGGTCTATAATAAGGAATAATAGCTGCCAGTTTCACTGTACTACTGTAAAAATGTTTTTGAAAGTGCAACCTAGCTGTGGAGTACATATTCAAGCCATTTACATAATAGGAACAGGATCCTAAGAGCTAGCTACTTCCAATCTCGTCTATATTATGAAGATAAGAATAACTTACTAGCTTTTGAATTTTTTTTGAAAATTTTAGCCCCTGTCTTTTTAACATCCTTCACAGCCACTGCTTCATCTATAAATCTTGACACTGAATTCGTCAATCTGTCCTTTTCCTCTCTGTCAAGTGTCCTATATTTGATGCTTGCAGCCTTATTGAAGTTCCCTGCACCATCTCTCATAGCCTCTTTTCCCTCTATATAGGCATTAAAATCAAATGTAAGGTAGTTAGATTGCCATCCAGCTTTGACTGGACAATGTCTGCATAGCTAACAGTGTTCACAAACTTTAAAGCACCTGGAACAACTAGTGGCTTTTATGCAAGTTGACAAGGGCAAAAAGTGGCAGACAACCTGCCATCATTTCAGATGACATGTGATTGCTCATCTTGACCTGGCTATGCCATTTCATTATATTTTTAGCTGTAGTTATGGCTACATTGTTACTAGCAATTAGTGGACAGTTCAGTGTAGAATGTTTTATTATGTCAGTAGAACATACACACTAACCAAGTGATTCTCCATAATGTTTCAAGAACATTAGCCAAGGAGTAAGTTTTTTCTTTTTAGAGGGAGAAAATACAATGTTTGGAGCCCTTCTGGCATGCTTCCTCTTCCTGCATTTCTTCTTAATCCATCTCTGCAGGATGCAAATAATATGTCAGGTTTTTAAGTTATTCATGAATAGCAATCAGCGTTACTACACCCAAGTAAAGAAATCAGTACAGAAATCCCTACACAGATTATACATGTAACTGATGAAACAATACTTAGAAACCCCTCTCTTACCCTCACCCCATGCACCTCCCTCCTCCTTAGTTATATAGATTAGGATATTAATGCCTCTGCTTCTCCCAACTTGAAGAAAGTATAAACTATACTTTTGTTCTCAAATGGACTTAAGTATTCATGACAGTGCTTTTCTCACCTTAACTTGCTGATCTGTGAGCTTTGTTTCCCTAACTGCCTGTGCAATAAGCGAAGCATGATTCTTGCCAACACCAGTCATACCAAGCTGGTAGTAAGCATTTAAAATTGACACTTGTGTCTTACTAAACCTGATCACTTTCTTTCTACTAAGAGGCTGACTATCAACAGTCTGTTCTTGGTCACAAGATGTGTCACTGTTAGTAGAGAGACTCTCCAGTTCTACTTCAGGATCCATGGTCATTTGTCATGTGTGGGGTCCGAAATGGAAAGGGTTAAAAAAGAGGGGTGCAAAGAGCGTATGAAGGGGTTAAAAAAGGGAGGTGTGGTCATGCGTGAGGTACAAAATCACCAGTAGATTTACTGAGCGAGTTTCATTAATTTTCCAGTACACGTAGTGGAGAAAGATCCTGAACCGGGTGAGCTATTATGTAGCAGCACTTATTATGACATGTTCAAACTAAGGTTCAAAGTTCAAAGTTCACTAAGGCTAATGTCGGTGATGAAACGGTCTAGATCCTCAATACAGATACATGGCCAGGGTAGACTCACTGGATTCTTGCCTAAAAGGTATTATATGGGGGTAGATAAAATAATGTAGGACTGGTAGATAAAGTCGTGAATCTTTCTGGCAATGAAACGAATGATTTCTACTTCAACTTCACAGACCATCTTTGTGTTCTGTGCCTGATCCTGGATCCAGATACAGTGATGAATTATGTCCAAGAGCTAGCTCAAGTGATCTGACAGATTATGATGTACCAGGTTTCAATGAGGAGGATAATTTTGGGGATGATGAACTTACAGATGGTAAGAGTAGCAGCAGTGGAAGATTATCCAGTGACAGAGAGGACTGTGATCCTACCATCAGCAGTATTCTCTCATCTTTCCCACCTCCTCTCCCACCGCCCCATCCCATCCCTTCAAGTGGTAGACAATCACTTACAGAGCCTTCTGATTTGGGCACACTTCAAAGTGGACCTTCACAGCCAAAGCTGAAACAGTATGGATGCATCTCTAATAATCTTGGCTATATTACAGCCTAGTATATTTTTATATATTTAGGTACCCTCAGAGACAGTTTGGTAAAGCCAAGCGAAGTTTCAATCCTGACTGGTATCAGTGCAGAGACTGGCTAGAATACAGCATTGAGAGGGATGCTGTGCTTTGTTTCCCTTGTCGTATGTTTGGTGGTCGAGAAACTTCTTTCACCACGGTTGGATTTTCATCATGGAACAAAGCTACTGAAAGGTTTAATAACCATGTAGGCACCAATTCAAGCATCCATCAGAAATGTGTGATGTCCTGGAAGAGCTTCTTGCTGGCTCAATCCAAAGGTGTGGAATCACCAAGTTTGTACCATCAGTATTACATATAATATGAATATCTCTTATTGCAGGTTTTGTTTATCAACAACTTGGTAACTTTCGAAGACATCAAATCAAGGAGAATAGGGAATACCTCAGAGCTCTTTTGGATGCAATTTTGTTTCTATGCAAGTAGGAACTAGCTCTAAAGGGGCATAGGGAAGGAAAAGATTCTGAAAACAAAGGTAACTTCTTGGAACTCCTGGATCTTTTATCCAAAAGAGATTCGGACTTTAGAAAGCTGTATGAATCTCGCCCACGCAATGCTACCTATACCCACCCTGGGCTAGGGCTAGGGCTAGGGCTATTTGATGCTTCAGCTCAGGCTATTCTTAACAAAATCAAAGGTGAGCTCATTGAGGCTGAGTATTGGGCACCTATGGTGGATGAAATTCGAGATTGTTCATGCAAGGAACTTATGGCAATTTGCATTCGTTACTATAATGGTAATGCTATTAATGAGAGGTGCATCAATGTTGTAGAGGCCAAAAAATTGGATTCAGCTTCCCTTACAGACCTAATTCAGACTACACTGTCTTCCATGGGGCTAGATCCACATAAAGCTGTTGCTCAGTGTTATGATGGTGCAGCAGCTATGTCTGGTGTTAAGTATGGTGTACAAACAAGGATGAGAGAAAAATATGAAAAGGCTGTGTATGTTCACTGCTGGGCACACAAGCTAAATTTAGTGCTAGTTCATGCATGCTCTGGTACCACACGTGCTGATTTCTTTTCAACTCTCCAGCCTTTGCATACTTTCTTTTCTGGATCTACTCTTCGACACTCAGTGTACCTTGACAAACAAAAGGAACTACACCCAAATGATAGAACACACAAACTGCAAAGTTTGTCAGATACACGGTGAAACTCACGGTTCCATGCTATCAGTGCTGTTCTTAAGTCTTTAGACTCTCTGATAGAAGTGCTTGATGAACTGGGACAAGGAGGGGGTGATGATGCTGTAAAAGCACGAGGCCTGCTTACTGCTGTTCACAGTAAAAAATTTGTCTTTTTGCTTGTAATGTTCAATGAGCTTTTAGGAATGACCAACAAACTCTCTGAATGTTTGCAAAGTGTGCAGGTGGATCTAGCAAAAGCTGTGAGAGTTGTCTATGCAGTTAAGGAAACACTTAAAGATAAGCGGTCAGAGAAAGCATTTGATGAAGTATGGAAGGTTTTTGAAAGTTTGTGGCAGAAGTTGAAGCTTGTTGATGTTGAGTCCGAACTTGAACAACTAAGGAGGTCTCGTCGGCTCCCTGCACGGTTACAGAATGGAGTAGTTGAGACGACCATAGGCAATAGACAGCAATTTGAAGGAGCTAGTGACTATCGTTGCTATGTTTATTTTCCAGTGCTTGACAGTTTTATTGCTGAAATGAATCGGCGCTTTAATGATGAGAGCACAACAATTATGAAAGCAGTTCAAGCCTGTACACCAGGATCTGATACTTTCTTTGATCCAATGGCCATTGAACAGTTCTGTCAATTCTATGATGTTGACCTTTCTATACAAAGTGAAATTGAGGTAGCTAGAAAATATCTTAGTACCCAAGACCTCAAAAAGTCTGCTGAAGTTCTTTTAGATGCTTTACCAATGAATTTTTCCCCCCACCTCACACAAATGTTGCAAATTATTGTCACTATTCCTGTGTCATCTGCTACTTGTGAGCGAGTCAATAGCTGTTTGGGACAAATCAAGAATTCTAAACGATCTACAACGCAAAATAATCGTTTATCAAATTTGACCATAATTGTAATGAACAGTGACCTGCTGAAAACTTTAGATTATCAAGAAATTACAGTGGAACCTCTTCTAACGGACATTCCCTATAGCGGACACCTCCATGCAACGGACAAAATTAAATGCACCAAATGAACTTACCATAATACATAATTATTTAGAAACCTCCCTGTAGCGGCCACCTCCGAGTTCCGGCTAACGGACAACAACTCAGAACAAACTGAATTCTACCTCTACTTAGCGGACAAAGTGGGCGTGGCAATATCTGAATCATCAACTATTATATCTATGCTACTATGCACGGAGGGTGGGGCTAATAAAGTTTGAGTGTTCAGTAGCTAAAGCTAACTAGATAGCTATAGCAGCCCTGTTGATGTAAGGGACTCAATTATTTCTTTCATCTTCTTGACATACACTTCTGGACCGTAAAATCTATACTTGCATGGAACCTCCAGTCCATATCCTCCTCCTCTGTTCACCTCGTTCCCTGTCACCTCTGCAAAAGCATTATTGCACTCTCTGCATAGAAAATGTGAAGCTATAGCGTATGGGACATGGCCAACAACGTCACCATCCTTCACTATCGCCACAGCATAACTGTCTTTGACATTGCTAGGCTCTCTCCTGAGAAGCAGCACCTCTCCAATGACAGGCATCCACACATCTTTGTATACATGGTGGCCTCTGATGAAAGACTGCAGTTCTGCTACACACAAAGCAGTACCAGCTGGTTGAGAAGCCATCATAGGCGATCACATGGTTGTCATGTGATCAAGCAGCATGTTCCCAGTACGGCTGTTCATTTTTAGCGGTCTCGATCTGAGCAGCTATGACTTCAAAGAAGAGATGTCATCTCTCACTGAAGCAAAAAGTAGAAGTTATTGAAAAGAATAAGAGTGATCCTAAGCTGTCAGTGCGTGCTCTTAGTGAGTTATTCCATTGTGGTAAGACCCAGATATCTGACATTCTGAAGGATTAAGAATTCATTACATCTTTGTACGAATCTAATGCTTCAAGTTCCTTGTCCCATACAAGACATAGAACTTCAGATTATTCAGAAATAAATGAGGCGTTATATATGTGGTACTTGCTTGCCTGCTCAAAAAACATAATATCCAGTTGGGACCCAGCTAACAGAAAAGGCTAGGGAAATTGCTGTAAGGCTGGGAAAGCCTGACTTTAAAGGAACAAACGGGTGGTTAGAAAAGTGGAAGAAACGTTACAACATACGAAGGGTGGCCATCCAGGGTGAGTCGGGAGATGTTGCAGGTGAAACAATAGATTCCTGGAAAGAGAGATTGCCAGAAATTTTGAAGGACTATAAAAGGGAGGATATATATATATAATTTAGATGAAACAGGGTGTTTCTGGAGGGCCCTCCCAGATAGAAGTTTTGGTGAAAAGGGAAAGAAGTGCCGAGGTGGCAAGAAGTCAAAGCAAAGAGTTACTGTGGCCTTCCTGGTTAATGCAGCTGGAGATAAGGAGGCTCCAGTAGTTATCTGGAAGTCGGAAAATCCCAGGTGTTTCCGTGGTATGATTAAAAGTACTCTTCCCATTAAGTACTTCAGCCAGAAAAAAGCCTGGATGACAGGAGAGATATTGGATAATGTGCTATCATCTTTCAACTACAAGATTCGCACTGAAGGTAGATCTGTCTTACTATTTTTGGATAATGCTGGGTGTCACCCAGAAGACCTAAGAAATAAGTATTCTAATATAAAGATTGTTTTTCTGCCTGCCAACACAACCTCTAGGTTGCAACCGTTGGACCTAGGAATAATTTAGAACTTTAAAGTTCATTACCGTAAAGTGTTCCTGCGTTATATTTTGGCTAAAATTGACTCGTGTAGTTCGGCATCTGAGGTAGCCAAGTCTGTCAATGTATTGACAGCTATTTGGTGGATTGCCCATGCCTGGAATGAGGTTAAGGCAGAAACTATAGTTAAGTGCTTCAAAACTGCTGGTATTCTGACTAGTGAATTTGATGTGGTGAGCACCTGTATAAATGAGAGTGATCCATTCGATGATATTGAGGCATCGTTGGAATTGGGTGATCTGATTGAGAGAACAGTGGGCAATGATGGTTGTCCTGCTAGTGAATACATCAATGGAGATGAAGATGTTCCTGTGTGTGCAGAATTTGAAGATGAAACCTGGGAGGAAAGCTTCTTTCAAAGCTTAATGGATGAAGATGGCCAGGAATTGCCTGATGATAGGGATGAATCAGATACAGAAGACTTCGACTTATTACCACCCCCTCCTAAATTACGCAATTTTCGAGAAGTTATTCAATCATTAGATGATGTCAAAATTTTTTTAGAGCATCGTAAATGCTTTACTGCAGCCCAAAACACTGACAATTTAATGAATGATGTTACATCTCTTTATTCATCAAAAACTGTGAGACAGAGTGAGTACCATACATGACTATTTCCAGTAATTATAATTATTGTTTTTAATGGTCTATTAAATATAAATGCACCACACAATGTCTGTAAGGGAGAAAACAAACATTTGAGCAAAACCTCCCTGTAAAGGACACCTCCAAATAAAGGACACTAGTGCTTGTCCCAAGCGTGTCCGTTATTCGGAGGTTTCACTGTATACCTTGCCAATTAGTTATTAACATTCAAGTTTTCTATGTAAAAGTATGAATAGTTTTAAGTTAAGTACCCCCACACAGGTGTTTGTGTAGTTACATTTTTTCCAATATGTATAATAGCTAGATACTTCCTTTCATTTAAGTTGCATTCCCTTTAGCATCAGAGTACACTAGCTATGACCCCAGGCTATGACCCCAGGCTATAAGATGGGGACCAAAAAATGCATGGTAACCTAACCCTTGAGAATAGTGAACAATTTCACCTTCAGTCATCAGGCTCCACCATGCAACATGTACTTGGTGCCAATGGTGTGAAGCACTCAGTTACTACTAGTGGCTTAAGGTCTTTGTTGTGCTGTACACAGTGCACTCAGTATTAGCCATAACCACAAGTGCAGCATCAATGGCTGAACCACCAATGCAGCATCTAGCTCACCTGAAGAAAAGGAAGAGGAGAGTCCTTTTCCAGGCTGCAACAATGCAACACAACAGTTATAGCTATAGCTAGCTAGAGTAAAACACAACACTGACTGTAGATGTGATATGAACACTATAGAGCTGTCTCATGAAGTAGAAGCAGAACAGTCAACTTCAGACATTGGACACGGAGCCCTAACGGAGGAGAGATAACTGTTCACTCGACCCTTTACCAACAACAATGGCAACCTCCCATTAACCCTTTCGCTCCCAAAAGAGTGTAATTTTACACACTTTTCAACCGTCCGTTACTCGGACCCCGTCGGCACCAGGACGTCCTCCTGCCGCCAACCTTTGACTGTCGGCATCGGAAGTCAGAACAATGGGTTGTGGTCCGTCAGTTCTCAGATGTTTGACCACAGGGAGGTGCTGCCTTTGATCTTCCTTTGATGTTCGCTTTATATGGACTTTAAAAAAAAAAAAAAAAAAGGAAAAGAAAAGGAGAGTGGCATAGTGCATGCGGCAGTGCCGTAGAGGATCGTCGGTGTGAGAGAGGCCATAAGCAGGCCAGCAAGAGTCTCCAAGGAGCTCATTCTTTGTGCCTTGATCTGCTAGCCGCCAGCATGACGTCACGCTAACCTGCGCGACCTTTTGCTGCCTGGGGCGCCGGCACCTAGTGACGACCAATGCCAAATCCAAAAAAAATCGAAAATTAGTGTAGCGAAAGGGTTAAGTAGTAGTGAATTCTAAATTAACTCTAGGTACAAAACAAACAGCAAAAGATCAACCTAGAGGTGCCGCTCTACCTACTGGTACCAAACTTGTTAAGCCTACTATAGCCAGTTCTTCATCGGTTTTTAGTTTCTCCGTTTTCTAGGCTTCTGTAGGGAGTTAAGAGCGGTGCTTTGGTATACTACCTACTGGTAAGGCTTTCTGTCCTGGAGAGGGATTTAGAAGATTCTAGCCAGATTTTGCAGAGTTATTGAAAGTTGTAGTTTGTACTATTCTATGACCTTTGTCCTCTCAACCCTACATAGGGAGTGCTACCCCACTCCCTGACTAAGGTGGAACCTATAGGGATAAGATAGACCAGATGGCATATTTTTAGTTGTCCTTTGTAAAGACATCCTTACTTCAGAGGATCCTTACTAGCTATGTACATCAAAATCCTCATTTTAAGATTATATGAATTCCACTGTATACAGAAGTGTCTTCATTTCAGGAGGTTGAGTAGAGGGGGTTCCACTCTATACAGAGTTGTCCTCATTTCAGGGGGTTGAAATACAGGGTTTTCAGGTATCCTCATTTCAGGAGGTTGGAATAGGTGTATACAGAGGTGTCCTCATTTCAGGGGGTTGGAATAGAGGGTTTTCACTGTAAAAAAAGGTGTGGGTTGGAACCACTGTATACAGAGGTGTCCTCAATCTAGGGTGTTGGAATAGAGGAGTTTCACTGTGTACAGAGATGTCCTCATTTCATGGGATTGGAATAGATGGTTTTTGTATTTATAGGTATCCACATTTCAGGGAGTTGGAATAGAGGGTTCAACTTTATACAGAGGTGTCCTCATTTCAGGAGGCTGGAATAGAGGATTTTCACTGTATGCAGATGTGTCCTCATTTCAGGGAGTTGGAATAGAGGATTTCCACTGTATGCAGAGGTGTCCTCATTTCAGGGGGTTGCAATAGGTTTTCACTGTAGAGATGTCCTTATTTCAGATGGTTAAAATAGAGGGATTCTATATACTGTGTACAGAGATGTCCTCATTTCAGAGGGGTTGGAATAGAGGGGTTCTACTGTCACTATTCCTCTGAGAAGAACACTGATGAAGCACTGATGTTACCTGATGAAACTAATTTTCCACCTTGTAGGGAGGAACTGGATATGCTGGAACTGGTTTGAACCTTGTAGCTACAAAAGTAGGAGCAGCCATGATGACATAGTACTACAACACAATGTCTCTCATCCTTACACATAATCATATACTAGTAAACATAATGCTTGAAATTAAATTTTTAGATTTGATTATCTTTGGTTCAAATTACAGTATCAAAATGTAGCTCTTCCAAAGAAATCTCTTTAGGTCATCCTGAACCCAAAATAAAATTATGTCAGGCTCACCCATCTACTTAGAGTGCTACTAAATGGTGTTTGGTGATAATATATTACCATACCAATGCTATTGTAACATTCAACTGCAATCATGAATAAGGTAATAAATGTTAAATAATAGGAGGAAAATAGCCCTCTAAGGAATCTTCATAGAAAAAGATCATCATTTTTATAAGTATAGATTAGAACAGAGAAGTGGGTCATATGTTATAGTTACTGTGTGCACTGCATTATAACATGTTAAAGAAGTTTCCAAGTCTTGTCTGGAACTACTTCCCCTATCTCAGTGAATTTATATCCGTAGATTGTTATATCTCCTCCCACCACTACCAATTTATTGGTAGGTAGGACTGCAGTTAGAACATATTCTCTTGGTGTTGGCATTTCTCCTATGATACTCCATGAGTTAGTGGCTTTATTATAGCAATGAATGGTTCCTGTTAGTCTGCCATTACAATCTTCACTTGTTATAGCTAGCACACGTCCTCCTAATGTTACAAGACTTGAAGTATAACATACAGGAATATTAGCTAGTCTAGTCCACACAGATCCATTGCTACTGTCAGTAGAGACAGGCTCTTTTGAAGACTGGAGAAGTCCTTCTATTGAACAAAATAATAGAGTGTTATTATGAGTGAGATACAAGTGTTCATCACATAATGTCATTTTAGGATAACCAATTACTTGAGGTAGGCCACTAGCTGTAGACCACTGGAGAGTCTCTATATCCATCACTTCAACTGTAAATAGAAAACTAGAAGATATTCTTCCTACTACTATTAGGTGGGTGGGAGTGGTGATAGAAGCTGGACAGACTCTTGCTGTTGGCATTGGTGGGAGGAATTGTTCCCATTCTGACCCTGACTGACCATGTTTAAGGCTGAGGAGGATGTTCGTAATATTCCATGATTCATTCATACCCCCAATAGCAGTCAGTTGTTCATTAATGACTGCTAGACCAAATAACTTATAAGGACATTGTTGTAATTTTGTCCACTTGTCTGGTAATTCAAATGAGTAGACATTATATAAGGCAGAGAAGTATGCAATGTTGCCAAGGGCCACAGCTGCTCCAATGGAAGATCTCATATTTTCTGGTGCTGATTTCCCTTGTCTCCATGTTAGTTTTAGTGACACTTGTTTTGTTTGTTTCTTCTCCTTTTGTACATCTTGTACCTAATGTACAATAAACTCTTATGTAGGCAAGATGAGGAGTAATGAGACAATGCTCCCAGTATCAAATCTATGGGAGTATTGATAATTAGAGAGATCACACACCCCTACACCCCTCCATATTAGTAGGACTCACAGTGTAAAATGTTTTATGTGCTAAAATACCACTGTAATAGACACAGACATGATTCCCCCTCAGAAATTCTATGTATAGCTGTCCCAACAGGAAACTGATTTCTTTCTCTTACACTCCACACTTTTCTTGGAGAGCATAGCTAATACTTAATGTATCAATCTACAGACATCACATATGACTTGTACTATACTATTTAGTCCTAAATACATGTTACAGTGGTCCCAAGTTATAAGACCCCTTCGTTCAAATACTTAATTCACCAATGGTTTATAGTACATTTTACCT
The DNA here is from genome assembly GCA_964016965.1 of Diacarnus erythraeanus. Taxonomy (NCBI): domain Eukaryota; kingdom Metazoa; phylum Porifera; class Demospongiae; order Poecilosclerida; family Podospongiidae; genus Diacarnus; species Diacarnus erythraeanus. Next base: position 2,207,114 of record OZ024682.1, read on the forward strand.
GTGTTGAAAGACTGCCTGTCATTCCCAACCAAAAGACCACACCCTGTTTGGTCAAAAGTAATACAAAATACCTGTCTTCAAAGACCACATTCACAGTTATATAGACTGTTTTCACATAAGTGAATGCATTTTTGTACTGTGAATGCATTTTTGTACTGTTAATGCATAACTGTGTACATTAGCACCTGCTGGGACAAATTCCATGACCTTTTTTATCCAACACCACAATGTGGGTGTTGCATAATACTATACTATTATTATATCATGTGAATTATAATTTTTGATCCTTTTTGTTTATCCCTTTGTTAAGAGACCACCTCAATTTCTGCCAGCCCAAGGGGTGGTCTTATAATCCAGGGACCACTGTATAATAGTTTACTGTAATAATTAAGTTACAGGTATTTAATATACTGTTATCACTATAGATAGTGAACATGTACACACATGCACTCATATACATGTACTCTGTATAATATGAGGGATAATTATGTAATTAGTGTCATTTGCATGCATTCACACATACTTACTGGCTCATCTCTGGACTTCTTGTGTGGTACGGAATCTGCTTTCAAGGGGAACTTGCTTGCTTCATTTCTTTCTTTACATTTTAAGGCTTCCTGTCCATTCAACTCTTTTTGTAATTGCTGTTCTCTTGGTCTAGATTCCTTTAGTTCATGTTGTAACACATTTTTCTGAACTTCATGCTGTTTCACTGCCTCCTGATATTGCATTTGAGACTGTTCTAGTTCTCTTTTATATTGTTCCTTTTTATCCACTGCCTCTAGATATTGCACTTCCTTTGCATCTAAAGCATTTTGATATTCTTCTATTTTCTGTCGAAGTTCCAGTTCAAGCCTCTGTACTGATGCTGTCTGGTTTCTAGACTGCTCCACACTGTCTGTGTATCTTCTCTCCCTCTTCAGTGAGGTTAGTTGCTTACACAGATCATCGGCAGAGGGCCTCTCTGTCTCTATGTCCTTGAGACAGTGCAATGCTACAGGTCGGAGGGGGTGATCAGGATCTATTAGGTCAATATCCTTCTTACGACGGTCAACTTCAGGTATAAATACTGCAGCTTGTCCAGTAGGGAACTTACTATCCTTTACAATATATGTAGCGTCTGTGGGATTAGGGAAGTTTCGTGTTACTACTTGGACAGTGAGAACTCCATGAGTAAAGCAGTCCAGTTTATTGGAGTAACGAGGAGGTGAGGTTAGTGCCTCTGGAGGCATGTAGACTGTTGTTCCTGGGCATTGGGTGAGTGGGGTCATTTGAGAATTTATGTCTGTCAGCTTAGACATCCCAAAGTCAGTCACCTTTGCTCTGCTTCCTGGGCCAATCAACAGAACATTGTTGCTAGAGAGGTCTCTGTGGATGATGGAATTGGAGTGGAGGTAGGCCAGAGCGAGTGCTACATCATGGCAGATGTTTAGCTGGGAGTGATAAGGAATTGTACCAGTGGATCCCTCCAGGAATCTTGTTAGACTCTCGTCCATCAGCTCCATCAGGAGAACTGGCCTTCCTGTCTCAGGATTTCTAGCAGTTCTTAGGAACTGCACAATGTTTGGATGTTTGATGGTGCTTAAAAACTGGCACTCTTGCTGAAACCTTTCAAGGAATTTATTTATCCCTGGATCATTGTCCTGGAACATGGTGTCATGGAGTAGTTTAGCAGCACAAGGTAGCTGACCACACTTTGCCTTGCAGACCTTGCCATAGGAACCAATTCCAAGTATTTCATCAGTGTAGATCTCAACAGAACCATAGTTTAGCTTTTTCAAAGGTGAAGCCATTTCTATTCATGTGACTTAGGCAAGTCTGAAATGCTTCAAGTCCCACACACTCTACTCACATAGGTCGCTGTAAAACCTGAACTCTGGACTCTGGACTGGATTCATATGTATTATGAGCATGCGCATTGTGAGCGTAGGCGGATCACAGACAGTAGACGGGAGTGTACTTCGTTTCTTTTTTTTCCCATGAACATCGTTATAATTTCCAGCTGGGAGCTAATAGGTAATCTGCACAAGCCATTAATTTTAGTTATCTACCAAGTAGTGAAAAGCTAATTCCCAAACTTTTTAGTCCAAATCATAAACTATTAGCCTCTGGTCTAACCAAAGAATAGAAAGTTCAACCAGTTAGGATCCTTGTGTGATGTCAGTAGCATTTAGGGCATTACCTACATGACTACAGTGTCACACGCTATGTAAATTAATGTTTTTTTTTTTTGAAGATTTAGGAGTGTGAACATTATTTATTTTATCGGGCCTTATATAAGTAGCTATGCATCTTAGTGCTAACATAATTTTAATTAGATTTTCTTCTACAATGTTACTCTCCAACAAAAGACCACCTTTAATAATATCACAAAGTATCAGTGTAGACCTGGACTTTGGATTGACAATCACTTTCTACTTTTGTTGTTATAAATTAAATATTATTGATTTGAAGACCATTATTTCAAGATTATTTGGAAGTTAATTATCTTTTAAATGTTGTTTATAGGCAGTACATAGTTTTGGACAAATAGCTTCAGGTATACAAACTCCAGATGGTAGGAAATTGGATTCAGCTGCTGTGGTAAACTCAATTATTACGTATTATTACATCATTACTCACAATCATTTTATATACTCATGTGCATGTGTAATTCTTTCAGTTCTCTGTCTATTCAGTTCTGTATAGTTCTCAGTTCAATTCAGTATAGTGAAGTTATCATTCAATTCAATAATCTTTTGTGTGTCTCTATAAACGACACAGCTGCAAGCGTGCTACAAATACACGACAGCTGCTTTGATACATTCTGCTCTACAATGATAGTGGTATACAGTTGGCCTTATGGGTGTAATAAGCAGGGGGGTAGGAAGCAGGGGGGCACCGGGTGCTGGTGCCCCCCCACTTTGCACAGACCTTTGAAGTGCTTCACTATTTATACACTTTACTTGTACAATAAAGTGTAAAATACATGTACTAACCACAAAATCTATGATTCATACATGTATTTACTTAAGGCTCACATGACATGGCTTAAAAGAAGCTAAACTCCTTTTTTTGATACAAGAGAGGCTTCTACTTAATCTCTGAGTCAGAACCTTCAAGTGTTTGCATGGTGTGAGTTTAAGGGAAAGAGATTCGAAACCATGGTGTCAGGGTTGCCAACTCTCCTGATTTTAAGGGTCCCCTCCTGGCCTCTTGTTTTCACTACTATATTCCACTATTAACCTCCATTTTTTCTAATATTATTGCTGTCTTACTAGAGGTGGATCTCAAGCATCCTAAGTTGATGCTGTCACTTCCTCATGTCACTTCCTCATGCAATGCTTTAGCTGAATGTATTTTCAGTATGGTAAAAGCAATAAAAACTGATTCTCTTCATAATTCTGCTTTAAGTGAATTTTGACAGATATTGTTATGAGCAGCAATCAGGGGCTGAACTACTCTGGCTGAGCAAGTCAGCCACTTAGAAACAACTAATAACTATAGAATTAACTATAATAATATTTTAATGATCTTCCTACATAAAAAGCCTCCTTTTTTTCCTTTGGGGATTGGCAACCCTGTGGTATTTCCTCTTGTGTTCCTTGTAAATGTGATTGTCTGTGCCGTATGAATATAGTTAACTATTTTATACCATCCATTGGATATGTCTGATTCCAAGGTGAGTCAAGCACATCAGAGTAAAGAATATAAAGAAGTAAAGCTTAAAGCTTACTCAAGGAAAATAAAGCCTAGTTGGTATTCCTGGATAAGTGCACATCTAAGTTCAAAATATTTCTGTCATGGCAAAACTTCCTGCAAGTGTCAAAGTTTTTCATTAAGGTTTGGAACCTGCTCTACAGCACTTTCAGGAACATGAGAATAGCATGGCACATAAAGAAATAGAGCAAAGTGCTATTTATAAGGATAAGCTGAGTGAAGTAGATAAGGTGTTGAATTCACATTTCCTGTGACAAATGTGACTGCTGAAATGTGAAAGGTCATTTTCTTCTCTGATGAGACTGAAGACATACTTGAGAAGCACAATGACTCACTGTAGGCTGAACTATCTGTTCATACAGCAAGAACTGATGTACCTAGCTAACCTAGAGAAAATAGCTGAAGATTACATCTCAGTTTTATTTTGGAAAAATTTTATCAACTATTTATAATTTGTAACTTCATTATTAAGACCCTGAAACTGTAATCTCAGATGGCTGGGTAAGAACAGGGGAGTCTTTAGCTTAAATGGTGCCCCCCCACCTAAAATCATCTTCCTACCCCCCTGGTAATAAGAGTTTCACTAGCATTTCAATAAGCACGCTGTTCTGCACGAGCCACTGTGAGATCAAATGGAGGACTTGGTATTCCTCATCGCAAGTCTTGAGATTCCCTCTGCATCCCTGACAAACATGCATATTGCCTTTTATAAACTTTAAGTAGAAAAGATTTACATTTGGAGGTGATGGTTGTTGTGCTGCTGTTGGTGGTGGTGTGGTGTCAGTGGAACAGAGATAAGAGGTGGTGGGCTTCTATATAGGGGTTAAAGGAAATACGACGTTGTAGTTGACCTGGGATGTTGAAGCTCCCATGTTAAATCCACTAGGTTCACATTCACTTGAGACATCAGATTTAGTTATTGTGACTAATTGTTTAGTATTTCTGGACCTTTTTCGTTTGGGATGTCCTCCTTTCTGTCCAGCACGGCCAGTTGGAAGACCTTTCATGCTCAGCACTGTAATGTTTGGACCAGTGCCTAAAATATAGTACTATCACTGCCCAATTGGGCAATGATAAATCAGAATTGGGCAGTGATAAATTGTAATTGGGTAGTGACAAACACTGTTTGACTGACACAAGCTCTAGCCAGTACTGCAGCAACTCAACATTAACCACATCCTTAATCCTCCTCCCACACTAGTACATCATTTCTTCTCTACCCAAAGTCAAATTTTAAATTGTTCATGGGCTGTTATTAGCATGTGAAGTTTATTAAGCAATTAATTGGGCAGTGATAATTTTATCTAATTTTAGGCACTGGTTTGGACTTGGTTCACAGGAGGTGTACCACAAGAATTTCAGTAATTCACCACTTTCAGCTACAGCCAGTAGATGACTGCATATCTTTGCAGAATTCCATTGTACACATGCAGTATCACATATATATTTCCCATTGCTTCTAGTAGCTATAAAATGTGTTTTTGAACAGAAAGACATAACCATTCAAGCTTTTTTGTCTTCACTCGGTGCAGCAGTAATGGCATTATCCAAAGTTAACAGTTTACTAGCCTTATCCCACATTGCCTGTAGTGTAATTAGAGGCAGAATTTCGATACCAGAGTTTTCAGCATTAATGCTAAACATCCTGGCTTAGTTAATTGGGCTGCAGAGTTAACATGACACTTGAGTGTACCTTCCAACCTATAGTCTGTATTGACGGATGCAGAGTCAAATTGTGAAATATTCTTTTTACGTTGGTCTAGCCTCATCTTTGACCATTCCAGGATAGAAGTTGAGAGATAGTTAAACTGAGCACACAAACGATATTGTTCACGACCTGATAACTTCACCTCTTTGTCCTTCAACAAGTTGTTTTAGTTGCTCATTAAATTGAGGCCATTCATGCTGTTTGTAATTGACTTTACTCTTCAACATAGCTTCATTAGGGTTAGTTGTGAATATAGCAGGAGGTGAGCCAAGTCCAGCTGCTTCCCTAAGGTCTTTCCTTTATGATCTTTACTACATTGGCTTGATATTGAGCAAAAAATTGTAGAACCGAGGTCCACTAGTGGCATCTCCAGGATTAGGGAATTTTTGTGTAGCTATCTGGACTGTAAGAACTCCATAAGAGAAGCAGTCCAGTTTATTAGAGCAGTGAGGAGGTGAGGTTAGTGCCTCTGGAGGCATGTAGACTGTTGTTCCTGGGCACTGAGTGAGTGGGGACACACGAGGGTTCATGTCTGTCAGCTTAGACATCCCAAAGTCAGTCACCTTTGCTTTGCTTCCTTCACCGACAAGCAGGACATTGTTGCTGGAGAGGTCTCTGTGGATGATGGAATTGGAGTGGAGGTAGGACAGAGTGAGTGCTACATCATGACAGATGTTTACTTGGGTGTGGTAAGGGATTGTTCCAGTGGATCTTTCCAGGAATCCTGTTAGACTCTCATCCATCAGCTCATGTAGACTGTTGTTCCTGGGCACTGTGTGAGTGGGGTCATTTGAGAATTTATGTCAGGAGAACTGGCCTTCCTGTCTCAGGATTTCTAGCAGTTTGTAGGAACTGCACAATATTTGGATGTTCGATGATGTTCAGTAACTGGCATTCTTACCGAAACCTCTCAAGGAATCTATTTATTCCTGGGTCACTGTCCTAGAACATGGTGTCATGGATTAATTTTGTAGCACAAGGTAGCTGACCACACTTTGTCTTGCAGACCTTGCCATAGGAACCAATTCCAAGTGTTTCATCAATGTAGATCTCAACAGAACTGTAGCTTAGCTCTTTCAAAGGTGAAGCCATAATTTAAAGTGGGTGTGTCCTGTTATGCAATATTCTTTGGTTTACCACTACAATTTAATTTATGATCAGCAGATATTCAATGTACACTGCATTTCAATAATATTGAGTGTAGCTAAATGAACATCATACTTTTGATTTATAAATTTCATGCATGTTCACACCTTAACCATCAAATGATGTCTGTGTGTGATTCAAATTAGACATTTACACTCTTTGACATTGGAGACTGTCAGAAAACTATATATGTTGTTAGCAGTATTCAAACACTTAATACTACACTTGTGTCAACCTGTTAGACTAGGTCAATGCTCCAGATCCAGAGTAAACATTTTTAGCTAGAAGGAATAAGTGCATTCTGAAAATTAATAACTTTCACAGTATAATTCTCATTTCATTTAAAAGGATTATATTGACCATTAGAATGTCTTAGTTCAGTTGTTTCTCTTAACCATAGACTTTTCAACCTTCTTCTTAGACTTAATATTATAGGAAACCAAGGTCATATTATAATAACTGGCTGTGAGTCTTGTGATATGATGCTAAGGTGTAGACTGAGTATAATATAGGTGCTTGGATATATAGAGAATGTATTACATAAAATAGTAGTTTGAATAATAGCACAAAATAACAAACAAACAGTTTATTCAAAATTTAAAATTCTAGCTAATAATTTTGAATCTCAGTGCATTGCAGTTCTAAATAATGGCATTTCTAACTGCCCGATCTCTGTGAGTGTACGATGTTCCAATTGTTCGGTCTGCCCTCCCACCACCACCAGTTTGTTGCTAGGCAAGACTGCAGTTAGAACATCACGGCGTGGTGTTGGCATTGCTCCTATGATACTCCATGAGTTAGTGGCTTCATCCAAGCGATAAATGGCTCCAGTTTGACTGTGATCGTAGTTTTCACTTGATATAGCTAGCACACGTCCTCCCAATGTTACGATACTTGAATTAATACGTACAGGGATTTCAGCCAGTTCAGTCCACAAAGATCCACCATCACTGCTGTCGGCGGAAACAAGTAGTCCTTCTACAGAACAGGAGTATACAGTGTTGATACTATTGGAGAGGTACAAGAAACCGTCACATAATGTCATTAGAGGATTAGCAACTGCTTGAGGTAAGCTACAAGCAGTAAACCACTGATGAGTCTTTGTATCCAACACTTCAACTTCAGCTGTTGCTGATTGTGATGTACCTCCAGCTACTATTAAATGGGTTGAGGTGGTGACAGCAGCTGGATTGAGTCTCTCAGTTGGCATTGCTGGGAGGAGTTTTACCCAAAGACCATCTTCGTTGAGGCTAAATAGAGTATTGATAATCTTGGTTGGTTTTTTTCCCCCAATGGTAGTTAGCTTCTCATTAATGACTGCCAGACCAAAGAGTATGCTCAGACTAGGTTCTAATTTGGTCCATTTCTCTGGATATTCAAATGAATAGATCGTATAATTGGCAGAAAAGTATACTCTGTTGCCATGAGCCACAGCTGTTCCAATAAGAGATGTCATAGCTTCTGGTGCCGATTTCCATTTTTTCCATGTTAGTTTTATTGAATCTTCTTTGAGCTTGTTTTGTGAACCTCGTACCTAATGTAGCAATCCAAGAACTGTAAAGAAGTCTTTAATATCACAAGTTACATTTAAAATTTCAGTCTGACTTCAAAATTATCGAAGAGTAAGGACAATTTCTGCCAATTTGCTGCACATTATATTTAATAGAACACTGCAAACTGTATTACTTGGCTGTTTCACTTATGTGTATACAGAGAGAGGTGTCCTCATTTCAGGGGGTTGTAATAGAGGTTTTCCAATGAAATGAGCCAAATTAAACCCTTTGAAATGAGTTATACAATGAAACCCCTTTATTCCAACTCCTTGAAAAGAAGATACCTTTATGTACAGCTGAAACTCTCTATCCAAACCCCCTGAAAGGTAGACAACTCTATCTACATTTATTTGTTATTATCGACACTTAATAACAACCTATAATTTATACTAATAGAAATTTATCTCCCAAAATGAGATTATCCCTTTAATCAGTACATGTTGTATTCATACTTACTGGCAAGGTATTGCTTCTCCCCCTGTATGTGATATCCGATCTTATATTGTCAAATTCTTTTTGAGATTTCTGTCCCTCTGTTTCGACCTTCTAAAATGAGGAAATCTCTATAATTATGCAGTATAGAATCCCTCTATTTCAACCACCAAAATGAGTACACTTCTCAATCTGTATACAGGTAAAAACTCCTGTATGACTTGTCATTGGCGTTGGAAGTTGTTTTGAATAAGGGGGGCTCTGGCGCTGCACAAAACACAGTACTTTCTAGAAAGGTTCATTGGCATGCTCTCCCAGAAAATTTTGCATTCTCTGAGACGAATTATGGTGCAATCTTGGGGAAATGTAAGTATAAAAAGGAGTGTACTGTCATCATTGTCATGTGGCATGGAAAAGTACTTGAGGTAAGAAAACTTGGGGGGCTACAGCCCCCAGAGCCCCCTTTTTCTTATTCCTATGCTTGTACTATAAATACAGAAACTATATCCTAAATGCATTAGTACTGTAATAATTAAGTTAGAGGTATACTATAAATACATGTACTCTGTATAATATGAGGGATAATTATGTAATTAGTGTCATTTGCATGCATTCACACATACTTACTGGCACATTTCTGGACTTCTTCTTGTGTAGAATGGCTTCTGCTTTCAAGGGAGACTTGCTTGCTTCATTTCTCTCATAAACTTCCTGTTCTCTCATGTCGTTCAACTCTTTTTGTAATTGCTGTTCTCTTGTTTTAGATTCTTTTAGTTCATGTTGTAACATGTCTCTCTGTACTTCATGCTGTTTCACTACCTCTTGATATTGCAGTTGTAACTGTTCTAGTTCTCTTTGATATCGTCCCTTGGCATACACTGTCTCTTGATATTGCACTTCCTTTGCATCTAAAGCATTTAGATACTCTTCTGTTTTTTGTTGAAGTTCCAGCTCAACTGATTTCTTTCTCTCACACTCCACACTTTCCTCCAACAAAGCAGGAGAACATAGCTAATAGTTAATGTATCAATCTATCAACATATCATGACTTGTACTATAAACTAATTTTATTCCTAAATGCATAATTTATTATTATAATAGTTTCTGTGTTAGTACTGTAATAATAAACTATAGATATACACTCAAACATTTACTCTATGTAAGGAATAATTATGTACTAAGTATAATTAGTCACTATTCACACATACTTACTGGCACATTGCTTGAGGAAGACTTGCTTGCTTCATTTTCCTCTCTACATATTATTAAAACTTCCTGTTTTCCCAACTCTTTTCGTAATTGCTGTTCTTTTGCTTTTAGTTCATGTAGTATATTCCTCTGAACTTTATGCTGTTTCACTGCCTCTTGAAATTTTATTTGAACCTTTTCTAGTTCACTTCGATATCTTTCCTTTGCATCCATTGCTTCTTGATATTGCACTATTTTGGCATCTAAAGCATTTTGATATTCTTCTGTTTTCTGTTGAAGTTCCAGCTCAAGCCTCTGTACTGATGCAGTGTGGTTTCTAGACTGCTCCACACTGTGATTGTATCTTCTCTCCCTCTTCAGTGAGGCTAGTCGCTCACACAGATCATTGGCGGAGGGTCTCTCTTTCTCATTGTCCTTGAGACAGTATAATGCTACAGGTCGGAGGGGGTGATAAGGATCTATCAGGTCAATATCCTTCTTACGACGCTCAATTTCAGGTATTAAGATAATTATCCGACCTGTTGGGTATCTGCTGTCCTGGAGAAATGTAGTGCCATCTCCAGGATTAGGGAATTTTCGTGTAGCTATTTGAACTGTAAGAACTCCATACGAGAAGCAGTCCAGTTTATTGGAGTAGTAAGTAGTTGGAGTTAGTGCCTCTGGAGGCATGTAGACTGTTGTTCCTGGGCACTGGGTGAGTGGGGTCATGCGAGGGTTAATGCCTGTCAGCTTAGACATCCCAAAGTCGGTCACCTTTGCTCTGCTTCCTGCACCGATCAGCAGGACATTGTTGCTGGAGAGGTCTCTGTGGATGATGGAATTGAAGTGGAGGTAGGATAGAGCGAGTGCTACATCATGGCAGATGTTTAGCTGGGTGTGGTAAGAGATTGTACAAGTGGATCTCTCCAGGAATTTTGTTAGACTCTCTTCCATCATCTCCATCAGGAGAAGTGGCCTTCCTGTCTCAGGATTTATAGCAGTTCTTAGGAACTGCACAATGTTTGGATGTTTGATGGTTCTTAGAAACTGGCACTCTTGTTCAAACTTCTCAAGGAAATTATTTATCCCTGGGTCATTGTCCTGGAACATGGTGTCATGGAGTAGTTTTGCAGCACAAGGTAGCTGACCACACTTTGCCTTGCAGACTTTGCCATAGGAACCGAATCCAAGTGCTTCATTAATGTAGATCTCAACAGAACCATAGCTTAGCTCATTCAAAGGTGAAGCCATCTTTTCTGATCATGTGACTTAGGCAAGTCTGGAATACTTAACCAAACCACAATCTAGCTAGCTAGTAGCTAGTATATATAGTAGCAGTATTTTTTTTTTTTTTTTTTGTACAATAATTATAGTGAACTTGTAGCTATAGTTTTAGTCTACTCTTGGAGTTAGGTTCAGCTGAAATTTCTAGCTGACCTGAGATATCATTAGTTTTTAGTGTGGAATCTTATAAGGTTAACGACACCCACTATTAAAACCACACCCACTTTTGAAAGACTATTATTATTACTTATGTCAAAAACTGAAAATATTTTTATGGACTGTGTATTTGGCTTATGTATAAAGTATAGACACCTTAGCATATAGTCATTACACTGTCCTGAATAAGTGTGATCCTATTTCTCTGTTACTTTGGACATACCTAATAAAGGTGCATTTCACCCCTCAGTGTTATAGTGACACCATGCAGACTGTGAAAATTAAATCATAATTATAATCCAGACTCAGCATAAAATCCAGATTCAACTGTGATTTATTATGTATAAAATTACATGTATTTGCATAGTTTCTAGAATTGATTATTCTATAGCTACATAGTATTTCTGATCAAGAGAAAGACAGAACACCTGGAGACTTATTCCTGACAGTACACACCAGTTCTCCAACCTTATGGCCTTGCTTCTGGGGAAAATTCTGTTAAAATCAAACAAAGAGAATGAAATTTTATAGGTAATAGCCTTGTTTAGCTATAGCAGCTTGGAATTAGTGATTACCCTTCTCTCTGTTCTCAGTTTAGCATGGTAGAATGCAGTAGTTGACTGATTCTTCTTTAGAAGTGCTGATTGCAGTCTCTCACATCTCTCTGTCTCAGTCTCCATATGCTACACACAATCATGTTTAATCAAATACCAGCTAGAATCTTCCCCATAGAGTAGTATAGTAGTGCTAGATATATGCAGTGGAACCTCTGAACAACAAGGATGCATGAGATAAGGTCTATTGTCCTTTGTAGGGAGGCTGTCCTTATTCTAGAGGTTAAGATACTATGAATAGCTGGGATCAGGTCTACTATCCCTTGCAGGGAGGCTGTCCTTATCATGAAGTATCAGATGGTACATTTTTGGTTATTTTAGAGGGTCCTTTATCAGAGGTTCTACTATTATTTTTCTTTTAAGGGTTAAGTATTGTGGTAGTAGTAGTAGTACAAGTTGCTGCATTAACTGACTAGGAATTTTTTACTATACAGTGGAATCCCTCTATATCAACCCCCTGAAACGAGGATACCTCTGTATACAGTGGAACCCCATCTATTCCATCCTCCTGAAATCAGTACACAGTGGAACCTCTAGACTATTCCTACCCCCTGAAATGAGGATACCTCTGTATACAGTGGAACCCCATCTATTCCATCCTCCTGAAATCAGTACACAGTGGAACCTCTAGAGTATTCCTACCCCCTGAAATGAGGACACATCTGTATACAGTGGAACTCTATTCCAACCAGGACATCTCTGTATCAAGAATAACAGCCTGTGTTTTGACATTAATGGAACTTTACCCCTAAAATGAGACAACTCCTCTAGTAAGGACATATTTAACTTGTCATAGCATGCAATCTACTGTAATGACACAGAGTTTTCTTGACTGACTCCATAACAATAACCTGCATTCATGCCAGTCATAATTCTGACAGTGTATAACTGACTCCATCTGCATTCATACCAGTCATAATTCTGACAGTGTGTATTTAGTTTAGCTACCTTCCTTCCACGATCACCCTTGATTTCATCTTTTTCATCTCCATACTTCCCTCCAATATAGCTTATCCTGTACTACTCCTCAAATGCTGAGAGAAGTGTTGAATGAGACTTCTCTATATTATAATGATTGATGGTTTTGAGGTGTGACTGTGCTAACTCAAGGCTATTCATGATGATATTTTGATTTCAACTGGCATAATTATAGAGATTAGAGTATATAAAAAGAATTGAGGCAGTACAGTAGAACAAAGGATACATTGGAACCCTATGGAAGCTGTCCCTTGCCGTGGAACCCATTTATTCTGAAATTAGGACATCTCTTTATACTTTGTGAAATGAGGACAAAGATACTTAGATGTGTTTCAGATAAAAGCTTGTTTATTAGAACTACACTCCCTGAAATGAGACCACTCCTCTAATTGGGTTGTTCCATGGTGTCCAGAATAGAAAGATTCCACTGTATATAGTTATCCTTAATTCAGAGGTACTAGCTAGTTACAACGGAACCTCTCCAGATTGGCATAGAAGACCTTTTATATACTCAATTCATAGTTTCTTTGTAATAACTGTATGGAGTTGTCCTTAATTTATCAGAGATTCAACTGTAGTATGTGTTATCAATAAAATGAGTCACCAAAGTTGACCAAAATTATGCACTATGTATACATTGGCCAGTATTGGGACAAGCAAACACCTGGCCTTCCACCAGGGCATCAAATCATTCTTGTGTTATGCATGACATATACTCTTTAATGACTATTGTCTGTGATAATCTTTACCAATATGCTTGCCCCCACAATGCCTTGCATTAGACTTCTAGCTGTACATGACATGTGACTGACCTGATTGAGATGCGTTAAAGCTCTGAATTCTTCTTAATCTAAGATGATTTCACCAGAGTCCATAGTGAGAAGTGATATATTCTTCTGTTCCCGCTCTTTCTTGCACATTTCTAGGTATTCCTGCTCCTACATTCATTTACGTACATGCACGTACCATAAAAGCATCCTATAGTGCTCTAATTATACCGTAGATCCTTTATTTTTACTGATCCCATAAAATCTTTTATTAACATTTTTTTATTTTCTCTGGGGGGGGGAGGGATTTAATGCTTTTGAATTTGTAAGTATAATTATTATCTTCGCTTCCCTTTACCTACCAGGAAAATAACGAAATTAAAGTGACAGTGAAATTAACTTGATCTACGGTATGGGCATGCATGTATATTGATTGAACAACATGTTTGTGCAACTATAACATTCATTGTTGAAATTGGAGCTGTGCATTCATATACCCCATTAGTGCATAGTTCATCCATACAGTAGAACTCCTCTATTTTGACCCCTTGAAAACATTAACAAAGACACCCCTATAATATATAATATACTTGGATGTGTGCTAAATAACACCTCATGTATTAACATTAATAAAACTTCACACCCTGAAGTGAGTAGGCCACCCCTTTAATCAGGACACCTTAACTTGTCCTAGGGTGTCCTGAATAGAGAGGTTACACTGTACATTATAATACACTTATGTCTATAAGATTATAAGACACGGTAGGCCTTAGTAATGATTCTAATGAAGTAATAGAGATATACCTCATCAATAAGTCTTTTCAGTTGGTTGATTTTAGCTGCTAGTTCAACATACTCTCTATAATAATACACAGAATAGTACATAGTGATCTAGAACCCTTAAACTGAACAGTGTTATTATATGAACAGAAACATTAGCAGTCATGCATGACATATGACCTGTAGAGCTGGAAATATACATCAACTAAATGTTGTCAATGATCATATTTTTTGTCAGATCATGAATTAAAAGGTAAATTCAAGTTCAAAGTTCATAATATTATTATTGGCACTTTTATTATTTAGTCTCTGAAAGCAGTAACAAAAGTGATGAATATTTTTTTCATCTCTAGCTTTAATTATATGAATATAGATATCACTGGTAATAAGGTGTGTAGTGAATAACATTCAGGTGTGATAATATTTAGCTATAATCTCTGTGTATAACTCATCCACAGAAACACCCTTTATATAGAATACTTTCATCATTACTATCACACAGTTACACTTATACAGTTACTATAGCTAATTGTCCTAATTAAGATGTGACACAACATGTATCAACTGTACACACATTTCAATACCTTTATTGTTGAGGAAGTTTTCATGTATTTTCTGGCCTCTTCCCTTCTTGAACTTGTTAAACTCCTCCGTGGGGTCTGCTCAACTTCTTCAGAGAAAGACTGGGTGGAGGACCTTCCTTCATCTTTTGAGTCTAGACTTCATCCTTGGGGGTGATACTATGTTTGGATTCTTTGTTCTTTGTGGCAAAGGTTGTAGATGCAGTGGTTTTTATTGTAGATTTTTTAATGGCGGAAACTGGTGAGGCAATGAGCCTGGTCTCTGGAGGAGCCTGTATAAACAGAACCAAATAACCGAATTCTGTATAAGTAAGGTTCCACTGTACTGAAATAACACTCTTAGTTATGTGTGACACTGTACCAGGAAAGAGGCATCTTCAAAAAGATGCTAATATTCATGAGGATACACTATGAATTCCATAGTTTTGGGATTCATAGTTGCCAGCTTTTTGGAATCAACTTTGGGAAATCTTGTCACACCCACTAATCTTGAAAAACCACACCCTTTTGCACATGTGCAGTGTATTGACCTCTTGAATAGCTAGATTAGCCAGTAACCTTTCAATTCTGATCAAAATGGCATTCCCTTTTGGTGTTGCTATAGCTTGGAACAGAATCTACCATTGCATTACTAGCAAGTTCAAATCTAGGCTGTAGCTGGGAATTTTATTGTAGAATGTTTTGCCTGTGCATGCTGTGCTGTTACATTGAATGCATGTTGATACAAGTTAGCTACAGTCATGTACTTCATATGTAAACATTAATACTGTACATCAGATAAAAGTCCAAAGGTTAATTAAACTGTAGCAATAGCATACCTCATGTATTATTATTATACAGGAAGTCTGTGGAAGCCATGACAACGTGGGATCCAGATTGTCTGGAGGTTTTGAGACAGTTGGCCCGGTTTCATTACATAGATCTGACCATTTGAGTAGTTTGCATTTGAAAAGTCTCAATTTTGAGGGTGGTAGAAGAATAAATGCATAGACCCAAAACTTGAATATAGCTACAGTTAATATAATCTCCAAGACTACCCTCTTGGCTTTTCCTTTCTCTGGTACCTGCTTTCCTGTGGATGAATCCGTGGGCTTACCCTCATATACCTGAAATGTACAGAGGTATCCACAACAGGAGCAGCAACAGCACCAGATCTTGAAGCCCATCTAGGGGATAACCTACTGTTGTCCACAATGTGCAAATGGGTCCAAATCTCCCAAAACCGATTCCTAGACATGTACCTTTTCAAGGCAGGTATGCCAAGCAAACTGTCCCTGCTCCAATAATTGCTAATTCTAGGTAGCCTATGAATACCCATCAAAATATTAATACCCATAAAAGTCCACATTTCTTCCCTATCCACATCAGCCCAGTTACCCTTCTTCCTAAGCCTGGCATACCTGTTGGTCTCTGCCACAATTAAGTCACATAGTGACTGAAAGGTACTCATCCCATTCGGTAGATTTGGGATCTTTGGGCTCAATGGGTCCCTCAATACCAAGGTATGGTGGGTATTTCCCAGAGTTGGGGGATGGCCTCAATGCCCGCTCACTTTTGAGCCTAAGAACTTTAGGGGTTGGTGCCAATTCCTCCTCTTCACTGTCATCCATACCTACAATATATAACACACAAATAATAATTAAGAGCCTATAGGAAGTGGAAATGGAGCAAAATGGGTTCAAGGGGGATTCTCCCACACCCCTTTCTAGGTCTACAGGCCAGCTAGACGCACCTCTGATTCCACGCCCAACTGGACCCACCCTTTCTACTTGAGGTCCCAGGGGGGGGGGGGGGTTCCCCATCCTCCCTTCCCAGGCCAGCTAGACACACCTCTGATTCCACACTCCTTTCCTAGGGTCTAAAGCCAGCTAGAATCACGCCTCAACTGGACACATCCCCCAAGGTGGCTCAACACACTCTTTCTACATGAGGTCACAGGGGAATGGCTACCCATCATTCACCAGCTTGACACACCTCTAATTCCACGCTCATTTGATACAGAAGTCAACACCCACTTCCTATCCATTCCCCCACACCCTTTTTCTAGGGTCTACAGGCCAGCTAAATGCACCACTGATTCCACGCCCAACTGGACACACACACACCACACACCCTTTCTACTTGAGGTCAGAGGGAGGAAGTTCCCCATCATCCTTTCTTAGGCCAGCTAGACAAGCCTCTGATTCCACATCCCTTTCCTAGGGTGTATAGGCCAGCTAGACACACCTTTGGTTCCATGCCCCTTGGACACAGAGGTTGACACTTACTTAATATTCACCTGGAATTCCCCCTCCCCCCCACCTCTTTTCTAGGGTCTACAGGCCAGCTAGACACACCTATCAGGGAGTGCTATGTAGGGTTGAGAGGACAAAGGTCATAGAATAGTACAAACTAAAACTTTCAATAACTCTGCAAAATCTGGCTAGAATCTTCTAAAATTCCTCCCCAGAACAGAAAGCCTTACCAATAGGTAGTATACCAAAGCACAGTTCTTAACTCCCTACAGAAGCCTGGAAAACGGAGAAACTAAAAACTGACTTTTGTTCTGGTCGTTCATCTAAGGCCAGTGTTAATGACATTCTTGTTTCTGGTCAGGATTTCCCTTCACAACCTAGCGGGCAGGCGGTGATTATTATTCATTATGTCATTATTCTGATGAACAATACTATGCCATAGTAGTACCATTTTCTTTGATGCACTGGAATATTATGTGTAGTTTAGCAAAGTCATCTTGATCTAGAAAACTATCTAGGTTTTGAAGTAGCATCTAGGTTTTGAAGTAGCATCTAGGTTTTGAAGTAGCAGCTAGCAGATAAAACGCAGCTAAATACAAAACTATCAGCACTAATTTGCAACTGCATGCAGCCACTTGTAGAGTCAAAGGTCCATTTGTACTCAAAATTGAGAATAATGATAACTTTTGAGCGGTGTCAATTTCCAATGAGGGCGGTTGACCAGAAACAAGAATGTCATTAAAACTGGCCTAATAATAATAATAATAATAATAATAATAATAAGATGGCGTACTATAGTAGGCTCAACAAGTTTGGTACCAATAGATAGAGCGGCACCTCTAGGCTGATCTTTTGCTGTTTGTTTTCTGTTTAGTTGTACCTAGAGTTAGTTTAGAATTCACTGCTACTCAATGGGGGGTTGCCATTGTTGTTGGTAAAGGGTTGTGTGAACAGTTATCTCTCCTCCATAAGGGCTCCATGTCTAATGTTGGAGATCAGATGTCTGAAGTTGACTGTTCGGCTTCTAGCTCTATAGTGTTCATATCACACCTACAGTCAGTGTTGTGTTTTACTCTAGCTAGCTATAGCTATAACTGTTGTGTTACACTGTTGCAGCCTGGAAAGAGACTTTCCTCTTCCTAAGGTGAAATTGTTAATTCTCAAGGGTTAGGCTACCATGCATTCTTTGGTCCCCGTCTCATAGCCTGGGGTCAGAGGACTCGTACTCTGATGCTAATGAGAATGCAACTTAAATTAAAGGAAGTATCTAGCTATAATATGTTGGCAAAAATGTAACTACACAAACACCTGTGTGGGGGTGTACTTAGTAACTTAAAACTATTCATACTTTTACATACAAAACATTGAAAACTTGATTAATGAGCAAGGTGTAGCTAAAGAGGCTGTTGTGGAGATTTTGTGTTTGTAATACTGAAGTGGAATTGTCGCTCTAGAGTTATACAAGCTAGCTACCTGCTCTAATAAAAAAAGGAATGCTAACAAGTAATAGGAAAAAAATTTATCCTAAATAAAAGTGGGTATGTAGGGTTGCCAGTAAACATTTTCTTGCAGCCAACAAATCCCTACATTAACTGCCAAAGAGCTGGCTTAGCTATATAAAGCTAAGAAGATCAAGGTTGTACATAAGTAAGCTGTTATGAGTTCGCTAAGAGGCTATAAGTTACTCTTGTGAAAAAAGCAGAAAATAGGAAAAAAATTTTAAAATGTGTATGTAGGGTTGCCAATAAGCATTTTCTTGCAGCCAACAAACTCACACATTAATAGTACAACCTCTTCTTAGCTTTATATAGCTAAGCCAGCTCTTTGGCAGTTAATGTAGGGATTTGTTGGCTGCAAGAAAATGTTTACTGGCAACCCTACATACCCACTTTTATTTAGGATAAGTTTTTTTCTATTATGATTCTATGTTCAACTGGACACATTCACCTCAAGGCTCCACGCACCCTTTCTACTTGAGGTCACAGGGGGGTTGCCACTTCATAGAGGTCTACTACAGGCTAGACACACCTCCAAATAGCCAGTTTTACGCCAGGAGGGGTTGGACAAGGTCACGCATAATATTAAATTGCTGAGTCAGCACCTGCTCTGCTATTGAGTTTTACACAGAAGTTCTGAGTCTTCTTCGAATGATCTTAAGGTTGTTTAGAACCTTTTTAGGTATTGAATCTGATGTTTGGGGTATTTGGTAGCATCTGCTGGCTTGAACCTCGTCAAACCTCATCTAACCTTGGTGAAAGGGGACGGTAACTGAGATTTACCCGAATGTGGATGGTCTAAAATTGATATAGAATGAAGTAGAATGCAGATTAGTGTAGTAGTACTACCTTTAATAAAATCATCACACTCTAGGTCTGACACTGTGATAGAAAGAAGAAAGCTGTTTCCATAAGAGAAAAGACCACAGTGTCCATGGAGTATTGAAGAAATCAAGAGTTTGATGTTATTTTTGATGATAGTAAGCTGGATGATGCTCATTTTTTGGAGTTGAGCAGAATCCTTCATACAACTTAAAACTCATACTTCATACAAACCAATTAGCTAATACCGATGAATTTTGATTATGTACTATGTATAAAATGCATACAGAACCTTCGGGAAGCTGCTGGAGCAGCTCTAACACTAGCTAGTTCGCCTGCCTGCCATTACGATCGGAGAGAGAAATGAGCGAGTGATAAATTTGAGGAATGCGTAAATTAGCACACGCTTGTAGGCTTGTCCAACCCCCCCCTGGTTTTACACACCTTTTTTATGGTCCCGTCCCCAGGTCACACCTCCTCACTGTTAAGTCTTAGTAATATTGGTTTACCACACCTCAATATATGGTAGACAATAACTAGCTAAAATCAACTAGGTAGCTACGGAACTTACAGCTGCTATCAATGTCGCTGTCCACTTCTTCCCATCGAAGCTGAGCGTTTCCTGCAAACTCACCAGTTCTCCAGAATCCCAGTCCATGTTACTCGGTCCTTCTAATGGGTCCATCACTGGCGAAATCTGTAACTTGTCTGTACTAACACATTTTTTTTTTTGCATTGGTCGTCACAGGCAATACGCTATGTAGTATAAGCTAACTGTAGGTGTGTGTGTGTGTGTGTGTGTGTGTGTGTGTGTGTGTGTGTGTGTGTGTGTGTGTGTGTGTGTGTGTGTGTGTGTGTGTGTGTGTGTGTGTGTGTGTGTGTGTGTGTGTGTAGCTAGGTAGCGCGCGCCCCGAGCCAATAGGTTGTTGTGTGCATGCGCAGATATCAAGGCAGAATGGATGAGTTCCTCGGATGGGGGGGGGGGGGGGGGGGGGTGCAAAGGGGGGGCAAAAGGGGCTATTGCCCCCTCCCCCCCTTTTCAACTTTCAACACCTTGTGACATTGTTTTGTGTAGCTGGGCCACAAACAAGTGTAAAAAATTATTGTAGCTTACACTTTACATGTAAATATTCATTAAATGCTAATTAGATAGAGCCTGGCATGCAAGGTAGGAATGAGTAAATTATGCTTTATTTTTTACCTATTATGCTATGCTCTGATTCCTGAACTTTTACTTTTTAAAATGTGCCTATTATTCCTCAATTATGCTGCAATAAACCATAATTATAACTATATAATAATACAAATCATCAGGAGTTGTATTGTATTAACAGCCTAGTATATAAACCACATCCATTTTCCAGCCTGTTAATATATTAAAACCCATTCAGTGAATTTCAGTCTATGTGGTGCTAGACTGCTAGTAGTAGCACCACAGCACCCTGACCCAAAGCACACTTGACACATGCAGACTATAATGTGAGGGAGCCATTGATTGGCTGAACAAGATACCTTGGTAAACACTAAACATTGTTATAGACTACTCACCATTTCCCAATGAAAAAAATAGCCTATTATGCTCAATTATACCCTGGAAGGGATTATGCTCCAATGTAGCCTATTATGCTAAAAGAATATGCAGCATAATTTACTCATCCCTAATGCAGGCTTTTAGCATAGCTTGTACTTTGTAACAGAGCCTATTCAACATACCTGGAATTGAAAAACATCCCAGAGTAGCTGACAGACCATTAAATTTGCAACAAAAGTAAAAGCAGCTACAGACTGAGGATGATAACACTTCTGTGTTGTACAAATTCAAGAAGTTTAAAGTTTCTATCTGAAGGACTTCCTACCTCACTTTAATTTTTCTCCTAAAACATATCCAAAATATCACCACAACATAAGAGTAGCTACTGTAGAGGCAACTGAGGCATTTTGCCTCAGTAGATTTTTGCTATTGTAAAACTAATGCATTAAATTTTGATGCAATAGTTAAATGACAACTCTGTCTGTAGTTACAGTGCTGAAGCATACTTCAACATAGGAATATTTATTATCCTTTTATTGAACATTGTCAACAAATTTTCTGAGTTGAACTGATGTTTCTAGAGAGAATATCCTCAAAAGATTCAGCTCAGCTGAGGACATCTTACAGTTGTGTTATCAAGTTCTTAACATAGTGCATGTGGGTGCCTATTAGACAGCCTAAAATGCCACCAGATTGAATCAAAGAGGTCTAAAATACAAAAATTTCCTGGGGGGGGGCATGCCTCCAGACTCCCCTAGATGGTGCACTTACTGCATTATGTGGTCACAAATCCCAACCCTATCTCCTGCTTGAGTATGTAAAAATTCCTGGCTACTCCTCTGCACAATGTTTCATACGTATCTTGCAATAACTCTAGTAGCTAACTGTTGTTATAGTTGAAAGAGCAAATTCAGCCCTCAAGGGCCTCCCCTCCCCCACTATCCAAAATCTTGAGATCCACCTTAGAGATATCATTGCCCCCCCCCTTTTCAAAATCCTGGATCTGCCACTGCTCATAGGCTCCAACTGTCAGTGTCCTTGAATCCAAAGGACCGTCCTTAATATTTGGACTGCGTCCTTCGTCCTTAAAGGGTTTGGTACTGCCCTATTGTTTGTCCTTGAAGTTTCTAGCCATTATAATATTCTTTATCAAAACCTGCTGTTGTGGTTATAATTATGCCCTGTTGAGCATGTGCAAAATCAGCTGCTCTATTAAGTTGGATTTTTGTAGCAATCCCTGGATCACACCTGAAATCCCTGGATAATCCATTGAAATCCTGGATGGTTGGTAACATTTGAACTGCATGCATGCTACACAATCCTAAGTCGCTATGTAGATACATAACAGAATAGCTAACTGCTACTACAGGTAGCTACATGAAAGAAATATCATTCCAAAGTCACTAGCTTCATTAACCTGCACTTAACTAGGAAGAGAGAGAGGAGATAGAGTGGGGGGTGGGGGGGGGAGAGGAGGGAGGAGAGATTCAAAATTCAACACTCAACTCTATATTCTCAGGGAATAACTCTGCCAATTCTACCCAAGCACAAAGTTTTACAAGTACAGGAGGAAATGTTGACAGTGTTACAGTTGCCAAGTTTTTGGATCCCTTCTCTCACCCACAATGCCAAACCCACGGAAGTCAAGAAGCTGGTGAGACCTATAGTCCAGATCATAGATAATGTATTAATTCAGTGGATCTCTACTCCCTCTGAGGTTAATCTGGACAAGATAGGGAGTTAGTGCAGAAAATTTCTAGAATATTATGATGTACATACAGTGGAACTTCACTTAATACAGATCCATCTGATTATACAGACTCCATTGCCAATTTAGTCTGAACACTGCATCATTCAAAATGTATTGCTTCACATATACAGACATTTCACTTGTATATGGACTAGTGCCTGTCCCATAGGGTGAGGTTCCACTGTACTGGTATGTATGCAAGAATAGATCTCAATTGGAGGTCATTGTAATCTTTTCAGTGGATATTTTTATTATAATAGTCTCTGTCTATAGGAAAACAAGACCTACTGTCCCATGAGTGGGAAACAGCTCAGAGTGAAGGTAATAAGTGCTTAATATCATTCTCAATTATGATTTTTTAGCTATAATTATTATTGATTTGGGAATGAATATTGTTATTAAAGTAACACCAGTGAAGAACTGTCTCAGTTAGCTTGTCATGCACAGAATTATGTAGCTTGTCATGCACTGAATGTGTGATTGACGTCCTCTAGGACCTGATTCCAGTCAAGTTCACACCAATTGCTGATAGAGATACAAAGACAACGTCCATTGTAAAGGAAGCACGGTACATGTGTTCCATAACCAGAGAAACTCCGGGAAATTCTATACTTTGTGCGGTGCTATAGGTTCAGTAGGTATATATAAGATTACCACCCAAATTGGAGGTAGAGCAACTAACCCTCTGAAACAAGGGCACCTCTGTATACAGTGGAACCCAACACCCTGAAATGAGGACACCTCTGTATACAGTGGAACCATTCTATTCCAACACCCTGAAGTGAGGACAACTCTGTATTAAGGACACTTGGATATGTCCGAAGTAATGGCTCGTGACCAGATCACTCTGCTAATCTGGACACTTTTATTTGTACCCAGGTGTTTAAGGTTCCACTGTACACACCCCCATCCTGTTAAAACCAGTATTTGGCCTCCTCTTACCACACATGTCTCTACTAGGGAAGATGTTACAATGGAGTGTGTAGAACAGCTCATTCGTAAGAATAACATGATGTGTCCCATCACTGGCAAGAAACTAAAGGAGACTGACATCATCACCATAATTAGGGTGAGTGTGCATGAAAAGTTAACTAAGAATAATGTTAGGTGGAACTCTTTCAGGGGGGTTGAGTTCCACTGTATACAGAGATGTCTTCATTTCCAGGGGTTGGAATAGAGGAGTTCCACTATATAGCTACATCATTCCAAGGGGTTGGAATAGAGGAGTTCCACTGTATACAGAGGTGTCTTCATTCCAAGGGGTTTGAATAGAGGGGTTCCACTGTGACTATTCCTCTGGGAAGAACACTAATGAAGGATTGTACCTGATGAAACTAATTTTCCAATTTGTAGGGAGAAACTGGATAGGTTTGAACCTTGTAGCTACAAAAGTAGGAGCAGCCATGATGACATAGTACTACAACACAATATGTCTCTCATAATCATGTACTAGTAAACATATTGATATATTATACATACCAGGAGTCTATAAAATTTAGTGTAAGAGTGTAAGTGATAAAGTTAGGGACACTACAAAAACAATAAAAAATAAGTTTTATGCTTGGAGTTAAGTTTTTACCTTTCATTATCTTTAGTTCCATGTTACCAAGTAGCTCTTTCAAAGAAATCTCTTTAGGTCATCCTGAGTCCAACTTTTACCAAGATAAAATTATGTCAGGCTCATCCATCTACTTAGTTGTGCTACTAAATGGTGTTTGGTGATAATATATCTATCACATTACCATACCAATGCTCTTGTAACATTCAACTGCATTTATGTATCAGGTAATATTTACTAAATGTTAAAGGAGGAAAATAGCCCTCTAGAGAATCTCCATAGAAAAAGATCATCATTTTTAAAAGTGTAGATTAGAAAAGAAAAGTGGGTCATATACATATGTATGTTATGCTAGAGTAACTGTGTGCATTGCATTATAACATGTTTTAACGAAGTTTCAAGTCTTGTATTTATTCTGGAACTACTTCCCCTATCTCAGTGTCTGTACATCTGTCAGAGATTGTTATATATCCTCCCACCACCACCAGTTTATTGGTAGGTAGGACTGCAGTTAAAACGCCATATCGTGGTGTTGGCATTTCTCCTATGATACTCCATGAGTTAGTGGCTTTATTATAGCAATGAATGGCTCCTGTTAGCTTGCCATTGTGATCTATACTTGTTATAGCTAGCACACGTCCTTTAAATGTTACAATACTTGAAGTATAACGTGCAGGAATATTAGCTAGTCTAGTCCACACAGATCCACCATTGCTAATGTCAGTAGAGACAGGCTCTTTTGAAGACTGAAGGAGTTTTTCCATGGAACAGGAGAATAGAGTGTTTTTATTATCAGAGAGATACAAGTGTTCATCACATAATGTCATTTTAGGATGACCAAATACTTGAGGTAAGCCACTAGCTGTAGACCACTGAAGAGTCTCTATATTCATCACTTCAACTGTAGATAAAGGAACACCATAAGAATATAGAGAAGTTTTTCCTCCCACTACTGCTAGGTGGGTGGGAGTGGTGACAGAAGCTGGACAGATTCTTGCTGTTGGCATTGGTGGGAGGAATTGTTCCCATTCTGACCCTGACTGACCATGTTTAAGGCTGAGGAGGATGTTGGTAGTATTCCATGTTTCCTTTGCACCCCCAATAGCAGTCAGTTGTTCATTAATGACTGCTAGACCAGATCGTCTATAAGGACATTGTTGTAGTTTTGTCCACTTGTCTGGTAATTCAAATGAATAGACATTATATAAGGCAGAGATGTATGCAATGTTGCCAAGAGCCACAGCTACTCCAGCATAAGATCTCACATTTTCTGGTGCTGATTTCCCTTGTCTCCATGTAAGTTTTATTGACACCTCTTTTGTTTTATTCTGCTCCTTTTGTACATCTTGTACCTAATGTGCAATAAACTCTTAAAACATGTATGTAGGCCAGATGAGTTGTTATTTAATGGGACAACAATGCTCCCAGTATCAAATCTATGAGAGTATATTGATAATTAGTGAGATCACACCCTGATAGCAGGAAAATGTTCTATGTAGCTATTAGAATACCATTGTAATAGACACAGGCATGATTCCCCTTCATAGTGAGTACTAGCTATAGTAGAGAGAACTTATATATATATATACTGTATATACTGTGGTTTACAATGATCTGTTGTAGCCAATGTTGACTTATTAACTGTTGTCTCTAGGTTTAAATATGAATTTCATGGTTAAGCCATGCATGAAGATTCACCTCATAGTCATCCTATGTATGTTCACCTTAGAGATTCTTTGTATAGCTGGCCCAACAGGAATCTGATTTCTTTCTCTCACACTCCACACTTTTCTCCAACAAAGCAGGAGAGCATAGCTAGTAGTTATGTATCAATCTACTAACATCTAATATGACTTGTACTATAAATACAGAAACTAATTAGTCTTAAATACATATTATATAGTTTCTGTGTTAGTACTGTACAGGTATTATAATACTATTATTAAGTGAACATGTACATACATGTACATGTATTCTATGTAATATCAGGAATAATTATCATTTGCATGCATTCACAGATACTTACTAGAACATTTCTGTACTTGTTCTTGAGTGACACACCTTCTGCTTTCAAGGAAGACTTGTTTGCTTCATTTCTCTCTTGAACTTCCTGTCCTATGTCGTTCAACACTTTTTGTAATTGCTGTTCTCTTGTTCTAGATTCCTTTAGTTCATATCGTAACGTATTTTTCTGAACTTCATGCTGCTTCACTGCCTCTTGATATTGCAGTTGAGACTGTTCTAGTTCACTTTGACACCTTTCCTTTGCATCCACTGCTTCTTGAGCATGAAGTTTCAGCTCAAGTCTCTTTACTGATGCAGTCTGGTTT